>JAMWET010005056.1:0-65000 GCA_024036415.1 Prochilodus magdalenae | reverse complement strand
CCCCGTCTGAGCACAAAAACAAAGAGCACATGGGTTCGGGGCGACAGGGGCAGGTTTCGACACTCAGATGTTTACGAGGTATGGAGACGGTGGTGCAGGAATGTGTACGGACAAGCCTGCATCATACTCTATCCATCAGTGCATGTAGAGAAAGAACAGGAACCGGGTGCATGTGCGGGAGTTGCTCTCTATGGGACATTAATGCTTCTTAATCTTTCTAAATGATTTTGTCAGTTGTGCTATGTAGGCCTATTGTTACACCGTCTTTTATTTAAAGCTGACACATGTAACATTCGCTCAAGCAGTGTAATCTCATAACTACTATTATGTAATTATTTACATGTACATTCATGACATTTGCTTTATAACTAGCTTTATAACAGTCTGTCTCATTATCTAGATGTTTGTGTAGCTATAGGAGCAATACAAGAGCTCATAGAGGCATCGTTAGTCATTATAAGGAAACTGTGGTCTCACTAACGTCCGGAAAACGTTTGCCGAATGTTGCGAGGAGAATGCCCTTCTTATGTTACAATGTTAAATAATCTGTGGCCCTGGCAACATTCTCAGAACACGCCTGAACATCCTCAGAACATCCTCAGAACATACTCTGAACAGTCCTTGAACATCCTGAGAACATACTCTAAACAGTCCCTGAACATCCTGAGAACATACTCTAAACAGTCCCTGAACATCCTGAGAACATACTCTGAACAGTCCCTGAACACCCTCAGAACACCCCCTGAACATCCTCAGAACACCTACTGAACATCCTCAGAACACCCCCTGAACATCCTCAGAACACCTACTGAACATCCTCAGAACACCCTCAGAACACCCCCTGAACACCCTCAGAACACCCCCTGAACATCCTCAGAACACCTACTGAACATCCTCAGAACACTCCCTTAACACCCTCAGAAAACTCCCTAAACATCTTCAGAACACTCCCTGAACACCCTCAGAACACTCCCTGAACACCCTCAGAACACCCACTGAACATTACTCTGAACATCCTCAGAACACCCACTGAACATTACTCTGAACATCCTCAGGACATCCTCAGAACACCCACTGAACATTACTCTGAACATCCTCAGAACACCATTAGAACACCCTCAGAACATCCTCAGGACACTCTCAGAACAAACTCAGAACATTACTCTGAACTCCCTCAGAACACCCACTGAACATTACTCTGAACATCCTCAGAACACCATTAGAACACCCTCAGAACATCCTCAGGACACTCTCAGAACAAACTCAGAACATTACTCTGAACTCCCTCAGAACACCCACTGAACATTACTCTGAACACCCTCAGAACACCCACTGAACATTACTCTGAACATCCTCAGAACAACCTCAGAACACCATCAGAACACCCTCAGAACATTACTCTGAACATCCTCAGAACACCACTAGAACATCCTCAGAACACCCACTGAACATTACTCTGAACATCCTCAGGACATCCTCAGAACACCCACTGAACATTACTCTGAACATCCTCAGAACACCATTAGAACACCCTTAGAACATCCTCAGGACACTCTCAACAAACACCCACTGAACATTACTCTGAACTCCCTCAGAACACCCACTGAACATTACTCTGAACACCCTCAGAACACCCACTGAACATTACTCTGAACACCCACTGAACATTACTCTGAACATCCTCAGAACACCCACTGAACATTACTCTGAACACCCTCAGAACACCCACTGAACATTACTCTGAACACCCACTGAACATTACTCTGAACATCCTCAGAACAACCTCAGAACACCATCAGAACACCCACTGAACATTACTCTGGACATCCTCAGAACACTCTCATAAAACTCCCTGAACATCCTTAGAACATCCTCAGAACACCCACTGAACATTACTCTGAACTTCCTGAGAACGCCCCCCGAACACCCCCTGAACGCCCACCATGTCTTGGTTAACATTTATCCTCATATTGACATAATCTGACATCGTAACCCTCTTTTAAACGTTCTCTCAACATCACACTCAAACATTTCCCTAAAAACTTCAGCAGAGCTTGTAGGTACATTATCCAAAGTTCTAGCCAAGCCCCCTGCTACCTCACCTACATCACTTCTGCACACATGCATCTTCAAACCTCCCTCTGGGAGCTTCTCAAAATGGTCCCCTCCAGAAAGCAGCCTGCTGCAAGCTCTGTTTATCCCTCCCTCAAAAGCAGGGCCTTATCAAATGGCTCCTAAGCTAAACCAGACCAGCAACAATAACAGACACACTGTCCTGGGTCTGCCTTCATGTGCCAGGAGAGCCGTTAGGCCGATAAAGGCTACAAAAACAGAGCAGCTCTTTGATACCGCCCCGAGTGAGTGGCCTAATACAATGGCTTGAACACATGGCCTTTCCCACTGTCAGCAGGCGGAGGCCACCCAAACGCACCCAGCGGGATCAGGTCATGCTGATAAGCCACAGAGCAAGATAAAGAAAGTGAGCGTGAAGGGCTATTTCTGCTCTCCGCTATCTCATAACAGTCCCATCGACATTAGCCGGGTTTTAAAGAGCGTGCGGAACCTTGGTTTATCTCATCCTCCTCCGTTTTATTAGCGCTAATCCTCTCATCTGTCCAAAACAAAGACGGAAGAGACCCCAGAGTGACTGATAGCGTCCGTCATGGGAAACGAGAGACTGAGGCCATGGCCACACTACCCTATGAAACTGGCAGTGTGGGTTTATACGTGGTTGTAGACACAGGATACATAGATATCCATCATACGGTTATCAGGTCTACGAGTTAGCCTAGCTAGCTCCCTAAACATTAGGTAACCTAGGTAACAAAACACGGGTATCATTAGATAGTATTATGTAACAAAACATAACTCCCCAGTTGTTATGCTAAATGTAGGCTGCAGTGTACACAGTCCAGTCAAATTATTATAACCAGCATCATGAGGAACCGCCGTGTGCGGCATGGACCGCAGCTAGACCGGCTGGCACTGACTCTATATGGTCCTGGTAGTTTGTCACAGGTATCTGGAGCCATGCTGACTGGAGTACACTCCACAGCTGCCAGAGGGTACGTGTAGGAGGATCCATAGCACTGATATGGCGGTCAAGGTGGTCCCACAGATGCTCAGTTGGGTTCAAGTCTGGGGAATTAGGGAGCCAGGGTAGTACCTGGTATACTTGGTCATGCTCTTCCAACCAGTGTTGGACGTTTCTAGCCATGTGACATGTGACATTGTCTTGCTGGAGGATGCCTTCGATCAGCATGGATGGGTGTACTTGATCTGCAAGGTTGGATTTATACCTAGATCTGTTTAGAGTGACTCAGAGATGGACGAGTGGGCTCGGAGAATCCCACGAAAACATGACTTCCTACATGAACTACTCTCTATCGGCGGTCATAATAATGTGACTCGATTGTTTGTAGGTAAGAATTACGATGGCCTTATATTAGCATAATGCTAGCGACTATGGTGTATAGCCAGTTGAGAAGGTCCGTGGGTGCCTCCCATTGGAGGTTTGTCAGGCATTGCCAACTGGGATGAGAGCCAGAGGCCATCCACAGAAGTAGCTGCTGCAAACTGAGAGCACGGCGCAATGCCACAGTAACCCATGGCCCTCCACACTGATCACCACTTCGGTGAAGAGGTGCCCCTCTCGGAACTCGTTGAACATCTGCAGAACGCTCTCAGCGTGGCATGGACCGGAGGAGAAGTCAAAGACGTCATGGTCGGTCAGGGTTTTGGAGTCCATCTCCAGGACTTTGCGCTTGACTGCAGGAGACTCGCGTGTCCCAGAGTCCTCCCGGTTCAGTCGTCTTCCCAGGATCAGTACCATGGCTGTCAGGGTCGTTCAGGCCCAAGGCCTACTCAGGGGAGGACAGAGCAAGAGGCCATCCCAGGACCTATGCCTACAAGCTGGCCTGTGAAAGGCTTGGGATCCACCAGAACGAGCTGGAGGAGGTTGCTGGGGACAGGGCCATCCAGGCTTCTCTGCTTTATGTTCTGCAACCATGACCAAGCTAAGAAGATGGATGGATGGATGGATGGATGGATGGATGGATGTATAGTCTACACTAAGATACGTTACTGCAGTTGAGTCATGCTAACTTTATTTCAGGCTGTGTTTCTTAGATTTTAAGGTTAATCGTTCTTAATTGGGCTGAAATGGAAAAGAAAGCAAGTCTGGTGTTGGTTCTGTTTGCTCAGGTGTGTAGAAGTTGCCTACCTGCGTGGTCGGGTCCTGGGCGACATCATCTCATTTCCCAGTACATGGTAGCGACGGGCTTCGTGCAGCAGCTGGTAGCACTCTGGCGCGTTCTGGATCAGTTGGTCCCCCTCCACCGTCTGTACGAAGTAGTTGGGGTGCAGCAGGGGCAGGCGCACATGGTTTAGCAGCTCACGCAGCATTCCACGCCGGTGCTCCACGTCGTGGTACACCCAGCGCATCACCGCCTCAAACACGGTCTCCTCCTTTCCGATCACCAGCTCGTCGCTGGCGATGTACTCCTCCAGCTCATCGCGCCGCAGATCCAGGAACTCTTCGTGCTGGGCCACGTCAGCAAAGCTCTGCAGGGCGTAGGCGCGGCAGCGGCTGGCCAGCTGTTTCAGCGAGTGGGCGTCGGCAAAGCGCTGGATGCCCAGGCAGTTGCATGGGTCCAGCTGGTCCTCCAAGAACTTGGCGCAGGCGTCACGCAGCGCACCAATCTGGAAGAGGCTGGATGTCTCGAAGAGGAACTGTACGTTGTCAGTGGTTATGCGGGCACGGCCGGTGTAGACGTACTGCAGGAAGGTGTCCATGGCCTCAGCGCGGATGCCGTTGATCTCCACCAGCATCTCACGGCTTTCGCGGTGGTCATTGCAGAACATGGCGCGGAAGTAGCTGCTGCAAGCTGAGAGCACGGCGCGGTGGCACGGGAACTCGCGGCCCTCCACGCTGATCACCACGTCGGTGAAGAGGCGCCCCTCTCGGAACTCGTCGAACATCTGCAGAACGCTCTCGGCGTGGCACGGACCGGAGGAGAAGTCAAAGACGTCATGGCCGCTCAGGGTTTTGGAGTCCATCTCCAGGACTTTGCGCTTGACTGCAGGAGACTCGCGTGTCCCAGAGTCCTCCCGGTTCAGTCGTCTTCCCAGGATCAGTACCATGGCTGTCAGGGTCGATCAGGCCCAAGGCCTACTCAGGGGAGAACAAAAAGGGTGCTGACTCTGCAGAAAGGAAGGAAAGAGAAAGGACAATCAGGTCATTCAGTGTTGAAGAGCTAGATGTACAGTGATTTAGTCCAATCATGCTTCTTAAATGGGATCTACTATGCTTTTCCCGCGCCCCCTTTACAGGCCATGTAGCTTGTTGTGCATGTAAATGATCTATGGAGTCCAAAGCCCAAAGTACTTGCCAGACAATGAAACTCTCTCCCAATGAACCCACTTTCTCAGCTGCCTGAAACACCCCGTTGGAATTCCAGTCTTTTTCTTTGTTACAAAGTGATGTCATCTCGTAACACAATCCAGTGAGCTAAGACAATACAAAGCGACCACTCTGAAAAGTCCTGCTCCAGTCCAGCTTGCCAAAGTGGCTTCACCTTCATGTTATACCAGACTTTCAGGATCGGACTCTGGCTCAAACTGAACCAACACCTTTGTAAAAACAGCCACCCAATGTGGGGACGGAACTTGCACCAGGATGCCCCTTTGGTGGTTGATCAATAAGAACAGTAGGGAGTAAGTACGCTGACCAACAAGGGCAAAAGACACAGGAGCTCTAACAGAGCGGGTTAGTATGGATGTACTATGGTGGGAAAACTGGGGAATGTAAACCTTTCCAAGTAGACCCCAAAAATTAGGTTAGAAATATAAAAAATGGGCATAACAGATTTCACCATGAAGCCTTTCTTCTATCTAGGTATGAGCACTGGCTTGGGGTTGCTAGCTAGTGCTCTTACCCTTAACATTCTCTGGCAAAACACTAAGCATGGTTGTGAGTCGCTCCGGATCCGAGTGTCTACTAAACGCTATGAATCTAAATATGAGTGGTTGGTGTAGCTCAGCGGATAACACCACTACCCGCCAAGTAGCTACCACCATACGTGGGAGACTGGGGTTCGAATCCCAGGCTGAGTGACTCCGCTGTGCTACACCAATAAGAGTCCGTGGGCAAGACTCCTAACACTACATTGGCCCACCTGTAATATGATTAACCTTGTTAGTCGCTCTGGATAAGAGTATCAGCTAAATGCCGTAAATCTAAATATGGCCTACATGTTAGTTTGTTTACAGTTCTTTTTTTCATGTTCGCCAATCATCAAATTCATGTCTCCAAAGCTCTTATGTCCTGTCCTGGGGTCCGTTTCCCAAAAGCGTTTCCCACAACCACAACCATGGTTGCTAACTACTTGCTAACTATGGTAGTAACTTACATAGCTCGAACGATACAGCTGCGATGCAAGGTTTTCCCAAAACCAAGGTGGGGACTATTGAGGCATCTACGTTGGTAGCTTACATAGTCCGAGCCATCGTTAAGCGAAACCGGTGTTTCCGGAAACCAAAGTTCCACCAAACGTTCGCAAACACTGTGGTTAAGTTGTGTAGTTGGAACTACAGCTGTAGACCTGTGGGTGGAAGCTTAGTTCCTGGTGATGACATCATCGATGACTCAGGACCCAGTAGTAGGAGGCGTGTCAGTAAGCTAAAATAAACTACACTGATGTTCTGGTACAGATGTTAAGAACATTAAATGCTTTACACATGTAGTTCTCAAAGCAGGTTCTCATATATTTCTGTGGTTATGAATACAGCCGCATTTATCATATCGCTATAACTCATGTGTGGGTCAGCTGAGTAACTTTCACCTACGTTCAACTATATTACAAACATATCCATCACAGGAGACAACATAGAAAACCTTAGAGCTTTTATTATATTATTATATTTATAATGAATATTAATATTAATCAAATTATTTTTATTATAAATAATAATCATTTTAATTGCATGTAATTGTTGATTATAAAAAATAAATATGAGTAGTCTAAATAATGCATTTATTAGGTAATACTGATTCCCATATTTCGGCTTACAATATTACAAAGCTTTATGAGCTTTTGCATGGTTTCCATGGTGAAATTCAGACCACACACATTTGGAAGCACGGTAGTTGGAACTATGGTGGTTAAACCCAACGTGGTTCAAACTACCGTGGTGCGAACAAGTAACGACAGTTTCAGATAACGGTTGTACTTCAGATGTTAGTTAGCTTAGCGATGCATCGTAGCATGTTAGCTCAGTGCTAAGCTCCGGACGATGTGTCATAATCAAGCTCTGGCTGTTGTAGCCTGTGGTTTAAAAATATACCATCAAAAAAACTGGCCACTACTTCATTTACTGCCCACAGACATACAGTCTAAAGTAAGGTCCTCTAAACTTGGACTAGCGTTGTGAAACCCCGTCACACAATAAGAGGAAGATATTACACCTACAGCATGCCGGCATTTCCTGTCCTTACGGAATTCTACCAAACTTGGCAACCGACAAAATATCATTTACTTTCTTTTGATCTTAATTTACTTTCTGGAGGCTTAGCATTACCGCGTATAAGTAGACCATGACACGTTACCCTGAAATAGGCATGGTGAACTCTACAGGTGTACAAACCGCAGAGGACTACACTGTAATACAGGGTAATCCACCACGCTCCTTGCTTTACTACTCAGGCTAAATCACAGAGAGTTATATAACAGACACGTGTTGTGGAAAACCTGGCAACCCTTTGTCTGACGCACTCTAACCCACAGGCACCAGGTGGCTTTACCTGAACAATGAACTACCTGTCAGCCGGTCTTACCTGCTGCCCCCTTGTGTTCACTTACATTGAACAACTGGCAAGAACAAAGAACTTCTGAGGAGCAGCCACAGCGGAGTGGAGGAACCGGCCTGCACCAAAGACCAGAACCCTGTACCCCTGTTCTGGGGCTAAGTAGCATTGACCTGGGCCTAGGTAGCATTCCTGAGTCACATTTCTCCCCCAGCTGAGGGGTCGGTTCACTGACCTGATCCGAAACCATAGCTACAGATACAGGGCTTCACATTACTACAAGCCTGCTCCAGTTGTGGCAGAGAGACTTGAGAAGGACTTGAGAAGGTCAAGTCAGTTAAGCCTCCACACTCCGGACATCATTTGTAGTGCGCCAGAGAGGAGTACGCAAAATAACCCTCACAAAAGTAGGCCACGATCCTGGAGATGGGGGAGGTGGAAGGGAGGAAGGAGGCGGGGGGGTCCTAGAGCGGGCCGGGACCTAGAATTACGCTAACCTGTACTCCTAGCGCCCACGGTCAATATCCTGCTACTTTGATCACATGAGTGACCTTGACGTCACACCTTCACAGTTTCTGAAAATTTAAGAGGACTAGGAGAACAGGCTTTGTGCTTGTAGCCTGCGTAGACATTTCCCCCTCATGAAGATGTAAACAATAAGCCTCCGGAGGGAAAGAGAGACCGTCACGTGGCTCCATTCCGCAAGTAAGTGCACCTTTTGTGTGGCTTACAAAGAGCACACTAATTCTGTTCTACTGAAGTAGACTAATTACAGGCTTAGCTGGTTTTAACTATTACCGACAGTGCTTGTTACTACACTGTGGAATCAGGACAAATACATCAGAATAGAATAGAATACAATACAATACAATACAATACAATACAATAGGTAAACATCATAGTGAATTAGCTAAGAAGTAGAGTGGAAATAAAAAAAGAGCAGAGCAGGGCAAGACACAACATGAGAATAGAATAGAATAGAATAGAATAGAATAGAATAGAATAGAATATTAGTCAACCCCTAAGAACTACAGTGGAACCTAAACATAGCATGGAGCACAGTGGAATAGAATTTAATATACATTACAATAGAATAGAAAAATATGTTCATAAACAATCAAAGATGTAGAGTAGTAATAGAATAGAATAGAATAGAATAGAATAGAATAGAACAGAATAGAATAGAATAGAATAGAATAGGTAAATGAGTTAGTCGACTCCTAAGAAGCAGAGTTAAACCCAGAAATTGAATTAAATTTAACAAAGTAGAATAGAATAGAATAGAATAGAATAGAATAGAATAGAACAGAATAGGTAAACATGGTAGTCAACTACCTAAAAGTAGAATGGAATTATAAAAGACCACAGCAGGGCCAGACAGAACATGAGAATAGAATAGAATAGAATAGAATAGAATAGAATAGAGTAGAGTAGAGTAGAGTAGAATAGAATAGAATAGAATAGAATAGAATAGACTATTGATCAACCCCTAAGATTCCTACATTGGAACATAAACATAGAATAATAGTACAGTACTATAGCAAATAGAATAGAATAGAATAGAATAGAATAGAATAGAATAGAACAGAATAGAATATTGATCAACCTCTTAAGAACTACAGTGGAACCTAAACATAGACAAATAGTACAGTACTATAGCAAATAGAATAGAACAGAATAGGTAAGTGTGTTAGTCAACCCCTAAGAAGAGTTGAACCCAGAAATAGAATTGAATTTAACAAAGTAGAATAGAATAAAATTACACTGCATAGAATAAAATAGGATAGAAAGGTCGACATGTTAATAAAACATAGTGTAAAACAAAGCAGGGCAGAACATAATAGAATAGAATAGAATAGAATAGAATAGAATAGAATAGAATAGAATAGAATAGAATGGCTCAGTTGAGCTCTGTAACTTGTTTGGTATACTTCAGTCTCCCTGTACTGTAGCAGAGCTGTAAAGCACACAGTGAGCAGGCCGGCCCGGTTAAATAACTCCTTATTCTGATTTAAAGTCTAATTTACCTCTAAAAGACAGTGAAGGTTGTTTCTCCTCTCTCCTAAAAAGTCTGAACCGTCGCCGTTCCTCAGTCTGCTCCTTCCCTTGATCGCTATCCCCCTTTCCAAATCTGTCCAGCTCTAACCCCGGTTAGCCATCGGCTCTCATGTCTGTCCCAGAGATCCAGAAAACTGCGGAGCCGCTGTGTACTGTGTACATATCATCCCCATCACAGCCTCTCAACACTCGGGGACCAATCAGCGGGCAGCACGGGCCTTCTGGGAGGTGTATTTCTGCTGCGGGCCATTTCACAGGCGCTCACGCGGTTACAAACTACACTTCCCAGCGTGCCTCGGGGTGCCACATGGCAGGGAATTGTTTACAAACAGTTCAACGGCTGGAGCGACGGAGAAAGTTATTTTAATTTATTTAAATTATAGTAAAAGTCATTGTGTTGCGCACAAACAGAGTCTATTGGTCTATAAAGCACCATATTATCGATAATCTGAACTTTATTCGAAGTTAATACATATCACATTTCGGATATTTCGGTCGTGCTGATTCGACTTTCGGTAATGGCAGTGGTGTTTGAGTACGCTAACTCCATGCTGTGATAGATAGATAGACAGACAGGCAGATAGATATATAGATAGATAGATAAGTGAGTAGGTAGGTAGGTAGGTAGATGGATAGATAGCTAGATACTTTGTTGATCCCGAAGGAAATTAAGCAGCCAGTAAAGTCAGGATCTGTCAGTGTGGCGCTCTATTGCTCAACAAAGCATGTCCTCTAGGCTAGTCCTGTACTGTATGTTGGACAGGACAGGTGTTCTCATTACAGCCTGACAGTCACAGTGCGCCTTCCTTCACTGAAAACACCCCCAAATCCTCTTCCAGGAACACCGGAAGACAAACAAGGCGCCTCAGCTTCAGGCCCAAGGGCCCACTTCTGACATCTTCTGTGAAGTTCAGCAACTACTTCAAGGAAAAAGAAAAAAAGGGAAAAAAGGAAGAAGGAGGAAAAACAGGTAGTCATGCAGCAGAGGAGGAGACACACTGTGCCGAACTGCGGGTGAACCTGAAGGTTTTATTTTGTTGGCCGGTTTAAGCGGGTAAACAGTCCTCACACTGGTCACCTGCTGGGGAGTATTAACAGGGCTTTGTGATCTGGGAGTTCTAAATAACACGCGTCATTCCTGTAACGGAGCAACACCCCCCTCTAGTGGAGGGTCAGCTGGGGGGGAAAACTACCCGGAGGGATGATTGGACTCACCAAAATTCATAGATAGATAGATAGATCACTTTATTAATCCCAGAGGGAAAGTCACATATTGCAGCAGCCCAAGTACAGTAAAGAACAATAATACAATAATAGAAAATGTACATAAATAAAGAGAAAAAGAAAAAGAAGTACTCTAATAATAATAATAATAATAATAATAATGCTATGAAAGTATAGCGACTATGTAAAGTATACTGCCGTGAAAGTATCGTTACCATGGAGAGTGTATGTACAATAATAAAAACACAGAGGATAAATAGTATGCAGGAGAACAGTTCATATTTACAAGTCATCTAAAACCGTCCAATCAGAACCCAGATGACAGTAACGGGTAGCGTACATTATGTGTACATACATATCGTCACTCTACAAAAAAAATAAAACAGGTATCTCCAAAAGACAGTCGGTGTATTCATAACCACTTCATGTAATAACTTTTTAAAAGAGTCCTGGAGCATTTCGTCTGCTCTGCACCTACTCTCGGACAATATGGAGCAGCTTGGCTAAGCGTTTAACACTGAAGAGTCTGAGGAGCAAAGCAGCTCCACCTTTATTAGCATCACCACCCCATCAGCAGCCTGTGAGTGAGCAGTAGCCATGCTGTGTGATTGTGTCCGTGTTTGCCGGCTGAAGCAGATCATCTTAAACTGAGAGTTCCAGGGTGGGGAACACCTTTTATCTACTGTGTGTTGATGTCCAGATGGAAAGCCAGTAGCTAGTACAGGTAACGCTAGCTGCTAGCATTAGCTCCAAGTAACTAGCATTAGCATAGCTAGCTAAATACACGTTTTCTCAAAGGAACAGTTGCACAAAAAGTCACCCATAGAAAGAATCACCTGACAGGAATGAAACTTGGTGGGTAGGTTTGACATTGTGAGACATGCTAGTGGTTAAAGTTTCATGCTCATCCACACGTGTGACGTAAGCATGGACGTAGCTGTACCTAATGACTGCTGACATTGAGTTAGGTGTGATGCCTCCATGACGTCATTCTGTTAGTGCCAGCACCATTGGCAGACGGCTGCACCACGCCGGACTACATGCACGCAGACCGTTAAGGCCTTAACACCACATCACCTTAACACCATGTCACTGTTGCCAAAGGCTGTAATGGTGTCGTTCCAGACTGTTATGGAGTGACTCAGAATGGCAGCCGGGCATCTTCAGTGACGAGTCCCGCTTTTGTCTTGGTGGTCTTGGTAGCCCTGGTCTTACTCCACCTCCACACCTACCGCACCATCTGCAGGGACTGTGTGAGGATATTCAAGCTGCATGGGATGGATTATCACAGGACTCCATTAGGAACCTCTACAGCTCCATAGCGAGACGTCTGGCGTGTTGGGTTAGCAAACACGGCGGCCCGACGCCATACTGAGAGACAGACTTCTGTATGTGTAGCTCAGTAAATATTGATCACATCAGTCTAGATTCATCATCAGTTATTGATCCTGGTCACCTTTATCCTTCTTCCCAACAGCACTGCAACCCCACACCTTCTGGGTGCAGCTGTTCTTTTGGTGATGAGTATGGTATGAGGGCGGAGCTTATTTACATGGTTCATATCATCTGATTATTCATAAGCTCACCTCAAAAGGGATAACAGCTCTTCTCATTTGCGGGGGTAGAACCACATCTGGGTATTCCTCACCCTGACCAAAGCCACACACCATCTATCTAGACCATCTGAGAACTGAGTAAACCATTCTATGGCCCCTTAAAGTGTGCAGCATGTACCACACCTGCATCCTCACCAGTTTCATGGTATACTATAAGAGAGACCCTCATTGGAAGCACATTAGCAACAGAATGAATCTCATCCACTCATTGGTTGGTCTAATGTGCTTACCCCCTCTGTATCACTCCACTCAGTGACTCACACCTCCATCCATCCCGCTTTCTGCTGCCTAAAGCACATTCCCCACTGGGTCGGTGTCAGGCTCTTCAGCATCAGCAGCACAAACACCAGGCTTAGGCCCATGCCGGGACAGCTAAGCCCCATCAGTCGGTCAGGACACAATGGGGACATAAACAACCCCAACACGCCCAGGAGTGAAGGGACATCCCCTACACAGGCGGCCAATGCAGAAAGGAGCTTCTCTACCCTGCTCTACAACCACAGCCGCTATAAATAAACAGTGACGGTGATACACGTGCTGTTCCACCGTTTGACCACAAGGTGTCAGCAAAGAGCTGACCAAAACAGGTTCATACACCATATGGATTTAGTGACTACAGTCATCACGAGTTCCACCTTAAATAGTGCATCAGTTGAAAACCGGCTTTAGATATTGGCCTCTTTTTCGGATCCTCCGTTCCACCTTAAATGCTGCAGCAGTCACATTCTAGCTACTGTTTCGAATCGTCCGTTCCTCCTTAAACAGTGCAGCAGTCACATCCTGGCGCCTGACGTTGGCTTCTTCCTCGCATTATCCGCGCCACCTTAAAAGATTCGCAGAGGAGTCCAGCTTCAGGCGCCAGAATGTAGCTACTGTCCTATTTAAGGTGGAACGGAAAAGTCGAAACAGTAGCCAGAATGTGACTGCTGCAGCGTTTAAGGTGGAACGCAGGATTTGAAAAAGGGGCCAACTTCTAGAGCCGGGTTGCAACTGATGCACGATTTAAGGTGGAGCGGAAAACTGGAATATAAAGAAGCCTTCAAATGCCAGAATGTGACTGCTGAACCACTTAAGGTGGAACTGAAAGTTCCCAATACAAGCCAGCTTCAGGCGCTAGAACGTAGTTGCTGTACCACTTAAGGTGGAACGGAACATTCGCAAAAGAAAGCCAATTTAAGGCGCAAGAATGTGACTCCTGCTCCATTTAAGGTGGAACGAAACGTTCAATGAAAAGAAGTCAAGTTCAGGCTTCATAATATAACCGCTACTCCATTTAAGGTGGAACGGATGATTTTAAAAAGAAGCCAACTTCAGAACCAACATGTAACCGCTACCCCATTTAAGGTGGAACGGATGATTTTTAAAAGACGCCACCTTCAGAACCAAATTGTGACTGCTGCACCATTTAAGGTGGAAGCCAAAACTCGATAAAGACCCCAGCTATCAGGCCGGGTGAATTGAGTGCAGCTGATGAGGTGACCCGGCTAACGTTGCACGTTTTCTCGCGAGAGTACGCAGGCTGAGCTCAGGCAGGCAGGCAGGCAGAGAGGCAGGGTGGGCTGGTGGAGCCGAAACGTAGCGGTGCAATCGGAGCCTGTAACGGGGAACCATCCCACGCTCTGTCCGGTCTCCGATCGCTTTGTAGCGTTCTCCCGTTTGGCGCGTGGAGGAGAAGACTCCCCCCACCAACCACCACCAGCCCTGCGTAAGGACTATGCTTCCCCATCGCGCCCCGCCTGCTTAAGCGCTCTCCAGCAGCACTACCGTTACATTCCGCCTCCTGTACTCGAGCTGAGCTGGGGCGCAGGACTTCTCCAGCGCTGCTCTCCTTCTCCACTAAGGTAGAGGATCCCCCCCTCCGCTTTCTCCCTCCTTCTCCTGCAGATACCCGTCTCCTGGAGGATCACGCTGCGCCAACAAGTTTATAAATGGGTGAGTAAAGCTCCACCGAGCTGCTGAACAACTACAAGCTGCTGCATTGTGTGTTCAAGTCTACTTCTGTCTTTCACTGCTCCCTTTTTTTTGGTGTATGTGTCCTAAAAAAAAGAACATCTGCCCTCGTCCACATCTGTCTCCCAACCGCTCTCCAAAGTTGAGAGGCAGGCTGGATTCAAGATGTGGACACGTTTGCATCTTCTGCTCCTTCCCCCCACTTCCATGAAGATCCTAAAGAGTTAACTCCAACTGCATTTCATTCCCCCAGTCTGGCTTCCAGCTCCCATCCAGCTGGCCGGAATGTGGAATCCTCTGCAGTTCCATGAGGATATAGAGGAAGCGGGATTATGTGTATTATCACTCAGGGCCTGTAACTTGGGCTTTTCCACTTCTCGACTGGGATGAAAAGCTGGAGGCGAGCAGATCTGCTCTGGGGGTTCGGAATATTAGCTGATGCTGTGCCTCCTCCTCCTCCTATTCCTCGTTCCCTGTCCGAGCAGATGGTGAATGGTGTGCAAACTGATAGGACAGTGCCATGGATCCTCGGGTCGTGTGGTGTAGTGTGCTGTAGGTCCGAAGCCATATCTGTAAGATCTCGCTATAGGGGGAGAACACAGTATGAAGAAGCATCTGATGAGGAAGTCCGGTGTGCGGTTCAGTGTGAAATGGCTAATGGTAGTGAGACTCAAACTTAATTAAAGTGGTGAATGTGGCGGTTGGTGTTGGTGGTGATCAGAAGCGGGGTTCAGGATGTCTACGGCATGTAGCCATTTTATTTACTGTCTAAAACCACTAACGACCCGACACGTTCACTCATCATCAGAGGAATAGCTTCACCCAGTCAGCCTATAGGGATGAAACTTCGTGTGTAGGTTTGACTTTGCAAGACATGTGCATGATTAAAGGTTTCAGCCTCGGCTGGGCATGTGTTAAGCGAGGAAAGGCCTTAACGCTGTACCTGATTAACGCAACAGCCACGATTGCAGACATTCATCAAGCAGTGATGCCTTACATGAGTCATCCTGTTAGTGCCTGGACTATTGGTACAGTTAGTGTGCTGTACGTGGTGTGTTGGTGTACAGTAACTCAGTAAGTGTAATGTGTTAGTGTACTGTAAGTAGTGTGTTGGTGTACAGTAACTCAGTAAGTGTAATGTGTTAGTGTGCTGTAAGTAGTGTGTCGGTGTACAGTAACTCAGTAAGTGTAATGTGTTAGTGTACTGTAAGTAGTGTGTTGGTGTACAGTAACTCAGTAAGTGTAGTGTGTTAGTGTGCTGTAAGTAGTGTGTCGGTGTACAGTAACTCAGTTAGTGTAATGTGTTAGTGTGCTGTACGTAGTGTGTCGGTGTACAGTAACTCAGTAAGTGTAATGTGTTAGTGTACTGTAAGTAGTGTGTTGGTGTACAGTAACTCAGTAAGTGTAATGTGTTAGTGTACTGTAAGTAGTGTGTTGGTGTACAGTAACTCAGTGAGTGTAATGTGTCAGTGTGCTGTAAGTAGTGTGTTGGTGTACAGTAACTCAGTAAGTGTAGTGTGTTAGTGTGCTGTAAGTAGTGTGTCGGTGTACAGTAACTCAGTTAGTGTAATGTGTTAGTGTGCTGTACGTAGTGTGTGGGTGTACAGTAACTCAGTAAGTGTAATGTGTTAGTGTGCTGTAAGTAGTGTGTTGGTGTACAGTAACTCAGTAAGTGTAATGTGTTAGTGTGCTGTAAGTAGCGTGTGGGTGTACAGTAACTCAGTAAGTGTAATGTGTTAGTGTGCTGTAAGTAGTGTGTGGGTGTACAGTAACTCAGTAAGTGTAATGTGTTAGTGTGCTGTAAGTAGTGTGTCGGTGTACAGTAACTCAGTAAGTGTAATGTGTTAGTGTGCTGTAAGCAGTGTGTCGGTGTACAGTAACTCAGTAAGTGTAATGCGTTAGTGTGCTGTAAGTAGTGTGTCGTGTACAGTAACTCAGTAAGTGTAATGTGTTAGTGTACTGTAAGTAGTGTGTCGGTGTACAGTAACTCAGTAAGTGTAATGTGTTAGTGTGCTGTAAGTAGTGTGTTGGTGTACTGTAACTCAGTAAGTGTATTGTGTTAGTTTGCTGTAAGTAGTGTGTTGGTGTACTGTAACTCAGTAAGTGTATTGTGTTAGTGTGCTGTAAGTAGTGTGTTGGTGTACAGTAACTCAGTAAGTGCAATGCGTTAGTGTACTGTAAGTAGTGTGTTGGTGTACTGTAACTCAGTAAGTGTAATGCGTTAGTGTGCTGTAAGTAGTGTGTTGGTGTACAGTAACTCAGTAAGTGCAATGCGTTAGTGTACTGTAAGTAGTGTGTTGGTGTACAGTAACTCAGTAAGTGTAATGTGTTAGTGTGCTGTAAGTAGTGTGTCGGTGTACAGTAACTCAGTAAGTGTAATGTGTTAGTGTGCTGTAAGTAGTGTGTCGGTGTACAGTAACTCAGTAAGTGTAATGTGTTAGTGTGCTGTAAGTAGTGTGTTGGTGTACAGTAACTCAGTAAGTGTAATGTGTTAGTGTGCTGTAAGTAGTGTGTGGGTGTACAGTAACTCAGTAAGTGTAATGTGTTAGTGTGCTGTAAGTTGTGTGTTGGTGTACAGTAACTCAGTAAGTGTAATGCGTTAGTGTGCTGTAAGTAGTGTGTTGGTGTACAGTAACTCAGTAAGTGTAATGTGTTAGTGTGCTGTAAGTAGCGTGTTGGTGTACAGTAACTCAGTAAGTGTAATGTGTTAGTGTCTTTAGGGTCCCTCGCTAACCGCAAAGCAATATTCAAAAGGAAACTTGAATGAGTGACTGAAAGAGAAGAGTGATGATTTGCATGATATCGGAGCTCATTTAAATGATTACGATACTATCAATTATCGGCCCAGAGCTAACTGACACTGGATGGCCTGTAGGCCCTCAGGAGCCACATGGTAAAGTCTGCCTGAGTGGAGGGGTAGCTGGCCATCTGCGTCTTCTGTATTGCTCCCTGAATGGCAGCAGCGTCAATGAATTGATGTGTCGTCGTCTTCTTCATCCTCCTCTTCTTCTTACACCTGCTTTTCCACTCACTAGTCCCACAGTTTTCACTGTATCTGGGTTCGGGAATGAGGCGCTTGTATCCATCTTATCAATCCAATTTAAGGTTTTCGGAAAATGACATGCCTACTGTACAGTTGTGCTTGATGCACAGACACCATTTCAGACCCCTGTGCACGAATGCAATGTTGGTCTGACTTGCATTCCTCTGTCTTTCCCACCCCCATCACTCGTTTCTCCCACAGAGCCTCCCAAAGCTGTTGCTCCTGCTGATCCCTGACCACAGCTACTGTGGGGCAGTTTGTTCGCTTCCAGGTAGAACGTATGTACCATAACAATGGAAAGCCTCCATTAAGCTCACCACAAGTTACCTATCGGTACATATGCTGAGGAATTATCGCCACAATCCTCTTAAAGTCTGCCCGGTGCATGCATCCCCCCCATCCTGAGCCTGTCTACACGGAGCTAATCCCCCCACAATATGGGAGTGAGATAACGGGAAAGGAAATTCCGGGTGCCTGCTTTTAGGATGGACGTATCCATTCAGACAGATCTCGCTTATCAGTTTTTGTGGGTGTGAAATGACTGAAAACAGGCTCGGAAGCATCAGCGGAGCTTTTTAAAACCTTAGGGCGCGTGACGTGTTGGAAGTTCACAGGTGATCAAGCGAGTCTGTGTTTCTAAAATAGTTTCTAATGTGTTTGAAGTTCGTGGAAAGCAGTAACGGATGAGTTCTGAGTTCCTACATCACAGTAAAATGTGTTCTTCACCATTCAGCCGTATTTGAATGATTAAAAAAAGAAACTACAGAGTATAGAAAATCAGTGGTGTTCTTGGCTCTGAAATGCTGGGGGCGTGTCCACTAAAGGTGCTGAGACCATGCCCAATAACTGTTGTAAGTGGCACTTTGACCTGAAGACCAAACAAAGCATCTAACAGATGTATTGAACTAGGCATGTCATAATTATGGCATAATCGCAATTATTTCAAATAATCACAACTATTTTTGAGATAACTCAAATAATTGCAGATAGTTGCAGTTAACTCATATATAGTTGCAGTTAACTTGGATAGTTGCAGTTAACTCAAATAATTGCAGTTAACTCAAATAATTGCAGTTAATTTAGATAGTTGCAGCTAACTCGGATAGTTGCAGCTAACTCGGATAATTGCAGTTAACTTGGATAGTTGCACCTAACTCAGATAATTGCAGTTAACTCAAGATAATTACAGTTAACTCAAGGTAATTACAGTTAACTCGGATAATTGCAGTTAATTTAGATAATTACAGTTAACTTGGATAGTTGCACCTAACTCAGATAGTTGCAGTTATCTCGGATAATTACAGTTATCTCGGATAGTTGCAGTTAACTCGGATAGTTGCAGTTAACTCGGATAGTTGCAGTTAACTCGGATAGTTGCAGTTAACTCGGATAATTGCAGTTAATTTAGATAGTTGCAGTTAACTCGGATAGTTGCAGTTAACTCGGATAATTGCAGTTAACTCGGATAGTTGCAGTTAACTCGGATAGTTGCAGTTAACTCGGATAGTTGCAGTTAACTCGGATAGTTGCACCTAACTCAGATAATTGCAGTTAACTCAAGATAATTACAGTTAACTCGGATAGTTGCAGTTAACTTGGATAATTACAGTTAACTCGGATAGTTGCAGTTAACTCGGATAATTACAGTTAACTCGGATAGTTGCACCTAACTCAGATAATTGCAGATAACTCTGCAGTAACTGCAGTTGCATTGTTTAAGCTTTGTAAATTTGTAAACTCACTGCTCTCATTTTCCACAGTTGTTAGATTTAACAGTCGAGTTATGTTGCAACAAACAAAATGTGAACTGGATGGAAAAATATCTGCCAATGTAAAATAAGTCAAAGAATTCATAGAGACAAACCAGAAAGTTGGAACATAGTGCTGTAACGGGGAACATTATTACAGTAATGTTTGTTTGTTTGTTTGTTTGTTTGTTTGTTAGCTTTGTGGCTAATCCGTCTGGTCTTCGTGTTTGGCCACAATCCGCTGGTATTTTAATGGTTGTAAACAGTAAAATAAAAAATGGTAACCGCAATTACACTCATCCTCAAATGAACAGCTGTGTGGGAGTGCGGTGCTGTTGGGAAGGAAGATAAAGGTGACCAGGATCAATAACTGATGATAAGTGTAGACTGATATGATCAATATTTATTGATCTACACATACAGAAGTCTGTCTCTCAGTATGGCGTCGGGCCGCCATATTTGCCAACGCTACATGTCAGCCGTCTCGGTATGGAGCTGTAGAGGTTCCTAATGGAGTCCTGTGATAATCCATCCCATGCAGCTTGAACATCCTCACACAGTTCCTGCAGATGGTGCGGTAGGGGTGGAGGTGGAGGGACACCAGGCCTTCTGGACGTGTGACAACAAACCGTCCATCTTGGTGCTGACCACGGTGCCTCCACACACGGATTCGTTGGTCGTCTCCAACAAGACTAAAGCGGGACTCATCACTGAAGATGACCCGCTGCCATTCTGAGTCACTCCATGACAGTCTGGTACGACACCACTGCAGTCTTTGGTGACGGTGACGTGGTATTAAGGACAGTCATGGTAACGGTCTGTGTGCATGTAGTCCTGCGTGGTGCAGCCGTCTACCAATGGTGCTGCACTAACAGTAGAACTCATGGAGGACAGCACTTCTCACCGAATATCCGCATTAGTGGCCGCCGGGTCAGTCAGATACAGCGCTACAGCCTGTCCTGGCTTACATCACATGCGCGTCCGCATTTGTGCAGCTATTTTTTTGGTTATTTATTAATTTGGTTATTTATTTATGAATGTGACAACGCTGTATTGACCTTGTACAGCCAGATAGTGTGTGGTAGTGTCTGTGTTTGAGCTTCTAAGAATACCTGGTGTATAGTAATTTAGGCGTGTCCGTGTATGAAACAGCCCAGCGTAATCATTTTGATGCCAGGGTACCTCCCACTCAGCCTCTCTTTCTGTCTTCCCACGTTCACAAGCTCATCCCTCTGAAGGTTCCGTCACACCTAAGCGCTCCATGTGCACACGCATCCCCAGAAGTCTTGTCTCACAGCTGGTGGTGCTCCTTCAAAGGTGCGTAACACATTAAATGTGCTTATGTAATCCCCTCGTGCGCCGCGCTCCGTTGATGGCCGTTTTGACTGACATCACTACTGATGCTACATCGCACGGCTTTCCATATTTTGGGGGGCTTTAGCTGACGGGTTAGGCCTTCATTAGTCTGTTCAGACTTTACATACATTTGCGCTCTCGCTGATGAAAACAGGGCAGGTTTATGGGAATTTAGAACATCAAAGACTCATAAACAGTCACAAACAAGATCATCCGGGTGGGTTTGATGTGAAACGGGGCCTTGCAGTGAAGGTTGGAATTGTTTGTGGTGGTGATGATGATGGGAACCAGACGTCTGAAAGCTTCTTCGCAGGAAATGGTTGTGAATGTGGCTGATATGGTAGTTTTGAGATTAAGTTCTGGTGTATTTGGAAGGAATCTCTGGCAAAGTTTCACACTCGGGCCCGCACGTAACCAAGGATGGGCCTTATCGCTGTACCTGACTGACCCAACAGCCTCGATAACGGACGTTCAGTGACCAGTGATGCCCTCAATGAGTCATCCTGTTAGTGCAGCACCATTGGTAGACGGCTGCACCACTCAGGACTACATGCACACAGACCGTTACCACGACTGTCCTTAACACCACGTCACCGTCTCCAAAGACTGCAGTGGTGTCGTACCAGACTGTCATGGAGTGACTCAGAATGGCAGCGGGTCATCTTCAGTGACGAGTCCCGCTTTAGTCTTGGTGGAGACGCCCAACGAATCCGTGTGTGGAGGCACCGTGGTCAGCACCGAGATGAACGGTTTGTTGTCACACGTTCAGAAGACCTGGTGTCACTCCACCTCCACCCCTACCGCACCATCTGCAGGAACAGTGTGAGGATGTTCAAGCTGCATGGGATGGGTTATCACAGGACACCATTAGGAACCTCTACAGCTCCATACCGAGACGTCTGGCGTGTTGGGTTAGCAGACATGGTGGCCCAACGCCAATAGCACAGCAATCCCACACTTCCTTCTGGGTGCAGGTCTTGTTTTGATGATGTGTGTGTGTGTATATATACACACTCATCTTTATCTTTATATATAGATACCATATATATATATATATATATATATATATATATATATATATATATATACACAATCTCAGACGTGTAGGTTCACTGGTGGTTTTGGATACTAAATATAATGTCTCTATTTTTGTTGTTGACGTGGTGAACCCTAGTTTCCATCACCACCACTGTAAAGAGCCGGTGCCTTTCAACAGTTCGCATGAGCTTTCAGTGCCTTCCTATGAATATCTCATCAGTTAAACAACACATTAGGTTAATCCCAGTCATGTAATATAATACTGGTACCACAGAAAGCTCCAATATGCAAATGAGCCCATTAACCAGTCATTGTACTGTGGGCTTTAGGGAATCCTGACCAGTCAGAGTTAAGAGGTGAGGTTCTGTAGGTGTTTTGGTGAAGCTGTTCATCCAACCACAGCCAGTAATCCTGCAGGCTGATCCCGAGCACACATACAGCTGTGTGCAAAAGTTTTGGCACCCCCGCTGAAGTGACCTGAAAACAAGAGACCGCATGTTAAACTTTATTTATTTTTACTTTTATTATTTTCACACAGAAATACGGCAGGTGATCTGACCGGGGGGCGATCGGACCTGTGCATACGGCTGTTCTGCTGCTTCCCTGATGTGATTTTGATTTATTGCAAGGTGCCTCGTGATCGCAGTATGTAATGGTCCATGCAGCCCTGTGGTTTTTAACAATGCCTTTTAGCAGTAAACGGTCATTGGCATTGCAGTTTAGCCCAGTCCATGTCCAGGAAACTGTCTTGATAAAGCATAATTGATCTCCTCTGGGGCAGTTATCCCTCTTTTTTCCAGCAGGCCCATCAATAATATGGGCTTGGCATTCTCTTGTAGTCGTGCTATGTCAATGCGGAGACAGACGTGGCTGTTATTTCTATCGCTTGAATGAGGGAAGCGGTCGGAGATGAGTGGTTACGTTTTGTGAAATGGTTCTCTCTTTGTAGGAGCGTCCATAGTCTGGTCGTAACCAGGGCTTCTCCATTTCTATCAAAACGTATATTCTACTTAAACAGGCTGACAGTTGGCTGTGGCTAGTGGGACGACACAGTGACGATGTGCGGTAAGGGATGTACAGAATCCACAGAGATAAAGCGCACTGCATTACGTGTGGCTTTACCATAGCTCCAGATAATGTGGAAGATTCATTTAGGAGAAGAATCGAGGGCTTCGTGTCCGACTTATCAGCTCCACTGACCGTATAGGAGAGCTTTGTAGTTCCACAGGTTCAAACTGTAGTCCATCTGTTTCTCTGTATACTCTATTAGCCTGTTCTTCAATGGTCAGGACCCCCACAGGACCACCACAGAGCAGGTATGATGTGTGTGGTGGATTATTCTCAGCACTGCAGTGACACTGATGTGGTGGTGGTGTGTTAGTGTGTGTGGTGCTGGTGTGAGTGGATCAGACACAGCAGTGCTGCTGGACACCTCAGTGTCACTGCTGGACTGAGAATCATCCACCAACCAAAACCATACAGGCAACAGCGTCCCGTGGGCAGCGTCCCGTGGGCAGCGTCCTGTGGGCAGCGTCCTGTGGGCAGCGTCCTGTGGGCAGCGTCCTGTGGGCAGCGTCCTGTGGAGCAGCGTCCTGTGGAGCAGCGTCATGTGAAGCAGCATCCTTTGGGGCAACATCCTGTGCCCACTGATAAAGAACTAGAGGATGACCAACACTGCACTGTGCAGCAGCAGATGAGCTATCGTCTCTGACTGTCCATCTACAAGGTGGACCAGGAAGGTAGGAGTGTCTAATAGAGTGGACAGTGAGTGGACACAGTGTCTAAACACTCCAGAAGCACTGCTGTGTCTGATCCACTCACACCAGCACACCACAAATGAGAGAGGGAAACAGATGGACTACAGCCAGGAACTAAAAAAGCACCTACATGGACAATCGATGTAGATGCAAGGAGGTGTACCTAATAAAGAGGGCGGAGCTAAACTGCTATAGACTGACCAGGTGTTTCCATATGCAGTATGGACCGTGTGGACGTTGTAGGAACCGTGTTTACATAGTACAAATCTTTAGATTAAAATATCTGAGGATAATTAGCGTGCTCATTACATCGGCCCGTCAAGCGTTCTGTAGCACAGGCCACAGTAGAGTAATGCACAGCTGTGGTTACTTATGCTAAACTGTTCGTTAGCCACAGATATTTAAAACTATATTTCCTGGAAGGTTCCAAAATGCTGTGTATGAACTCTGCGATCTCTGCTAACTTTGTTCGGTGTTACTATAAGCAGTGTAGAATGGGGAACAGTCAGATAATATGCAGAAGTCATAATGCAATACTGGCACTGCAGGTTCTCCTTCTCTTTCATGCCGTAACTTACTAAATTGGCTTTTGAGAAGACTTCTGTAAAAGCTCGGGTCTTTTCAGACAGGCAGCATCGCACAAACGTGACACGGTTTCTATTCTGATGTCGTTTTGGTGGGTATTTTTAAACCTGCTTAACCCATTCATGTCCAACAGCTCACATCATGTGCTGAACGTTTTTGATGGTCATGTGTTGATGTCTTGTAGGACCAAGTCTTTGCAAAATAAGCTTTTGCCCATTTTTACTTTTATGCGTAATTTGATCACATGGTCTGCCGTTTACATTCTGAGAAAGTTTAATCATGAATGGACCAAAATAAATGACCCAAAACTGCTTGGGAAAACGTCTGGTTCCATTGACTTGCATTAAAACTAAAGTAGGTTTTGCTCTCTCCTGTAAAGCTGCTATTTTGGTGATGCTTGTTTTTCTTTGGACAGTGACGATCTGATGAATACCAGCGAATTTTAGGCTATGGTGTAAGTGATGTTTTTATGGAGGGGTATAGGGGTCTAGGTGGGCTAGGGGCCATGCCTGAAACCACCTTTAAAGGTCATATCCCATAAATTCCTATCTCTACCTTCTGTTTCCTGTGACAGAATCTTCCTACCCTGTATCCTCCCTGTTTCCCAGGTCTATCTGTCAGTCCTACTTCCCTTTGTCCAAATTGGGAGGGTCTGGCCTTCTAGCCGAAGCCACCCAGAACTCTTTGCCAAGTTTTCAAACCAAAATATGGCTTAAATATAAGATAAGATAAGGTAAGATAAGATCATCCTTTATTGATCCCACAGTGAGGGAAATTTGCAGTGTTACAGCAGCACAGAGGAAAGAACAGAAGTGTCAGGAAATATACAAATAATAAATAAAAGTACAGAAAAATATAAATACAATACTAAAAAATTAAATTTATTTATTTATTAATTGCATATAGTAAAAATAGAAATGGATTACTGAATTTTATAGCTGCTTCCGTTCCTTTAAAGGTACAACTTTTAGTTTAAAACACCCCAAAATCGTCAGCAGAATTCGAATTAAGACCAGTTTTGATGGTGCATTAAAGACGTCTATGTACAGTTGCTAAAATACCCACTGAAGTTAGCATGCTAACCAGCTAGCCCAGGCCCATCCTGTCTTGTAATACAACTTGGTACCTGAAGAGGCGATAGTGAGTCACTGTAGGAGTTGAATCAGTCCGATATGAGAGGATGAAGAAATCCTGGGAGGAAGTTTGATGAAGAACTCACACTAACTGTGCGAACAGTCTTTTCTTATGGGAGGGCATGATTTAGCGACACAGTGACTAGCCGCAAATTGAACTGAGATTTTCTTGAATTAAATAAATGAAATACAATGAATTCGGACACAGTGAAGCGCCACTGTAAACAATTGGCTCCCACAAATCCCTCAGACCAGGCCTAGACACGGGCGTCCGAGGTCCCCCCATCTCCTGCTCCCTGAGCTTTTAGTTCCTACCAGCATTTGGTTCCAGTTCTCAGCAGTGTGGAGGTAAACATGGAGGAGAAGCTCATATCCGCCGTTTCCTCTTTCCTCAGGTTATATGATGCGTCTTTGTACATATACATCTGTAGAGAGATGAAGTGTGGAAGAAAGGAGAGGATATTGTTGGTGTCTTGGGTTGAGTTAGGTCCCTCGGTAGCTAGCTAGGTTAGCCAGCATGCTAACCGGCGAATAAAGCTAGCCACCAGTGCAAGCAGTTCGGTTAACATATACAAAGACGTGCTTTCAAATTTAGGTAGATTTCCTGGACCTGGTACTCGCCCACATGCAAGTGACCTCAAACACACCCAGCAAGTGACGTGTTACTGTGTGAAACCTCGTATCTGACCAAAGGCATGTGCTGCTGTATGTGAACTGCAATGTTGTCACACAGTGTGTTGTTGCACAGTATGCTAATAAATATTTTTAAGGAGCATGACATGACATTTCTATCTCCTGAAAAAAGTTAGATAACCATATAATAGTCTCACGTCTATTAAAAAATTTAAAATAGTCTAAAAAATCTGAGATATTGGATAGGGAAGCTGCAGTGTCACAGTATTGTACATATCGGATGGGACCCTATTGCCAAACGTATTCACTCACCAATCCAAATCACTGAATTCAGGTGTTCCAGTCGCTTCTATGGCCAGAGGTGTAAAAACCAAGCACCTAGACATGCAGACTGCTCCTACAGGCGTTAGTGAGAGAATGGGTCGCTCTCAGGAGCCCAGTGAGTTCCAGTGTGGTACGGTGATAGGATGCCACCTGTACAACTAGCCCAGTCATGAAATTCCCTCCTTACTAAATATTCCACAGTCCACTGTCAGTGGGGTTATAACACAGTGTATGGGATTGGGAACGACAGTGACTTAGCCTTGAGTGGTAGGCCACGCAAAACGACAGAGTGAGGTCAAAGGATGCTGAGAGGCATAGCGTGTCAATCACTTCAGACCTCCAAACTTCATGTGGCCTCCAGATTCGCTCAAGAGCAGTGCATAGCTTCATGGAATGGGTTTCCATGGTCAAGCACCTGCGTCCAAGCCTTACATGACCAAGCACAATAACCTCACCCGTGACTGATACGTACCCAACCGCATGTAACACCTTCACCAGCACCAACAGCTGTACTGTTCAACCACTCAAAGAATTGGTGAGCTGGTTCAGATTTGTTGGAAGCCTTCCCTGGCGTTTTACTGGTTGGTCCAAGGATTCAAATCTGGGATTCTGCAGGCCGTTCCGGATGCATGAATGGTCTTCTTGAATGTTCATCATGCCTGAATGCGAGAATGGTCGTCTTGGAATACCGGGATATGAATGTTGTGTTCCTCGGGAAGAGGATGAGCAAAAGGCAAAACCTGTGGTCCAGCAGCTCAATGTAGACACTGTGGTTCCCATCATTAAAACACCCCCAGAACATCACAGGGGGGCTCATTTGTAGTCCGGGGGGCTTATATATTACTTTTTTTGTCATTGTAAAGTTGGAGAAAAGCAGAACTCCGGAGGACTCGGCACGGAATGCAGTTTAAGTTCATGCAAGTGGTTGTAAATGATGCACTTATGTCAGTTATGATTTAATAATGTTTACACGTCGAAAAGGCATGACATTTATTGCAGCAGTTCCACAGCGGCAAGTGAATAGAGTGTCGCTTGACAGCCGGGTGGAGTGGAGTGATGCCTCGCTGTGCAGAAACAGAGTTGTGAACGTTAGCGGCAGCCGCTGCTATTTGGTCCATTAGGGGGAAATGGCCTGCGTATATTTAAAACGTGTGGTGCATCATGTTCAGGCAATACAAAGGCTGATCTCTGCTGCTCCTCCAACACAGCATGCACTTTTATTGCAAGCTGGATCAAAAGGCTGGTAAAACCACGGCATATCAACGCCGAGTGCTCGACACATCACTCGGTAAAACTCCCATACGATCAGGCTGCGCAAAGAGCCGCGCATGCAACACGCATGTCCTAATATGGACATCAGATAAACACAGTCTTTGCTAAAGATGCGCACAGTGGTGTTTGCTTAAGTGTCAGAGCGTGAAGCAGAAAGGAACTCTGTGTTGTCAGCCCTCTCTCTCTCTCTCTCTCTCTCTCTCTCTCCCCCCTCGGGGGCTGATTTTAACTTGCTGATCTTTATCAGGGCCGGATGCTTCATTAGGTAATATGTGGATGCTGCTCTGCTGAAAAACATGTCCGTGACTGTAACTGTATCTGTGCTTCCTGCTGGGCTGCATGGCATTGGGAGGAATGTCACTTTGTGAAATGTTGGGATATTTTGGGCCGAAGTATGTATTAATTAATGGAGAAATATTCTGGTTAAGGCTACATGGTGTGGACGGAAACCACACGGGGCCAGTGTGGGATCGTCATGCTAAATTATTTTTCATCGTGCATGTGTTAAAGACATGCAGTTAGATTAGTTAAGTTTCAGACACGCCCAAGAACTAAGGGCTAAACAAAACAACTGCATATATATAGGTGTGTGTGTGTGTGTGTGCTTCTGTGTGTGGGGGTGTGTGTGTGTGTGTGTGCTTCTGTGTGTGGGGGTGTGTGTGTCTATGTGCGCGTGTGTGTGTGTGCTTCTGTGTGTGGGGGTGTGTGTGTCTGTGTTTGTGTGTGTCTGTGTCTGTGTGTGTGTCTGTGTGTGCATTTCGCTGTTTGTGTGCGTGCGTCTGTGTGTGTCTGTGTGTGTGTGTGTGTGTGTGTGTGTGTGTGTGTGTGTGTGTGTGTGTGCGCGCGTTTCTCTGTTTGTGTGCGTGCGTCTGTGTGTGTGTCTGTGTGTGTGTGTGTGTGTGTGTGTGTGTGTGTGTGTGTGTGTGTGTGTGTGCGTTTCTCTGTTTGTGTGTGTCTGTGTGTGTGTGTGTCTGTGTGTGTGCGTTTCTCTGTGTGTGTGTGTGTGTGTGTGTGTGTCTGTGTGTGTGTGTGTGTCTCTGTGTGTGTGTGTGTGTGTGTGTGTGTGTGTGTGTGTGTGCGTTTCTCTGTTTGTGTGTGTGTGTGTGTGTGTGTGTGTGTGTGTCTCTGTGTGTGTGTGTGCGTTTCTCTGTTTGTTTGTGTGTGTCTGTGTGTGTGTGTGTGTGTGTGTGTGTGTCTGTGTTTGTGTGTGTCTGTGTCTGTGTGTGTGTCTGTGTGTGCATTTCTGTGTGTGTGTCTCTGTGGGTGTGTGCGTTTCTCTGTTTGTGTGTGTCTGTGTGTGTGTGTGTGTGTGTCTCTGTGTGTGTGTGTGTGTGCGTTTCTCTGTTTGTGTGTGTGTGTGTGTGTGTGTGTGTGTATGTGTGAGTATGTGTGTGTGTGTGTGTGTGTGTGTGTGTGTGTGTGTGTGTGTCTCTGTGTGTGTGTGTGTGTGCGCGTTTCTCTGTGTGTGTGTGTGTGTGTGTGTGTGTGTGTGTGTGTGTGTGTGTGTGTGTCTGTGTGTGTGTCTGTGTGTGTGTCTGTGTGTGTGTGTGTTTGCTAAAGGACTGATGTATTATTTTCTATTCTATTATAATTTGGATGTTTTAAGTCACCTGTTGTCATTATTATCTGATCAATTCTATAAGCATCTAAAGGCTATACAGTTCACACTGGGCTGAAGAGTCGTCAAATTGGCCGTTGTAAGTGCAAGTATCAGAAAATAAAGCAACTTTTTGCTATAAATAGCATATTTTGGAAAAAAAAACATTTAAAAAGGAATCTCTATTAACAATGAAAAAATATTTTTTTTTATTACATTTTATTATTTATTAACTGAGTGATATGTGTATATCGTCGCTGTCCAATGAAAAACATGTATCTCCAGTTTTGTCCTTTTTTACTTTTATGCATCATTTGGACACACCAGCTGCTGTTTACACTGTGTGAGTATCTCATGATGAATGGCCCAACAGAAGCGGCCCAAAACTGTCTGGTTCCATTGACTTCCATTAAAGTTGAGTGAGGTTTTTGGCCTCTCCTGTAAAGCTGCCGTTTTGGAGATACTTGTTTTTCTTTGGACGGCGACGATATATAAGAGTTAGAGTTAAAGAGTGTACTGAGCACTGAGGTTTGTTGAGCTCCAATGTACATACACTGAGCCCTCCATAACCAAATATGATATTAGATATTTCAGTATTACGTCCACTCTCAGTATTTATTACAGTGTCTGTTACTGAAGTGAAACCATCTTTCAGTTTCTCAAAGAAATCTGCAGCCGCACCTCTAAATTTCAGTCTTAGAAACACATTCTGCTTCTCACCGTTCAGATAACCCCATTCGGTGGTGTTGAGGTTCTGGACTCTGGGGTGGTCAGTCCAAGTTCTGAGAACACCAGCAGCTTCTTTTCTCTCAGTGAGGAGCTTCTTGAACAGCTACACCTCCTTTCAGACCACCATGGCATTGAGGTGTCGTCTTCTCACAGTGGAAGGATGGACAGAAATGTTCTCAGGGATTTTTGGTGATGGACCACCGGGTCTTCCAGGTGGTTGCTAGGAGTCTCATTTTCTATGTAGATTTTAATGCTTTGATCTCCAGTTTCGGTCCAGTTTCGGTCCAGTCTCAGTCCAGTTTCAGTCCAGTTTTGGTCCACTCTCTGTCCTTTTAAACTCCTGGTATTCACTTATGAGAATAAAGTTAATAGCTCCAGCTATAAATACTTTTTAGGCTGAGCTTGCCCAGGTGGGCCATCCGGCCTATATATGTGGGAAACCCTGCAAATCTACAGGTGCAGATTACGAATGCACTCTGACTTTCGGTATATGGAGCACATGTTGGTGAGCTCTTGATGTGATGTGGTTAGGACTTGGCCTGTGTTGCTTGTGACTGAATTATTTACATGTGTTGCAGCACTCCGAGTGGTTGGTGAGGATGCTCAAAGTGCAGAGTAGAATAAAAGAGAGAGGCTTTGAGCATTTGCATACTGCAACCTTCTGATATCAGTGTTGCAGAGGCCAGTATCACAGAAACGATGCCTACCCAGCACACCTAGCAGCCCTCGTTACGGCGCCACCGCGCAGTCCGGAGCTGTTTGACCCTGCAGCCGGAATGCATCTGCAGCCTGCCTGCCCCTCGCTGGCTATGCATGGAGAAAATAGAATGCACGGTGGGATGTACGCTAAGGGGGCTGCATGTGGGTGACGGTGTTGCCTTAAATGTCACGGCGCGTGGCGATGCCTGAAGATTCGCAGCTCTGACGGCTCAGCTGACATCCCGGTCTTATCTGCCGCGTGACTGCGAGGCCGCATCTTCAGCTTTTTCCACATTCCACATTCGCTTTCCACAGGTGCTCCAGGCTTCCCTGCTGGTCTCCAGCTGAGTTGTTATGACCACCTGGCAGGGTTTAGTTGGCAGTTTGTGTACATATTTTACATTCAGCTGCTGGTTTCACTTTAGGAAGGAGCCTGATGGACATACCGTGTATATATATCTCGCCGCTGTCCAACGGAAAACAAGTACCGCCTCCAAAATGGTCATTTTACAGGAGAGGGCAGAAACCTAGTTTCATCTGAATGGAGGTCAATGGAACCAGACGTGTTTCCAAGCGGCTTTGGGCCGTTTCTGTTGGTCCGTTTATCACGACGTGTTCACACAGTGTAAACAGCAGCTGCTACGTTCAGATAATGCAGAAGAGCAAAAATCCACAAACATGGAGATGGATGATTTTCATTGGACAGCAGTGATATACACCACATAGGGTTTTGAACTTTTTATCTTTTTACAGTTAAAAATATTAAAGGGCTTTAGAGTCATAGAAAAATGTTTGGGCCCCTCGACGCGACACGTTCTGTACATTTTAATTACGGTTTATTTGTTCATATAGCCCCTTACATGTTTTTTTTTATTTTTTTTTTTATTCCTTTAAATAGTTATTATAAATAATTACAAATAATGAAATTATTGTTAAAAAATAGAAACTGAGCAAATCAAACAAATCAGGAAATCAAACAGAACGTTTCATTTTACTGAGGCATTTTGCATAGGGTTTAGCACATGCAAAAACAAAAAGTAAAAAAAATACAGCTTTAGTTAATTTTATTTCTCCATGTTTCCATGTTTGAGACTCAGCAACTTTGTTTGGGCTAAACTAAATGACTTCATAGTTTTTATATATCATTTTAATGGGTTGCAATAAGACTAATGAGCGTTATGTATAATTTTTTGCAATATATCTAGTTTTGTCATTATTTTAAGCTGCTTGATACCTATATATTAGTATGAAATCTCCATTTTTGGCCTTTTCGTGTTTATTTATTTTTACTTTTTAATGTTATTTGAAAACACCAGCTGCCGTTTACACTGTGTGGATATTTCATGGTAAATTGACCAAAAGAAATGCTCCAACATTACTCAGATTTAATTATTTTACTAATAACCTATATCAAATATTTATTTTTAATTTAATATTTAATTATTTTATTAATGTTTTGTTTTTATTTAATTTAAAAATTTCAAAAAAGTTTTTTCCTCTCCTGGAAAGTTATCGATACATTTTTCCTGTCTTTCTTTTTTTATTTATTTGCATTATTGTGCCACATTTTCTGCAGCCGCTGATTTGCCTACTGTTATTCTACAGTATAGCGCAGAACCAGTGCAGTTGAATGCAAATGAACCCATCACTATTAATTCATGCGTTTTACACCCCTGGTAGCTCAGTAGTTGCGCACCCTCAGCCAAAGCACAGCGCTCTGTATCAGAACCATCTGGAGTCGGGATTGGCTGTGAATGGCACATTCGCAGTCATGTGATGGGTGTGAAAGGGAGCCTGTTACAGAGCTTCCAGGAGAAGCCTCGCTCCGTCCAATCAGACATGCCCCCCGTTCGTCGGCCGCCGTGCACAGTCTGCCTTTTGTTTCAGCTCTTGATGAGATGCGAGCCGAGACGCCTGCTTTTGGTGCGCTGGCGGGGGGAGGTAACAGGATGCACGCTCTGGTCTCCATAGTAACCCTTATTTGGCACCATGGTCCCCATGGGGACAGCTTATTGGCGTCTTTGGTGCGTCTGTTAATCCAGGTGACGCCTGGTGCTGGATCCCATGACTCTGCCACCTCCTGTGTTGCTAATGTTGACTAATGAGTGTGGTCAAACACAGCTCCCCCCCGATTCCCACACGCACTTGATCGGCCGAGGCTTCTTTGGAAGCAGCTTCGGATGCAGCTAACTCGGAGCTAAATCATATCGCACTTTCTTCAGACTGGAAGAAGCAGTTATATGGAACCCCAGACAGATTTGTTAGTGTGGTTTATGGTGCTGTAGGACATGCCATGAATAAAAATAGGGAATAGATACACTGACTATCCACAGCGCACAGTGAAATCGGAATTGGGGATACTGCATTGAGGTCAGTCAGGACTGGAACCCGTGATGAGCAATGACACAGTTTTGTTTATTTATTTATTTGTTTTAGCTGATCGGTTTGTGGTTATGGCAAGATGGCACAGTAGGTAGTGCTGACGCCTCACACCGGGTCTGGGTTCGAATCCCAGGTGGGGTGTTCAGGGATCTATCCTGTTCTCTGTTATGACTGAAAGACGTTCAGTCATCTGAGAGCTGCACCAACAACCAGCATCTTTGATTCATTACATTAACCCAGACTTAACTCTGTGAGACTCTGTGAGAGACTCTGTGAGACTCTGTGAGACTCTGTGAGGGACTGTGAGGGACTGTGAGGGACTGTGAGGGACTGTGAGAGACTGTGAGACTCTGTGAGGGACTGTGAGACTCTGTGAGACTCTGTGTGAGACCGTAAGACTCTGTGAGAGACTGTGTGAGACCGTGAGACTCTGTAAGAGACTGTAAGAGACTGTGTGAGACCGTAAGACTCTGTGAGACTCTGAGAGACTGTGTGAGACTCTGTGAGAGACTGTAAGAGACTGTCTGAGACCGTAAGACTCTATGAGACAGTGTGAGACAGTGTGAGAGACTGTGAGAGACTGTGAGAGACTGTGAGAGACTGTGAGAGACTGTGAGAGACCGTGAGAGACTGTGAGACTCTGTGAGAGACTCTGTGAGAGACCGTGAGACTCTGTGAGAGACCGTGAGACTCTGTGAGAGACTGTAAGAGACTGTGAGAGACCGTGAGACTCTGTGAGAGACTGTGAGACCCTGTGAGAGACTGTGAGAGCCTGTGAGACCCTGTGAGAGACTGTGAGACTCTGTGTGAGACCGTAAGACTCTGTGAGAGACTGTGTGAGACCATGAGACTCTGTGAGAGACTGTAAGAGACTGTGTGAGACCGTAAGACTCTGAGAGACTGTGAGACTCTGAGAGACTGTGTGAGACTCTGTGAGAGACTGTAAGAGACTGTCTGAGACCGTAAGACTCTATGAGACAGTGTGAGACAGTGTGAGAGACTGTGAGAGACTGTGAGAGACTGTGAGAGACTGTGAGAGACTGTGAGAGACTGTGAGAGACTGTGAGAGACCGTGAGACTCTGTGAGACTCTGTGAGAGACTCTGTGAGAGACCGTGAGACTCTGTGAGAGACCGTGAGACTCTGTGAGAGACTGTAAGAGACTGTGAGAGACCGTGAGACTCTGTGAGAGACTGTAAGAGACTGTGAGAGACCGTGAGACTCTGCGAGACACTATTTACGCTGAATTCCGAAACCAAAGAGTGTAATCTGTAGAGTGCATATGCACCAGATGCCGGACCCTCATTTAAATCTATAGTTCGGAATGTTTGGATGGTGCTGAACTGGGAATGCGGTGGTGTTGAGGCTGAGCACCCTGACTGTAAGCACCCAAACCGGCACATTCTCTGCACCTCCCAGCCACTCTTCTTTTCTCTGTTGGGAATGCTGAGCTAGCTTCTTCTCATAGCTAGCTGAAGACCCATAGTGGTTGGTGAGTGACATGGTGCTGTAAAGCAAAACTCTGTTCTCTTTAGCAGTGGCTAAAATCCCAGTCTACAGGGAATTCTCCTCGGAATGGTGCCAGGGAAGGCATCCACCACATCTGGACCAGCTGACCAATTCTTTGATGAAGAGTTGTGAACATTGATGTGGCTACATCCAGAAACTTGTCCATGCCCAATCCAATCAGAGCTGTAATTGGTGCTTGTGGAGGTGTTACATGCTAATAGTTATGTACCCACCCTGATAGGACCACCAAGGTAGCCCCCTAAAAGCTTCCATTAACCGAGTGTAGCAAGGATGTTGAAGCAGAACCTGGTTTCTCAGGTCCTCTAACAATAGGGCCGATGGCAAGGCAGCAGTACGGAGGCCTCGGCCCTGCTCCGCTGCTGTGTTTGGTGCCTGCTCAGTGGAAATGGGTCAGTGCTGAGCGTTTGATCTCGGTCCTGTTCTGAATGTAGTGGGCCCGTGACAGAATCTTTTACATCATTCCGGAGCGAGCCGTCACGGCTAATCGTGTCTGCCTGTGGGGCGAACGGGGCCGTCTACTTTCCTTGTGTGCTGTACTTAGCCTGCGGTTACATATGGGGTTCTTTTCTGCGTCCTTTGTAGTAGGTGTGGGTAGTTTATTCATTCCTTCATTCATCTTTTAAACAGCTTGTCCTTCTGGGATGCGGGGGGTGCTGGAGCCTTTCCTAGCGCTCATTGGGCGGAAGGCAGGAAACACAGTAGGGGAGGCTGCCTCGGGGCACACACAGTCACTCACGCTCACGTCTAGGGGGCAGTTTAGCATCTCCAGTTCGCCCGACGGTGTGTCTTTGGACTGTGGGAGGACACCCACGCAGACACTGGGAGAACTTGCAGACCCTGGGTGCCCAGCCAGGGAATTGAACCCAGGCCCTTCTTGCTGTGAGGCCATGGCACTGCCCCCTGCGGTACCATGTGGGTCATAGGGAATGCTGGAGCCTTGTCCAGAGCTCATTGGGCGGAAGGCAGGGAACCCAGTAGGGAGGCTGCCTCGGGACACACACAGTCACACACACACACATCTGGGGGGCAATTTAGCATCTCCAGTTCGCCCGGCTGCATGTCTTTGGACTATTGGAGGAAACCCACGCAGACACTGGGAGAACTTGCAGACCCTGGGTGCCCAGCCGGGGAGCCAACCCAGGCCCTTCTTGCTGTGAGGCCATGGTACTGCCCCCTGTGGTACTGTGTGCGTAGTTTACGTCTTAGTAGTTCATCCATCCATTCATCCATCCATCCAACAGTGTATCCTTTTGGGTCATAGGGAATGCTGGAGCCTTTTCCAGAGCTCACTGGGCGGAAGGCAGGGAACCCAGTAGGGAGGCTGCCTTAGGGCACACACAGTCACACACACACTCACATCTGGGGGGCAATTTAGCATCTTCCACTCTATGGACTATGGGAGGAAACCCACGCAGACACTGGGAGAACATGCAGACCGTGGATGCCCAGCCAGGGAATTAAACCCATGCCCGTCTTGCCGTGAGGCCGAAGTGCTGCCCGCTATGGGAGGGACCGTGTGGGTAGTTTACTTCTTAAAATAATAAATAAAAAGGCAGCTGTGGCCTCCTCAGTCCGCCTTCTTCCTGGATGGGTTTGAGGCCTGTTCCTGTTTCTGAGGTGTTTACTGCTTTAGCAGATTCCTCCCATTTAGGTTAATGCGTTCCGGGCTTACGTAAAACAGCCCGAACAGAAGTAGCCTTTGAGTGGGGAAACAATGTTTGCCTTCTGTCCGCATAATATAATCTTCAGCCATGTCAATGGAGGCTTGACATGGTTACCCTTATGGGACACTTTGGCCATTATGCTTCAGCCAGGCTAAATAAAGAAGCTAATGAGTGCGACAGGGAGCTGGTGGAGACGGTTCGTGGAGGGGAAAGGGAGAGAGGGGTGTATTGGAGGGTCTGTGAGTGTGTGAGAGATGGTCTTCACGGCTGCACTAACGCAGCAGAGCGCTTGACTCTGTGGAAATGAGCAGAACACACACCCAGCGCCGTGGCTAATTAAGCGTGGAGTTATTTATTTATAGCCGGGCTGCGTAGATGGTCAGAGATGGTGTGATAAAAACACAGGCCAAACAACACGCCTGAGTCGCAGCGCAGACACTAGGGGCGGACAGTGTGATGATACGTTGGGGTTAGCACGGTAAACTGCATGTCAATACACACTTCAAGCTCAGTTACTCTAGAACCCTGAGCAGCTGCAGGCATCACAAGACTAGCAGAGGACCGCAGGTTTCAAAAACGACTAGTCGTGATTAATCACATTCGTCTTTCACTCACCATCATAAGAATAGTTGTACTCAGAGGGAGGTGTGGGAGTGCGGTGCTGTTGGGAAGGAAGATAAAGGTGACCAGGATCAATAACTGATACATTTAGACTGATATGATCAATATTTATAAAGGAATGAACGGATTAAGGAACTGTGTTGGTGTATAGATAAAGGAATGGATGGATGACTAAACCGTGTTGGTGTATAGATAAAGAAAGAGACGGATTAAGGAACCGTGTTGGTGTATAGATAAAGGAATGAACGGATGAATGAACCGTGCTGGTGTATAGATAAAGGAATGGATGGATGATGGAACCGTGCTGGTGTATAGATAAAGGAATGGATGGATGATGGAACCGTGCTGGTGTATAGATAAAGGAATGAACAGATGAAGGAACCGTGCTGGTGTATAGATAAAGGAATGAACGTATGAATGAACCGTGCTGGTGTATAGATAAAGGAATGGATGGATGACGGAACCGTGCTGGTGTATAGATAAAGGAATGGATGGATGACGGAACCGTGCTGGTGTATAGATAAAGGAATGAACGGATGAATGAACCATGCTGGTGTATAGTAAACAGAATGAACAGATGAATCAACCGTGTCAGTGTATAGATAAAGGAATGAACGGATGAAGGAACAATGTTGGTGTATAGATAAAGGAATGGATGGATGAAGGAACCGTGCTGGTGTATAGATAAAGGAATGGATGGATGACGGAACCGTGCTGGTGTATAGATAAAGGAATGAACGGATGAATGAACCATGCCGGTGTATAGATAAAGGAATAAATGGATGAATGTACCGTGCTGGTGTATAGATAAAGGAATGAACGGATGAATGAACCATGCCGGTGTATAGATAAAGAAATGAACGCATGAATTAACCGTGCTGGTGTATAGATAAAGGAATGAATGGATAAAGGAACCGACATTGGTGTACAGATAAAGGAATGAACGGATGAATGAACCATGCTGGTGTATAGATAAAGAAATGGACGGATGAAGGAACCATGCTGGTGTATAGATAAAGGAATGAACGAATGAAGGAACCGTGCTGGTGTATAGATAAAGGAATGAACGGATGAAGGAACCGTGCTGGTGTATAGATAAAGGAATGAACGGATGAAGGAACCGTGCTGGTGTATAGATAAAGGAATGAACGGATGAATGAACCGTGCTGGTGTATAGATAAAGGAATGAACGGATGAAGGAACCATGCTGGTGTATAGATAAAGGAATGGATGGATGAATTAACCGTGCTGGTGTATAGATAAAGGAATGAACGGATGAATGAACCGTGCTGGTGTATAGATAAAGGAATGAACGGATGAAGGAACCGTGCTGGTGTATAGATAAAGGAATGAACGGATGAAGGAACCGTGCTGGTGTATAGATAAAGGAATGAACGGATGAAGGAGCCGTGCTGGTGTATAGATAAAGGAATGAACGGATGAAGGAACCGTGCTGGTGTATAGATAAAAGAATGAACGGATGAAGGAACCGTGCTGGTGTATAGATAAAGGAATGGATGGATGATAGAACCGTGCTGGTGTATAGATAAAGGAATGAACGGATGAAGGAACCGTGCTGGTGTATAGATAAAAGAATGAACGGATGAAGGAACCGTGCTGGTGTATAGATAAAGGAATGAACGGATGAAGGAACCGTGCTGGTGTATACCGTCCAGTTTACATGGAGAGGAGAGAAGTCTGATGAACTGTTTCTGGGTCAGCCGTTATTCAGAGGGTAAGGGTTCTACATGTGTACTGTGTTCTTCACCGTTTACTGTTTGCCTGCAAGAACAAGATTAGCCTCATTAGAAAGAAGACACAGGTTTGGGTTCACCGGGTCTTCAAATAGGACACGGAGAACTGCAGCATTAAGGCCGTAGTGTTCTAAAGACGGACGGAGAATAGATGTGTTCTCATAAAAGGAGCCGAAGGAGGAGAAAGGAGGAGGGCGGTATGTCTGGTGGCTGTGTTGTGTAGCGGCTGCGGTGTGTATGCGGTGATGAGAAGATAAAGGAGGGGGTCACACAGAAACACAGCCGGCCTAGAGCAGACGAAAACCCAAGACTGCGTGGGAGACCTGGATTTGAGAGGAATTCCAGCAGTGTGTGTGCGAGTGCGAGTGTGCGCGCGAGTGCGAGTGTGCGCGCGAGTGCGAGTGTGTGTGCGCGCGAGTGTGTGGTTTTTTTTGGAAGATGTCTCACTATAAACATGGCAGCTGTGCTTCATGTCACATTTTTCTCTTTAAGCAGCTGGAGAAGAGGGGAAAAGAGCGGGAGAGAGAGAAAGAACGAGTGTGATAAACAGGAAAGGAACAAGGACACACGCTGTACGTCAGTTATTGTCTGCGCTGGGGCCGTCCCTGTGTTTTCCCAGTTGACCAAAAGGACGGAATTTCCATACAACAGCCCCCTGGAAGTTAGCCAGTTAGCTAGTTAGCTAGTGAGCTACCTCAGTTAGCTTGAGTCAGTTACCGGGGTAACAGGGGTGCTCAGCCCTGCTCCTGGAGGTGTACTTCTCTAGGTTAGCTCCAGCGCTAACCTAACACGCCTGAGGTAAATATAGCCAGCCGGCCTCAGCTATATGAGCCAGGTGTGTTGAACCGAATCTGTGGGACTGGGACTTATAGTACTGGAAATATCTGCTTAGAATTTATTTTAAAAAGTAAACAAGTTTGTAAATGTACTTGTCAATAAAGCTAACCGCTATGGTTAAGCGAGTATGCTACGTATGATTAGCAACAGCCTCCTGCATGTAGAACCCGAGTTCTGAGACAGGATCCACACACACAGTCCTCCTCTAACGCTTCAAGCTGACTCTGCGAAGATTCCTAACAGGCTTTCTATTGAGCCGTGGCTTTCAGAGTGAAGGTGAAGGGTGTTTCGTTGCCGCTCGGGCCGTTATCTGTGTCCTTCAGGCAGATGAATTGACCAAGGCCTTGGTGAAAGGTCTTTAGAGCGTAATGGATGCAGCTCTGGAATGCCTCCTTATGCTACAAAGCAGCGGCGGCCTTTTCTTTATTTGTATGGTATGCGTGGGCGAATGGCCGAAGGTGTTTTATCTTTGCGGCCTGGATGGATGCGTGTGCGTGTGTGTGTGTGTGTGCTCATCAGTACCTGCTTGTCTCCAGATGTTCAGGGAGTTTGGCGTGCTCAGTGCAAGAACAGGGACGTGATATGTGTGTTATGACTGTAGGCTCTCTGAGTTTATACGTGCCCTCCTGCACGAATCCTCCCAGTTCGTCCATGGCCTGGAAAGCTTCACAGTGGTTGGTGCTCATCACAGGGCTAGCATGTTCCATATTGTGTCTACTTTTATATGAAATGCTAGAAACCATGTTGCTGCATGGCGGTGTTGTAATGCTCAAGGCCGTTCTTTAGCATCATGGCCTTGGTGGTGCTTGTGAAACAAATAAAGCCATGGTGCCGCCTTCCGTGCACGGAGCCTCTAACTGGTTGACTGGCTGAGTAAGCTCTTTGAGTTTGTTCAAGTAGGTGATCAAGACATCCAGGGAGTCCAAATTGTCCTACTTTAGCTTAGCACTGGAGCGACAAGGCTAACATACACAAAAAGCCAATAGCCACCCAAAGCTTTCCATAAATACGTCCCTAAAACGTCCCCTCTCATCCTGCACAGACTGGCCGATGCGGTTTAGAACACGGTATGGCTTACTGTGACTCGTGACACCTGTAAATGAGCAGCCGCTTCAACTTACCATGACGCCCATCCCGTGCTACCTGTCTGCAGGTGATATAATTGGCCCACTTTTCTGTCCTGGACAGTTGCAAGCTGATTTAGGTCACGTTTAGGTCAAATTAGGTAAAGCAGCTTTATAGAGAATTCCAAGGCCGATAGTGACGAGGAAGAACTCCCTCAGAGCAAGAGGAAGAACCCTCGAGAGGAACCAAGACTCAAAAGGGGGACCCATCTTCAGGTCGACCCCGGGAAAGCAAGACAAGCACAAACAGGGTAACTGAGTTAGATGGAAGATTACAATGAAAGACTATTAGGAGGAATGGGAGATGTGTTAAGTGTTAGGTGTTGAGTTTTGAGGCAGAGGAAGACACGTCTGACTAGTCTGGGATTAAATAGCAGGATTGTCAGATGGGTGCACAGGATGCAGGTGAAGCCCCGTCACAGCACAGCATATGGCAGATGAAGCAGCGGCATCAGAGCGCACAGGATGGGCAGTAGCTCCGCATTAGACCATACGGTTTGAGACCATATGCCTGAAAACACTATACGGTGTTAACAGTAGTGACTCCGGCAGTGACTTTAAACATGAAGGTCACAATAGTCACGTTTTTCTTCACGCTGTATCGGAGAAGAGTCTCGTCCCCACACCGTTAAGGACTCTGCACAGTTCTTAACGAAATGACGATCACCTGGCTTGGGCAAACCTTAATTGGAGAGGAGAAAGGTGCAACCACAGAATCTAGCTTTGGCTACAGACGTAGCACTTGGGCGAACTCTACGGATGCAAACACTGACAAAGCCTTGATTGGCCAGTATAGGTGAGATGTTACATGGACAACCTTGAGGAGCGAGACGTCAGCTGAGCCTTCAGCATTTGAGTGTTAAGCGTGAACACTCCTAAACGTAAGATGTTAAGTGTACTCTGGTAGGAAGCACTGTTTGGTTGAAGCATAGGGCCACAAGACCTCGCTGCTTGGTAATGCAGCTGAGCACTGGGTTGCAGTGCAGGTGGGGCTAGTGGACACTAGCTATGCTAGCTAAAGACTAGGTTAACGCTAAAAGCCATCATTACTCTGGAATGGACGTTGGTGTTGGTCACAAGTATCGGTAACCCAATTGCTGATGCCGCATTCAAGTTCAAATGTCGGCATGGATACCGATGTGTTATAGACATCAGTGCAACACTAGTAAGTGCCAAAACACAGAGGTTATCTCATGTGTGGGTTCCTGAGAGAATGAGGCCGAAGTTGGCTTGGTAGTTGGCTTCCAGTTCCACCGTAAGTGCTGAAGCGGTTACGTTCTGACTCAAACCGTGCCACCACTAGGTAGAATCGTTTTCCAGCGGTCATGGAACCTGTAATAAGAGCTCCTAGCATTAAGTGCATGAGCATACGTTACAGGCAAAATGAAACTTGATGATGAAGCTTGTAAGCTCACACAGTCGTCTTTGGCTTTCGCTCAGTCCTGTCTATGCTCAGCATAGCTCGGGGGCTCCTCTGAAACCGCTAGGCCACGAAGATCAGAAGATCAGACTCGAGCAGGTTGTTCTCCTTGAAGTAGAGTTAAGAACACTAGAGATATGCGATCTGACTGGATCTCTATGGGGATCACTCAACCCCACGTAGCTAATACTCGCTCACTTGTTGTCTCGGCCTGTAACTGTATCTGAGAGAGACTTGTTTACGTTGTTTCAGATGCGGTATGACGTGCTGCTAATCTGTAACGATGAACAGAAATATGCTGCCTTCGTAAAACCCGGATTTTGCCTGAACTCACTACACTGTCATCAGATGCTACGCTACATCAGAACACACACATTCAGCATAATGCTGATAAATGCTTCACCCAGCAGGCCCCTCTTCCCCAGAGCTAACAGTCTTGTGCTGCGGAGAGGCGTTAGATGAGGACTGCAGCTGGTTTGTGTGTGTGTGTGTGTGTGTGTGTGTGTGCGCGTGTGTATATGCAAGTGTGTTGGAAATAGGAGTGGGTGTGAACCGGTGGTCTCAGATGGGGCCCAGTTGATGACTCATGACCACATCAACATGATGCTCATCGGCTCGTCCTCGTCTCGTGTTGCTGTTCCTATGGTTACCCCTCCTCCTCAACCCCACACCCTCACCGTTCTGACCCTGATCACTAAGGCCCCCGGAACACCATGCGGCTGCTTTCGTCACTGGGCTATGATTGGCATTTCATTCAGTATCTGGAATCAGCAAAAATTCTGTGGCAGGTTTGGGTGGACGCTGGCGACCACTTAGACAAAGAGGTGCCCAGACTTTTTGTATTGGGGGTATAGAGCACAAATTTGACAAACGTGCCATATATATATATATATATGGTATATTTTGGACATGACAAGTTTCTGGATGTAGCCACATCAATGTATCCCAAGAAGTGCTCAGTTGGTCCAGATTTAGTGGATGCCTTCCCTGGCACATCCCTGGGATTGTAGCCACTGCTGGTAGACCCGTATGACCGTACGCTCCCATGCACCTGCAGATTCAGCTACTTCCTTCACACTATGGTCTTTGGCCACGCCCACATGCTCAGTCACTCCTTTTAGCCAATCATTAACATCTGCTCTGGAGCGTTTTCCACACATGGAACAAGACATTCCCTGCGCTGTAGCACCTCTTCCCAATCTATGGATCTTGTCACTCACACCCCGCAGGTATTTATAGCCCCACCAACGTGTAGCGCCATCTGCAGGAGCCTGAAGTTACTACCACCTTAAACATGCAAGGGGACTCAATTTTGGCTATTGAGCTTAACATATATATGTATCTGATATATATATATATATATATATATATATATATATATATATATATATATATATATATATATATATATATATATATATATATATATATATGAAATGTGGCGTGTGGAATGTGCTACTTTGATTTGATGATGATTCTTATGATGCTGAAGTGGTAACATCTGAGTTTGAGATCTGGATCTTCCAACAGTTCATTTACAAACTCCCACCAAACTGATCCGAATCGGCCCTTAGTGGAAGAGGCCCATGCTTCCAGCTCACCAACTCCTTCCCGGAATAGTCTTTTCCAGCTCAAATGGAGCGGCAATAATATGCAAGTGCATTTAAACACTTAAAGTGGGATGAAAAGGAGAGATGTCTTCATAAATGCGTTGACATATGTGATGTATTAGCACGGGAACCTGCTACCCTGGTTCAGCACTGCTGGCCCTGTGCAGTCCTTCACACTCGCCCATTGTTATTGTACTTGAGGCCGAAGTGTTCCCATGCAGGAGTCGAATGTGAGGATGATTTCACTTGTTCCAGCACGAGTTCATCCTCTCTCAGCGAGTCATCTCTCCTGCGAGAGAGAGCTGCGAATGGGCTGATTATCACATCTGCAGTTATTACTTTTAGGAATATCCTGGATGACCTTAAGTAGAGCTGTAGAAGCATTCCCGGGATTGTATAGCACAGGCTCTGTGTGTGTAAGTGTATTCAGTTCACAGTGATCGAGCTGGATGAGAGACGGATGCACCACGCAGGACTACATGCGCACACACAGCATTACACGCCCGTCCATAACACCACCTCCTGTCATGGAGTGTCTCAGAACGGCAGCAGGTCATCCTCAGTGACGAGTCCTGCTTTTGTCTTGGTGGAGGTGACCAACTTAGCCGTGTGTGTGGAGGCACCGTGGTCAACACCAAGACCAACGGTTTGCTGTCACGCGTCACACATCCAGAAGGCCTGTTGTCACGCCACCTCCACCCCTACCGCACCATCTGCAGGAACCGTGTGAGAGTGTTCAAGCTACATGGGATGGATTATCACAGGACACCATTAGGAACCTCTACAGCTCCATACCGAGACGTCTGGCGTGTTGGGTTAGCAAACACGGCGGCCCGACGCCATACTGAGACACTACTTCTGTATGTGTAGCTCAGATCAGTTATTGATCCTGGTAACCTTCCTTCCCAACACCACTGCAACCCCACGTCTGGGTGTAGCTGTTTTATTGATGATTAGTTTATTAATAATAATAGTAATAATAATAATACACCTGATCTTTGTTACTGTAACGTCTCTCGTCTTGTTTTTCTCACCCAAACACTACAGAGGGCCGGACCCTCACATGGAGCCTACGCTCGACTCGCGCTTCCCCATCTATAATAGGCTGCTCCGTTACTCTGTGGGCGGTTTCGGCACCGCGTGAGGCTACGGGGGAGTAAGTGTTTCTATGAGCTTGTTTTTCTTTGAAGGAAAACGAAAAAGAGACAAGCTGGCCTCAGCGGTCTACTGTGAGCAGTTGGTGAGGTGGAGAGAGAGAGAGAGACACAGAGAGAGAGAGAGGGAGGAAGGGAGGGAGGGAGGAGAGAGAGCGGAAGTCTCTGACATTTACAGTAATGCAATCAGCACATTATGGTGCAGAGTCACTGTCTTTGTTGATAACAGGCCCGTATACGTGACCAGACCGACTCCAAATGGAACACACCTGATTCAGCCGGCGAGCGCCTGACTGGGGTGGAATCAGGTGGACATGATTAGGGCCCGAGTAAAACTCTCTGTAGGGGAAGGACCCGGAGCATGTGCCGACCTCAGCACTCTGTGCTGTTGGTGAGGTTGGGGTGAGAGACGGTGGGGAGGGGAGGTGGGGTAGATTGAGGAAGCCTTTGACATTTACAGTAATGCAGTCAGTATGACAGTTCAGACTCGGATGATGAACACAGCCGGGGTGATGCGCTCCCTCTGCTGTTGTTCTGACTCTTGTTTACAGTTGCGTGTGTGCGTGTGCGAGATCCGGCTGCCCTTTACTTTGAGCTAGTTTTGATTAAATTACCGTCATTGCTTTTTCTACTCGTTACCGTTTCCGAGATATGAGGCTGGAGTTTTGTTTATTAAACTTTTATGTACCAAAAACAGTCGATACATGTCACCATGAACTTCTGTTTCTCTCTAAGAATTAAACAGGCCAGTTTTTGTTACTGTACCTTTAAGGCTGATATATGGAAATGAGCTTCGTTCTGATTGGCAGCTCTGTATTGAGACCTGGTTCAGCTTTAGAGTTGAATGAGCAAAGCTGAACTACCAAAAACCTGAAAGCTGTAATCAGGGACTCTCTTCGGGAAACACAGACACCTGTTCATCCTGTACACCTCTACACAGGCTAATGCTACATGCTAATGCTACATATTCATGCACAGCTCCACATGCTATTATATATTTCTACACAACGTCCCTTACTAATGTTGTTGTGTGTTGTGCACAGCTCTACATGCGAATGCTATATGCTAATGCTAATGCTATTGCACATTCCTATACAACTCCACATGCTAATGGTAATGCTATTGTACATTCCGATACAGCTCCACATTCTAATGCTATTGTATGTTCCTATACAACTCCACATGCTAATGCTATTGCTATTGTACATTCCTATACAGCTCCACATGCTAATTCTATTGTACATTCCTATACAACTCCACATTAGCTAATGCTAATGATATTGTACATTCCTATACAACTCCACATTAGCTAATGCTAATGCTATTGTACATTCCTATACAACTCCACATGCTAATGCTATTGTACGTTCCTATACAACTCCACATGCTAATGCTATTGTACGTTCCTATACAACTCCACATGCTAATGCTTTTGTACATTCTTATACAACTCCACATGCTAATGCTAATTCTATTGTACATTCCTATACAACTCCACATTAGCTAATTCTAATGCTATTGTACATTCCTATACAACTCCACATTAGCTAATGCTATTGTACGTTCCTATACAGCTCCACATGCTAATGCTAATTCTATTGTACATTCCTATACAACTCCACATTAGCTAATGCTAATGCTATTGTACATTCCTATACAACGCCACATGCTAATGCTTTTGTACATTCTTATACAACTCCACATGCTAATGCTAATTCTATTGTACATACATTGTACCACATGCTCCACCTTCTAAAATGCTGGTGTATATTCCTACATTACTCCACCTTCTAAAATGCTGGTGTATGGTCCTACACTACTCCACCTTTTAAAATGCTGGTGTATATTCCTACACTACTCCACCTTCTAAAATGCTGGTGTATATTCCTACACTACTCCACCTTCTAAAATGCTGGTGTATATTCCTACACAACTCCACCTGCTAAAATGTTGGTGTATATTCCTGCACAACTCCACCTTCTAAAATGCTGGTGTATATTCCTACATAACTCCACCTATTAAAATGCTGGTGTATATTCCTACACAACTCCACCTTCTAAAATGCTGGTGTATATTCCTGCACAACTCCACCTGCTAAAATGCTGGTGTATATTCCTATACAACTCCACCTTCTAAAATGCTGGTGTATATTCCTACACAACTCCACCTTCTAAAATGCTGGTGAATGTTCCTACACTACTCCACCTTCTAAAATGCTGGTATATATTTCTACACAACTCCACCTTCTAAAATGCTGGTGTATATTCCTACACTACTCCACCTTCTAAAATGCTGGTGTATATTCCTACACAACTCCACCTTCTAAAATGCTGGTGTATATTCCTACACTACTCCACCTTCTAAAATGCTGGTGTTTATTCCTACACTACTCCACCTTCTAAATTGCTGGTGTACATTCCTATACAGCTCCACCTGCCACAATCCTACGGTATATTCCTACACAACTCCACCTGCTAACATTCTAGGGTATATTTCTACGCTACTCCACCTTCTAAAATGGTGGTGTATATTCCTATACAACTCCACCTGCTAATGCTATTGTATATTTCCACACAACTCCACATGCTAATGCTATTGGAGACGGTTTGCGCTGTGCATGCCGACGTACTCGGTAACCCCGGGCTCATGAGGGACAGTCTTGTGGTTGCGATGCGTTCTGCAGTCTCTCTCTGCACTCCTTTTTTTCCTCTCGCTCGTTCTTTTCATCTTTCCCACAGGACCCTTTGCAAAAGTGAAAACATGTGATGCACGATGTTGCCTTTGGCTTTTTCATCCTCTCTCCTCAGTCGCAGAGATTCAAAGCCCTATCTCTTGTCTCTTTTCATTTTCTCTCTCTCTCTCTCTTGTCTTTCTCTCAGTGGAGGCCATTGTGGAGTTTGACTACCAGGCCCAGCACGATGACGAGTTGACCATTGCCGTCGGCGAGATCATCAGCAACATCAGGAAGGATGAGGGGGGCTGGTGGGAAGGCGAGGTGGACGGCCGGAGGGGCCTGTTTCCAGACAACTTTGTCAGGGTGAGATATGCCCTCTGACCTTTTGACCTGCTTGACCATTGTGTGGGTTTTGATTTGTCGTTTTTGTAGCTGGGGACAGTTGTGGGCTGGTGGTGAGGGAACCAGCCTTGTGAGCGTCACTGGTTTGATCCCCTGAACCAACAGGATATGGCTGAGGTACCCTTGATCAAGGCACCTATCCCCTAACTGCTACCTGGGGAACATACACACCTGATTCATAAAGTTCATTCAAAATTTTAATTCATTCATTTTAATGAACTTGCTAAAATGAGAGATAAAATTTAAAACCAAGTAGCAGCAATGAAATATAACAAAACTAAATCTGAATTCCTTTAATCACGTATAATTCAAAAAACTATTCAAAATTTCAGTTTCAGATTTAAATAGTGCAAAGTCTAAACTCTTCAAAATGGCAGCTTTACAGGAGAAGGCAAAAACCCAGTTTAACTTGAATGTAAGTCAACGGAACCAGACTTTCCAAACATGTTTTTCATTGGCCAGTGATGATAAACACCAACATATCAATAACATGTTGCAGCCCTAATGTACTGTTAGTGCAGTATGTACATTAGTAGAGGTGCTACGATTAATCGACTGGGTCAACTAAAATCGGCTACCAATTAGTTGCCAATTAGTTGAAGTCATTGCGTGGGTTTCCGTGATTGTAGATTGTAGACAGACAGCCGAATACACAAACCACAGAATGGGCTGTTTAAAATGATTATTTAGATTTTTATTAATTTCATTTAATTGATTATTTTTTTAAAAAATTAATAGTTTTAAATCTGTGATATTTTATTCCCGCCACTTTGCACATCCTTGCTTTTAATTTTGGAAGGAAACAAAGTTGCTGGAGTTTTATTTATTGTTTGTAAGTGCATAACGCTGGCTCAAGCTACGCTGAAACGCTGATGGTTGAGCGATTCATAATCCGAATAATCGATTATTCTGGGTTTTTTAGTTATTCGAAAGATTATTCGACTAGCAAACCGTTTTTACCGATTACAGAAGTTTAAAATAGACGTTGATCCCAGCATGAGTAAGGAATCTCGGTCAACTCAATCTCATGGTGACGACACAGATCATGTGGGTTCAGGCATGTGCTGAGTGGTTTTGTAGAACTATGGTTGCCGGTGGTAATCATCTGAACGAGACGGAGGCAGAAGACGGCCGTTAGATTGAAAGATGCTGGAGTTCTCTTTCTTTGTAGACTCCAGTCCTGTAGTCACTGCCTGGCTGGTTTGTCGTCGGAGCGCTCTGTGCCCAACAGGGCGAATTACGGTAGATAGTTCAGTTTAGGTGAAGCAGCAGTTTACCACCACCACCTAGACGCCTGTGGCTGACAGTAACAGGGCCGCTACCAACACTGCGCTTTCTGGTTCCGTCTTGGCTAAACTGTGATTGCTGACTGGAAGGGCCTGGGTGGTTGGCTTGCAGAGCTGCAGGCTGCAGAGAGCAGGATGCTCTGCCTGTTGTGTGAAGGGTGGTCTTGTGTGTTTGGTATCAGGGAGGAAAGTCTGAAGGTTTTCAAATGATCAGGTCGATGGCTTTGTTCAATCACTGCAGTGCCGACATATTCAATACCAAATTTCAATGCCCTTTTCGTCCAATAGGCACGCTTGTCCTAGATTCCAGACCTCCCATTGGCTGTCTGAATCACATTCTGTGTGCACGTTATTAATATCCGTGTCACCCACTTCTAAAACCTCAGGCTCAGTTTTGGTTTAAGCCACCTAAGTTTAAGCACCCCCCGTTAGGTCTGAACGATTTGGGTATACAGGTGACCTATTGTAAGGATTTGCGATTTAGAACTACGAGCACGTTCTATTAATTTGTTCAGCCCCTGGATTTCCCAAATATATTATTTTTGAAAGAATAATCAAAAACTCCACTTTGTTAAAGTGTGATTTGATGTAAAATGTTGGCCTGAGTGCACCCTCTCAGCACTCGATGTGCCAAAGAAAGGTTCATGATTTTAAAGGTTGGACCATAATCTGGTCCAGTGTGAAAACTAGCGATTATTCGGATTAAGCCCATCACTCAATTCCCAGACCCTTGTGGCCATGCAGCTTGGGGCGCCATTAAAGGAAAACCAACAAAGACTATGAAAATGCGTACCTGATTCACAAATTCACTGTTTTAATGAACTTGCTAATATGAAAGATAGATACAATTTAAACCAAGTAGCAGCAATAAAATATAACAAAACTTCTTTAATTAAGCAAATTTTAAAAAATCTCAAATTACAAATTTAAATAGTGCATAGTCTACAGTCTTCTGGAACTAGGTTTGTCTTTATTGAATTGGAGGAAATGACATCACCAATCATTTGGCTTTTAAATTAGTTGGCAACTATCGATTGTAGTCAACCAAGTCGATTAATCGGTGCGTCCCTATTGTGTATAAAGTGTGGATTTCAGCTCTTCTGTCTGAAATGAGTCAGTTACAATGAGTAAGTTTATGACGTCACTGACTCCCAATAAAAGATGTCACCAACCAGTCAACTATTAAACAAGTTGTCAGTTAATTTGGTATTGGATTTTAGTCGACTGAGTCGATTAATCGTTGCTTCCCTATTGTGTATAAAGTGTGGCTCTCAGCTTCTGGCTGAAATGAGTCAGTTACTTCCGGCTTATGACGTCACCGACTCCCAATAAAAAATGTCACCAACCAGTCAACTTTTAAACAAGTTGTCAATTAATTTGGTATTGGATTTTAGTCGACTGAGTCGATTAATCGTTGCTTCCCTATTGTGTATAAAGTGTGGCTCTCAGCTTCTGGCTGAAATGAGTCAGTTACGCCTGGCTTATGATGTCACCGACTACCAATAAAAAACGTCATCAACCAGTCAACTTTTAAACAAGTTGTCAATTAATTTGGTAGCCGATTTTAGTCGACTGAGTCGATTAATCGTGGCACCCCTATTATGTATTAACTGTGGCTCTCAGCTTCTGGCTGAAATGAGTCAAATACTCCCAGCTTATGTCGTCACTGACTCCCAATAAAAGATGTCACCAACCAGTCAACTATTAAACAAGTTGTCAGTTAATTTGGTATTGGATTTTAGTCGACTGAGTCGATTAATCGTTGCTTCCCTATTGTGTATTAAGTGTGGCTCTCAGCTTCTGGCTGAAATTAGTCAAATACTCCCGGCTTAAGACATCACCAGCTCCCAAGGAAAAGAAGACACCAACCAATCGACTATTAAACAAGTTGTGAATTAATTTGATGTTGGATTTTAGTCGACTGAGACGATTAATCGCTACAGCCCTAATTTAATTCAGTGCAGTAAACGAGGGATGCTGAGAGGTCACTTCCCCGTTTGTTAGGATGCTGCTCGGTTATTGACGTGCAGGGCCTGACGTGCATGCTTCTCGAAGGTTGTTGGAGATTCTGCACGATAAAAAGGTGGTCCCGCCAGTGTGAAACGACATGTGCGAAGGTTCATGGTTGTTGGGGTGTGAAGGAATGGTTTTGGTTTCGCTTAGGTGGTGCTGGCATCAGTACTGGGGTTGCACCGTCTGGCAAAAATGCAGGGTGTTTTGCTGCATGCTGCTGAAGCAGTGCGGCTTGCTGTGCGCTAGAAGCGCATCTTTGATGTTGCTGAAGACCGGTCTGCTGTTTTGGGTGTAGCGCATGAGTTTGTTGGAAGGTGCGAATATCTCAAAGCACCAAGAGTCCACAGGAAGCTCTCTGGATCAGGATGCTCCCAGCACCTCCTGCGCCTGCAGCGCTGGCCAGTATCACCTTATTGATCGTGAAACGATACGTATGGTTCAGCTCTGCACGTTACCCCAAACCGTCTACAGCGGTTGTGATGCAAGAGATCCAGGAGCCGCAAAGCAGAGATTAGCCCAATAAAGAAACGCGCTCGCATTTCCTGTGTATTAACCCTCGCTGTTTCAGCTGCGCGCCAGCCGAGAGCTAGCCGGCTGCGCTGCCTGTGAGCGGATGTGTGTTGCTTGCTGTGTAATTTTTGCTCTGCGCTTCACTGTAATTTCCTCTTCGAGGTGCAGCCAACAGAGGGAAGTGTGGACTTCCTCTGATGGTGCAGGAACAGGAAGAGAGAGTGTGATGGCAGTAGAAACAGGGAAGAGTGAGAGCCCTGAGAAAAGCTGTCTGGTCTGATCTGGTGGTGTAGGTTATAACTAAGCCGTGTTTGCACTGGAGTAGGTGCACCTACCTTGTAGCTACACCCATCGTCCAGTATATCAGCTCCACTGACCATATAGGACACTCTGTAGTTGTACAGTTCCAGACTGTAGTCCATCTGTTTCTCTGTGTACTGTATTACCCTGTTCTTCAATGGTCAGGACCCCCACAGGACCACCACAGAGCAGGTATGATGTGGGTGGTGGATCATTCTCAGCACTGCAGTGACACTGACGTGGTGGTGGTGTGGTAGTGTGTGTGGTGCTGGTGGTAGTGGATCAGACACAACAGTGGATGAACACATCAGTGTCACTGCTGGACTTAACACCATCCACCGTCACTGTGGGCAGCGTCCTGTGGGCATCGTCCTGTGGGCATCGTCCTGTGGGCATCGTCCTGTGGGCAGCGTCCTGTGGGCAGCGTCCCACTGATGAAGGACTAGAGGATGACCAACACTGCACTGTGCAGCAGCAGATGAGCTATCGTCTCTGACTGTACATCTACAAGGTGGACCAGCAAGGTAAGAGTGTCTAATAGAGTGGACAGTGAGTGGACACTGCTGTCTCTGATCTGCCTATATGGGTGCACAGCAATGGTTGGCCTACAGTCGGTCGTTGCAGGCCTAGCACAGCATCCATTGCAAAACCACTAGCAACAAATGCTAACCTGTGATGGACTTCATGGTTAATGAATGTGGAGCTGCTTACTGGAGACACTTCCATATTACAGCTAGCAGCACCTGCTACTGACCTTTTCTGGGCTGTCGTGCAGATGAGGATGCTAATCGCTCGTGACGACGGTCATTATTACACCCCTTCTGTCGGTTTGTGGTAGGGCCTGGTGTTGGTGATCTTAAAGACTCTACAGTCGTACACTGAACAGCTCCACCTGATGAGAGTCTGAACCAGTCCATATCCTGATACACCACATCTACTCCTGATGTAGCACAGTATGGTACTCCTCCACCATTATCTCCACCTCTAATATATATTTAGTGGTGTAAAAACTTTTAGCTGTAGTTTCAGGTTAGTGAATATTCATGAGGGACCGACCAATAGAATCGCTCCAAACCTGCTTAGTAATAAACCTTGTTCTATCAGCTCCACTGCAGAGCTGGTTCATCCTCCTGTACAGCTCCACTCTGGAGGGTTTTAAGGTGGACTGTATAATTCCATGGGTGCTATTTGATGGTTTGATGTCCTCACCTTTATTCTACAGTAAAGCTTTAAGATCAACATAGGAGAACCTTCTATAGTACGTTTCTGGATGTAGGTCACATTAATGTTCAGTCCAGATTTGGTGGAGGCCTTCCCTGGCACAATTCCGAGGAGAACTGGGATTGTATCCACTGCTGGTAGACCCGTATGACCGTACGCTTCCATACACCTGCAGATGCAGCTACTTCCTTCACACTATGGTCTTTGGCCACGCCCACATGCAGTCCCTCCTTTCAGCCAATCATTAACATCTGCTCTGGAGCGTTTTCCACACATGGAATGAGACATTCCCTGCACTGTAGCACCTCCTCCCAATCTATGGATCCTGCCACTCACACCCCACAGGTATTTATAGCTCCGTCATCCTCGTGCAGTGCCATCTGCAGGAGCCTGAAGTTACTACCACCTTAAACACACAAGGTGGCTTGTTTTTTGATCCGGGAAGCTTCTATGGATTTGTGAGATGCTTTTGCTCGATGCTGTTGTTAAATAGACCAGTCATTTTAGGGTATTTGATGTTTATCTAACGGTTTACGTAAGCGCTTATATAAAGGCCTGTTTTATGCTTATTAAGTTCATGTGAAATGAAATATGTCACGTGGTCAGTAGTTGAGTCAGATAAGTGAGCAGGCTGTTTCCTGAATCTTCACGTTGCTTGGTAAATTGAGGAACTTGATGCCTGGCTGACTTTTTATTTTTTATTTTTTTTTGTTTTGTTTTTGGTGACATGGTCCCGGCACCACTCTTTCACAATTTGAGCCTGGTCCTGGCACTGCCACCTTGGAATAAGCCCATGCCAGCAGGGAAGAAAAAATCCATTGATGGAATAACCAGGTGGTCCAGTATGTTCAGGTAGTCAGCTGACCTCATTCTTTGGGCACGTAGCTCGTCTCCATGGATCGGCCGAATTATCCGATACCCTATCCAGCTAATTTTGCTAATATCGGGATCAGTACCGAGGCCTAATATCGGATTGGTGCATCCCTAAGCATGATTTCACAACACATGGTGGTTTGGTTGGGCCTGATTGATCTAACTCCTTTTCTCAGTGAGAAGTTTCTAGAACAGCTCCATTCAGACCCCCATAGCATTGAGGTGTCGTCTCCCAGTGGACGGATGGACAGAAACAGCTGAGGATGTTCTCAGGAGTGGGACTTGATGTTCTTCTCTCTCTCCTGAACGTGCTGTTTATCTAATGGGGTCTGTGTTTGTTTGTGGTCTATCAGGTCTTCCAGGTGGTTGTTAGGAGACTGAAATGACTCTTTCTTTATTTTGGCTTTCCCTTCCTTGAGTAGTTTGTCAGATCTCCTCAGGAATATACGTCCTAATGTCTCGGTCTTGACGAGAAATGAACTGTAGGTTGGTCTTTTCTTTGTTGATTGTTTTCTGTGTCCAGTGTTTTCATTTGGAAAAAAAAACACACCCTGTATGATGATAATCTACTAATTATTTCAAGTTATATATACCACATACAAGCGAAAGGAGAACTGCTGTGCAGCTTGGTGAACGTTGGTGCAAAAATAGTACAGTGGTGCAGACTAACAGTAGTGCAGAAAAAAGTACATAGTGGAGAAGCACTGAACGAATGTCAGTCGGTAGCAGCCCTGCGTCGCTCGGCACCGCTAATGGACTTCACCTCGTTTCTACAATCATTCTGGCGGCAGGTGAGTATGACCGTCGGCGGCCTCTGGATTGTGTTTGCGGTTAGTGTCGGCGTTGCATCCCGAATTCTCGGTGAACTGTGGGATGCTCGGTCATGCACTCATTCAGGCTGTGCCATGCCTGGAGCTGTGCTCACCAGGAGTGCCTCTTCTGATATACCCCCCACAAAATCTGTGGAATTATGGTTCTATAGAAGCTTGCTCTGGGTTTCCTGGTCTCTGAGCAGTACTAGAAGAGCTGTGTTATTGATAAATATATGTTCTTTAATATTTTCTGAAGAATTTACAGGCAAAAACTTCGAAACTGTCGCTTCTGATGAGTCCACCACGTATTAATTGTTATAATAAGTATGGATGCACCGAATTTATTCAGCAGCCAAAATGATTTGGCCAAAAAGGGCGGGGCAATTTTTTTTTCTGTTGTTTGACCCAATAAGTGTATAGAAAAAAAATTTATTAAATAAAATGTAAAAATAAAATAATTTACAAAGAACACATATTTTGATAATATGATATTTGTAATGACGCCGTTACCTTTATCTAGTTCCCGGATGTAGCGCTAGGCTAACGCGCACTTTAACACCTTATTGTGAGTCACCCCGGAGCACGCCGAGTCACCCCGGAGCACGCTGCCGTCTCCCAGCCTCTATTCACTTACAAGCATTCGAGCCTGCCGGAGCTCCAGACAGAGTAAAGTACAGGGCGAGGCAGAGACACAGCAGCTTCTCAGCTCTTACTCTCTCACACCCGCATCCTCCCTAAAGAAACACAAACCCCAACTTTACAACAACGTGATATACTCGTGACCAGCGCCGAGGGAGGGGCTCTCTGTGACAGCGACAGACAGGTCGGCCCTGAACGGTTTATATTCCTGATATATATTTAAATCATATTGTGCTTTGCTTTGCTGGTGTGTCTGCTGGGATGTTAGTGTTCAGTGTTCAGTAAAGTGTTCAGTGCGTATGTATAAACTGCACTTTAGTGATTGATAGCTTTTACTGGATACCACAACCATTTAACACCAGGTCGTTCATGCAGCGGTGAAAGAAAGTGGCGGCACTGATAAAGAGATGTGTGAAAAGCCGTGTTCAGTACCCAGTCTTCAGACGTGGCCCGAAAAAGGTGAAGTGATGTTGATGGTCTGCAGGAGTAGCCTACTGTATGGCCCACATAGGAAGTTAATATGACTTCCTCCGGAGAATATTTGAGACATTTCTGAGATTATTGTTATTATTCTGAGAATATTTAATATTCAGTTCAAGAGTTTATCATCGTATGCAGTCAGACCCAAGCAGCCGCACTGAATGGTAGAAGTCTTCTGGGCTTCCGGCTGACGAAAGCTAAACCAGGTTGCTGGGTAATTCTTGTTTGCAGGTTTAATTGTACCTTTGTTGTCGTTTTGCTGATATGATATGATTTACCTCATAATAATATAATGCATCTGTAAATATATATATGACATAAAGTGCATTATAGATATATACATTAAATATAGTGCATTATAGATATATAAATTAAATATGGTGCATTATAGATAGAAATTAAATATAGTGCATTATAGATATATAAAATAAATATAGTGCATTATAGATAGATAGAAATTAAATATAGTGCATTATAGATAGAAATTAAATATAGTGCATTATAAATATATATATATATATATATATATATATATAGTGCATTCTAGATATATAAATTAAATATAGTGCATTATAGATATATAAATTATATAGTGCATTATAGATATATAAATTATATATAGTGCATTATAGATATATAAATTATATATAGTGCATTATAGATATATAATAGTGCATTCTAGATCTATACATTAAATATTTCCACCAGAGGGGTCCTCCCATATTCCCCTCAAGATTTACATAGTGAATTAGGAAATAGTATATAAAACAGTGAAAGTCAAAACGACATGAAATAGAATTGTGTTCCCAAATGAAGGGTGTCACCACAGTGAACGTTAGAGCTTTCTGGAAATCATCGCTCTTTAAACTCACAAGCAAAAAAAAAAAGATGAGTTGATGATGGTGCTTAAGTTTCTTGGGTCTTGTTTTCCTCTCATCATCAGGTTTATGTAAAGAAAGCCCTCAGTGACGGTGGGAGCTGTGACAACTACTGAACCTAACAGCGTTAGATCAGTAAATGTATATAGCCGTTGGCCGCGGCATGAACAGTTTGGAATCTGACCGCCTGTGTAAAGTGAGAGTCCTTTCCTAAAAAGCCCCTCAGTTCACATCTCGAGAGACATCTATATGAATTGCATCCAAGACAACAAGTTGTTTTAGAGTTCTGCTTTAATTTACTGACTGTTCCAGCATTGCGTGGTTGTTAGAGGGAGGTTCGGAGGTTTTTGGCTAGTCTTGGAGTGCCTCCCAAAGGAGTCGTGAGCATACTGCAGCCAGAGAAAGCCTGATTCATCCTGTAACGGGCATGTATAGAATTCTCCCTTAACCTTTTCAGTTATGCCTCCTTCTTCTACAGCGCTGTATGTGATCAGCTCATTTTCATGGCTAAAAGGCTTCATTGTTTCGCCTTTCTTTGCTTGGAAGATCTTGAGAATCATGATTCCGAGGCGATAGCAAAGGGATGGAAAACCCAGGTGCAGTTATATCGTTTTTTATAGACAGGGTTTTTACATCAGGCGACGAGGAAGGAGAAAGCGCCTCGAGAGGAGTCAGACTCAAAAGGGGAACCGATCCTCCTCTGCACAGCACCAGCCATATGGACAGTGGATAAGAGTTTACAGTGAAAGGAGGCTAACTATAGTCCTCCAGTTCATCTCGAGTGCACATGGAACTCTCCCCCACAGAAACCACTTTTCCCAGCATCCGGAAACGGCTGATTGCAATCCAGCCTCTTTCCTGGTTACACGGTGATGTCATCCCGTAACACAGTCCCTATTGACCGCCCACAGGCAAACTCGGAATACGCTGCGCAGAGAGCTAACCAGGTGAAAACTGACACCCTGAAACCAGTCTGCTCCAGTCTAGCTTGGAGAAGGCGGATGCACCAGCTGGTTTCTACTGGACTTTCAGGATTGGATTCCGGAACCAACCTGATGCACCAGAAACCAAACGTCCTTGTAAGAAACAGCCAACCGACGGAGCTGTGGAAGAGGAGCTTGTAGCAGAGTGCGGCTCTGGTGGTTGCCCAGTCAGAACAGAGTGGGGTGGGGGTAATCAATCAGAGCACATTGGCCTCAGACGTACAGTATGAGGAAGACACGGTGTTGGGAATGTAAACTGTTCTAGTAGAACCCAAACGCACAGTTATCATATATAGGGTCCTGTGAACATACAGAGAGGAGGAAAGCAGCCTGCAGCTGGACATAAGTATTTAGATTAAGCCGTGACAGCCGATACTCATGCTGGAGGCCTGTCAGAGTGAAGGACGACCACAGCACAGAGGGACTTATTGCTTGTTTTGGCTAATGGAAAAACAGGCTTCGGGCAAACTGAGTCCTGGTAAACTGAGTTTAGTGCCACGCAGTACAAATACTGAATACACAACTTCCACCGTGCCCGTGTGGTGTATATATATATATGTATATATGGCTTTATATAAATGGTTTCTGTCGGACCGCTGGTTGTTTTTCCCTGTTCCAGCTAAAACAGTTAATATCCTGGCGTGTAGTTCATTAGCGAAGCTCTGGAGTAGCTCCTCCAGCTTCCACGCGGACTTTAACCTGAGCTGCGTTGGAGCTTCCGATCGTTTTAGTGTTTGTGCATCTTCTCCGTCATGTTGGGTGTCTTACGTGGTTGGTGTGGCACAACGGATAACACCACTACTCACCAGGAAGCTAGCGTACCATGAGGGTTCGATTCCCGTTCTGGGTGGCTACACTGGGAGTCCTTGGGCAAGACTCCTAACACTACACTGGCCCACCTGTAATATGATTAACCTTGTAAGTCGCTCTGGGTTAGAGCGTCAGCTAAATGCCGTAGATGTAGATCCTGCCCGCAGCAGAGGCCACTGTGATTGGCCGGTGAGTGTTTTGTCGTCGATGAAAGTCAGTAGGAATCGAACACAGGGCCTACAACGTGACGCGATGGCCGAGAGAGGTTCAGTGCTGCTCGTCTCTCTCTGAGGAGACGCATCTTAAACAGAGAGCAGCGTTCAGAGTTGTTGTGTTCCCCACTCTCTTTTGATGACTGAGGTGATGTGGAAGGAGAAGGAGTCGCGCCGGGTCACATCCACGGCTCGAAGCAGACGGGGCTTTCTTTGATGGGTTCCGCTTAAAGGAAGGAGCTGAAGCATCCGCGTCTTCTTCATGTAACAAAGAGAAACCGGCTTACATGCCGAAAGAGGCGCGGCTTTGTGCGGGGCGCTTTGCCGTTCGGTCGGCCTTCCTCTGACGAACAGAGCGGCTTTGACACGTATCAGTAAGGAGGATGAGGAGGAACGTTCTGAGCCTTCACGCCCTCCCCCTGTTTTTAAAATAAGCTCCCGTTTGCGCCGCTTTGTGACGCGGGCTCCCGACACGAGTTCAAACCTGGAAGCACCTCAGCAAATTAAACCTTCATTTCTGAGCCCTCTCCGAGACAGCCTCTCCCAGTGTTCAGGATGCAGACAAGTCACTGCCCTCCTCTCCTCTCTCTCTTCTTCCCTCCCTTTCTCTCTTCCCTTCTCTTCTCACTTCTCTCATCTCCAGCGCTCTTTTCTCTCTCTCTATACTCTCTCCTCTATCTCACTCTCCGAGACAGCTCTCCCCAGTGTTCAGGATGCAGACAATCACTTGCCCCTCTCTCCCCTCTCTCCCTCCCTTTTCTCTCTTCCCCTTCTTCTCTCACCTTCTTCCTCTCCATCTCTGTGGGTCCTCGTCTGTCTCACGGTCCTCCTGTTACTCTCTCTGCCCATATCTCTCGCTCCACTGTCTTTTTCTCGTCTCTTCTCGATCACCTGTCTTTCTCTCTCTGTCTCTCTCTGTCTCTGCTATCTCTCTCTCTCTCTCTCTTCTCTCAGTCTCGCTCTCTATCATCGCTCTCTCTCTCTCTCCGTGGCTCTCTCTCTCTCTCTCTCTCTCTCGTCTCTCTCTCGTCCTCTCTCTCGCTCTCTCTCGCTGTCCTCCTCCCTACTGTCCTCTGTCTCTCTCCTCTCTCCCTCTGTCTCTCTCTCTCTCTTCCCTCTGTCTCTCCCTCTCTCTCTCTCTCTCCCTCTGTCCTCTCTCTCTACTCGTCTCTCTCTCGGTGTCTCCTCTCTCTCGTCTGTCTCGTCTCTCAATCTCCCTCTGTTCTCTCTCTCTCTAAGTCCCCTCTGTCTCTCCCTCTCTCTCTCTCTCTGAGTGATGTTTGTTGAATGTGCTAATTGTGAGTAACACATATAGGCTGTGGAGTTCTTTAAGTGCTGTTTCCTGTCCTGCCACCTATTCAGCAGGCTCGCCTAATGCACTGGGAAATTAGTACCTCAGAGGGGCGCTGCCAATCACCGCACCGCATGTGCGCACACAAAAAAGCAACAACAGGAACGCAATGTGTCAGCCGCAGCGATACACCACACCGATCGCCTCCGTCGCCCACTTATTACCCTGATCGGCTTTGATTATGCTGCAAATCGTGCGCATACAGCGGATGTACTGCGATGAAGCAAGGGGGGCGTAGGGGAGGTTACCTTTTTTCCCGGAAGCACGCGTCTGAAAGAACGCAACACTTTTCCGCCTTTTTCCTCACCGTATGTAATTCTGACTTTACAAAAAAAAAAAAAAAAAAAAAAAAAGTGTGGAGGTGAATGCATTAGCAAGGCAAGGTCATAATCTGCGAAAACGTTTGAAAAACCGTCGCACATTAGCTAATTACATAGCGTTTCTCCTTCCCGATAAGGTCCCTGTACGGGGACGAGAGAACGCACTGTCTGGGCCTGCGGGCTTTGTAATTGCTTTAGTTACAAGGATGGTCCCTTTGCAGGCCCGTGTACAGTGGGGGGGGGGGGGGGAGGGAGCCGAATGCCTACTATGCATTTATTGTCTCTCAGGGGGAATAAATGAAACTGCTGGCTGATAATGGGAAAGGGACAGCCTGTGTGTCGGTTATCAAACTAATCAGCAGGAGAAGGACAATCGTCAGCTGAGAAATATAAAAACGTCGAAAATATGGTGTGTGGAAAAAACTGCAGCTGGATGCGCGGTATCACGTATAAAATTAACAGCACATATCTCCGTAAAAGTGACTTTCAACACATTATACTATTTTGCCTCATTCCATTTAACTCGAAAGAGAACCCCTCTTGCAACAGTGCAAGAGGTATATCCATAGATTATCACCAGTGCTGGAATGCTTTCACACTGAGCCTCCTGATTAATTGATACACCTGACACCAATCATCCTTGCTTGCTCCATAAATCATAAGGAGGTGGTAGTACCTTCAGGCTCCTGCAGATGGACGCGCCACGAGGACGCTTGGGGCTTACGAATCACTGCTGGGTTCCTGAGATGACGGGGATTTCCATAGATTGGGAAGGGCTGCTACAATGACGAGCATGTCTCTTCCATGTGTCGAAAGCAAACTTTCCCGAGCAGATGTTAATGATGGGCTAAAAAAAAAAGGGGAAAAAGGGGCTGCATGTTGGCGTGGCCAAAAGACGCATGAGTGTGAAGGAAGTAGCTCGATATCTGCTAGGTTTATGGAACGCATGCCGTACGGTCCATCCAACGGGTTCATTAAACGGCACGCTGCCTAATAATCCCAGTCTTAACAGGGAAAAATTTCTCCTCGGAAATTGTGCCAGGGACGGCATGCACCAAAAATAGTCCCACCTGTGTCACTTGGTAAGAGTGTCCCCCTGAAAACTAGGATGTGGTTAAAGCCAGGAAACTTGCTCCAGAGCTTCATGCCTACAATGCCTTATTGGTGCTCGTGGAGGTATTACAGGCTGTTAGGTACGTTTCAGGCCCAGGGGACTCCTTTTTGGTCCGGTGGGCTTATCATGTATTGTGGAAATCATAAAACCACCCAACTGGAAAACTAGTTTCTGTATACAGGCTGTATGGGACGCATATTGAATTTGAATTTGAATATGTCAACCTCTTATTATTTTTAGGATATGGGAACGTTTCTCATAATAAACATACAGTCATGTGTCTCCAAACCTTTCACTTCTCCTGTACACTGACTCTACCCTCGCTGGCCCTTTTATTAGAAACACCTTTCACATAGGTGCAGATGTACTGTACTGTAGGTGTACTAGTACTGACTGAAACCCTTGCGCTGCACAGGTTATCGCCCATCCTCATACACCGTCCAGCGGTGGAACCCAAGCACAACAGTAATCCCACCGAGCACATATTATCTGTATGGTGGAGAGCATTTCTAATATCTGCGTTATCACATTTCTGGCATTTAGCTGACGCTCTTATCCAGAGCAACTTACAAGGTTAATCATATTACAGGTAGGCCAGAGTGGTATTAGGAGTCTTGCCCAAGGACTGGGTCTAGGCCCAACGCATGAGGTTAACACAGTAGTGGGATGCGAACCCCAATCTCGGCCCCACGTCGCTGGTGGTTGATTGGTGGCATAGCAGGTGTTTACCACTGTAGCTAAACCTAACCAGTTAAAATCTGTGGGCTATTCGTATAGATTAGCAGAATTAGAATCCAATTCACGCCTATTGTGTGTATAACTTGCAGCTTTGATGCTATGTTCTAGATAGTGGTTTGAATACAGAATCTTCAAGAAATCTGTTCCATGTCTGCAGTGTGCGGCTTTTACCACTGACCCCTGTACAGCATACTACTTGGGAAGAGTTTAGTTTTTTCCACAGCAGCCAAGTTGTATGTAACAGTATTTAATTTGTTGTGATTACATTTGTGGTGCAAAATTTATCGAAAACTAGGAAACATCTAATAAGATCATGACTGCACTGTTTGAGTTGTAGAGTATGTTCTTGTACAGTGCTGGTGATGGGAACTAGGGGCCTAGATACTTAATATATGTACTATCCAAACCACCAGTGAACCTACACGTATCTTCTGGACGTTTACATAGGATGCCGATGATGGGAAATAGTGGAGCTGAAAATAAAACTTCTTTTTCCTGAAACACCCTCCATGTATTCCTCCGTAAAGCAGCATCTCAGACATCAGCCAGTGTATCCATAACCAGTTTAGAAACCACTGTCTGTGAGGGAGCTTTTAGAGGTGGACATCTGGTTCCATTAACCACCACTGTGAACAATTCGGACTCAATAAGAGTCACGCCAAACCCACTCTGAATGCCTGTTTATATCGCAATGACTGAATTATTCAGAAATGTATAGAATCAATCTGCTTATTGAGCATTATTACAACTATTGGTTTTCACCGTAACCCAGTTAGGCACTAACAGGGGTCATAATGGATACAGCTAGCACTGGTGCAAACCAGTGTGTGAAGTATTGAGGGTATTTGAGGGTTTCCATGTTGGCTGGCTACTCCATTGCTGATGCCAGTTTCATAAGTGAACAGAATGTTTGGGTTCACGGTTCTTCTTCTGGAAATGCTCTTTTCTAGTTTGGTAGGTTCTCCATACAATCACTGAGATCAACTCTTTTGCTGTATTTGAGCGTTAGTCCAAGAGGTTAATCAGGAAGTTCTCCCAGGACCCCCATAATTCACACCTTGGTGTAGACTACTGATTGGTTAACTGTAAGTCTGTTGGTTATATACAACCAAACAAAGCCTTAAGCTCCTCCACTGTTGCTGCTGCTGTTTGTTTATTGAAGGAGCCAGATTCTAGTGAGGAATCACATGAACACACAAGCGAAAGAGAGCTCTGTCTGCTTTCAGTGTGATGGAAAAACGCCATTAGAGAGCGCAGGTTGTTTTTTATGCCCATTTTTGTGCTCTGTTGACCTATTATCAGTGGTCAAGCTTTGCTAGGATATTGTTGGGTGGTTGACTATTACATAAAACCCAGCATTGACACTGAGGTGGTTTAAAAGTGCCAGTAATGATGATCCACCATGCAGATAATACTTCTCAGCGCTCTCACTGTAATGACCCCCTTTCCCAACGAGGGACAGATTGGAGGGTGGCTGACAATCTGCAGCAGCAGATGAGCTACGATCACTAATTGTAAAAATACAATGTGCACCAACACTATACTGCCAAAGGTATTCGCTCGTCAGCCTTCACATACATATGAACTTGAGAGACGTCCCATTCTTAATCCAAAGGGTTCCACGGCTGTAACAGCTTCAACACTTCTGGGAAGGCTTTCCACAAGGTTTGGGAATGTGTTAATGGGAATTTCTAAACATTCTTCCAGAAGTGCTTTTGTGAGGTCAGTCACTGATGCTGGATAAGAAGGCCTGACTCGCAGTCTCTGCTCTAATTTATCCCAAAGGTGTTCTATTGTGTTGCAGGCCAGTCGAGTGCACCCACACCAAACTCGCTGATCCATGTCTTTACGGATCTTGGTCATGTTGGAACAGAAAGGGGCCGTCCCCGAACTGTTCCCACAAAATTGGAATTCACTGAACTCTTGAGAGCGCCCCATTCTTTCGCATAGGTGCTTGGTTTTATACTCCTGTGACCATGGAAGTGATTGAAATACCTAAATACAATGGAAAGGATGGGTGGGTGAATACTTTTGGCAATTTGCTTGTGTGTGGCTGGTGTTGTGACCACTGAAATAGTGCAAAAATTGGGGGACTCAGAATCAACATAAGCTGCATGATGCAGACCACCTTAAATTTAGATGTATTTCTCGTTCTGTGCAGAAATATTAAGGTTCCTCTTCAGTTCTATCTATGTTTTTGGGGATTTGGAGACCCCTCTAGCGGAAACCTGTAATTGTACATGGATTGCACCATGGGCCCCTTCCCCGGGTGGATGAATGACTGAAAGAGAATTCAAAGAGAACTCAGTCAAACCTCACTCGTGCCCTCTGAGGATGTGTGTGCATTGACTGTTGTTATATGCTCTTCCACCTGCTCAGATATGTCCTCATCCTCCTTCACTTGCTTTCTTATTCATGTCTGCTTGGTGGTGTTTGCAGTTTGGAATTTGTGAGAGGAGTAATGAACTTTGTAAGTCTGTTGTGTAACTGCTACAATCGTTAAAGTGGAGACAGGGAATTATAATAACAGCTGTTTTCCAGATTTATGTAATCTGCGTTTCATGTACTAGCTTCTAGCAAAACCAGAGCTGCACCATTTGAGTTAGGGGTCCTGTTTTACACCCAATTACTACGGGTAAGCACTTACATGAAGCGTTGTTCTTATAATTAGCTCACAGTCAACGGCCCCAAAACGCTGCCGGCCGGCCCACTGTGAATTCTCG
>JAMWET010005055.1:92500-93630 GCA_024036415.1 Prochilodus magdalenae | reverse complement strand
TACGGTCATAGGCTACCAGCAGTCCCAGTCTACAGGAATGTTCTTCTGGGAATTGTGTGCCAGGAAGGCTTCCACCAAATCTGGCTCAACTATGCAATCTTTGTTGCAGGAGTGTCTGAACATTTGATGTGCCCTACATCCAGAAACCTTGTCCAGTCCATGGACCAATCCAATCACAACTGTTTGTGGTGCCAGTGGAGGTCCATTTTAGTCACAGGTGCCATATGTTGGTCCAGTGAGCTTATAACAGTGGCAAAATAAAAATGACCATACCACTAATGGTTCATATAGAGTGGATCCCAATTTCTGGACTCAGTAGCTAAACTCTCGATCTTATGTGACAGTACCTCGGTGAACATTAGGGACCATTTAAAAAGTGCTTCAGTTCCCCTGCCTGCAACATAAAGGTCAATTAAGCAAAACAGGCTGTGGTGGTCATTAACTCCGCGCCATGCCTCACTGTTTGATCAATAAAGCCATGAAACTGGTGCTGACGGTGCAAACGACAGGGCGACACCCGTCCCTGGGCCTGGACCAGCGCTATTGCCCTGTACAGCAGAGAAGATGAAGAAGGGAGCCTGGGGGTGGATGGCACCTGTTTAGTCCCTCTGCTAGTGAGACTGTTAAATGTGAGCTTTAGCGCGCGGCGCGTCTCCCCGGACCTACTGCACTTCTCTGGACTTAATTATTAAGAGCGGCGGCTAATGAACTGTAGGATTAGCCAGGTGATAATCACTGTCTTGGTAGGTGCATTAGGGCCTGCTCAGTGTCATTACCACTCACCAAGGAGGAGAGGGCAAAGAGAGAGGAAGCAAAAAATGAAAGAGAAAGAGAGAGAAATGCTGTTATGCTTTTTAACTTCTTCGTTGGGGCCCGCAGTGGAAACAGAATAACTCTGTCCTTATTTACCCAGCATTCAATGTGCAAATACATCATATGAAGGATGCTACAACAAATATGCCATATCGTAAACGTCCATTAAAAAAAGGGATCTCCAAAATGGCAAAACTTTTCAGGAGAGGTCAAAAACCTCATTTAATTTGAATGGAGGTCAATGGAAACCGAAACACTTTCCAAGCAGTTCTGAACCTTTCTGTTGGTCCATTCTTGATGAAATTCCTACATGGTAT
>JAMWET010005055.1:67500-87500 GCA_024036415.1 Prochilodus magdalenae | reverse complement strand
GTTGGGTTAGCAAACACGGCGGCCCAACGCCATACTGAGAGACAGACTTCTGTATGTGTAGCTCAATAAATATTGATCATATCAGTCTAAATTTATCATGAGTTATTGATCCTGGTCACCTTTATCTTCCTTCCCAACAGCACCACACTCCCACACCTCCTTCTGGGTGCAGCTGTTCTTTTGATTATGAATATATCTTCCACTTGGCATGAGTATGTTGAATCTTACTTGAGACTCTGGGCACCACCATCAGTTACCGTGTCATAAATCCTTTCATTGGTATTGTCATCAATACGCCACTTAAGCCAGGTTCATATTTGTTTTTGTCATAATGTGACACATTCGATGTGTTCAGAGCTGCATGGACGCACAGATCTGATCGTAGACACTTACTCATTTGTGCTTCCAGGCTGGATATATATCCCATATGACTGCACTGAGAATGGTCTTTGTCTCAGCTCAGCCTGAAATTTGCGTTAGCTACAAAAGCCATATACCAGGCCGTTTTTGGACCCTTCTGATGAGCAGCTGAACCTGTTCAGAGCTAACTATCACAGCAGTAAAAGATTGTTTGGCTGGGTCTTTGGTTGCTGTTCATGATGCATGTGACTATACTGAGTAGAATGTACAGATGCGGGTCACGCAGGCCACAGGTGGGTTGAAATTAATGACGGATTCAGGTACCCCACCTTCTTGAATGTAAAGGGTCATGGTAGAAAATCAGGATCTGAGCAAAACATCCGGTTTCAGCATCTTCAGTGCGTCTTTCAAATATAATTATAAGTCTTGATTTGAAAGCTGATAATGCAAGTCAAGTAATACCAGCATAGAGTTTCCATATCCCTTTTGTCCCGGCAACAAAATCTCCATTTTTTAATTGGTATTTACTTTTAGGCATCACATAAGCTGCTGTTTACAGTATGTGAAAATTTCATGACGAATGTACCAACAGATATGGACCAAACTAACTTGGAGAAACATCTGGTTCCTTTGATTTTACATTAGAATTAAACAATTTTTGCCATTTTGGAGATACCTGTTTTTAATGGACGTTGACGATATGACGATATATCGTCGCTGTCCAAAGAAAAACGTATCTCCATTTTTGTTGATTTTTACTTTTATGTCTCATTTGATCACATGAGCTGCTGTTTATACCATGTAGGAATTTCATCAAGAATGGACCAACAGAAATGGTTCAGAACTGCTTGGAAAGATGTTCGGTTCCATTGACCTCCATTCAAATTAAATGAGGTTTTTGACCTCTCCTGAAAAGTTGCCATTTTGGAGATCCCTTTTTTTAATGGACGTTTACGATATGGCATATTTGTTGTAGCATCTTCATATGATGTATTTGCACATTGCATGCTGGGTAAATAAGGACAGAGTTATTCTGTTTCCACTGTGGGCCCAACTGAAGAAGTTAAAAAGCAATAACAGCATTTCGCTCTTTCTCTTTCATTTTGCTTCCTCTCTCTTTGCCCTCTCCTCCCTTGGTGAGTGGTAATGACACTGAGCAGGCCCTAATGCACCTACCAAGACAGTGATTATCACCTGGCTAATCCTACAGTTCATTAGCCGCCGCTCTTAATAATTAAGTCAGAGAAGTGCAGAGGTCCGGGGAGACGCGCCGCGCGCTAAAGCTCACATTAACAGTCTCACTAGCAGAGGACTAAACAGGTGCCATCCACCCCCAGGCTCCCTTCTTCATCTCTGCTGTACAGGGCAATAGCGCTGGTCCAGGCCCAGGACGGGTGTCGCCCTGTCGTTTGCACCGGTCAGCACCAGTTTCATGGCTTTATTGATCAACAGTGAGGCATGGCGCGGAGTTAATGACCACACAGCCTGTTTGCTTAATTGACCTTTATGTTGCAGGCAGGGAACTGAAGCACTTTTTAAATGGTCCCTAATGTTCACCGAGGTACTGTCACATAAGATCGAGAGTTTAGCTACTGAGTCCAGAAATTGGGATCCACTCTATATGAACCATTAGTGGTATGGTCATTTTTATTTTGCCTCTATTATAAGCTCACTGGACCAACTTATGGCACCTGTGACTAAAATGGACCTCCACTGACACCACAAACAGTTGTGATTGGATTGGTCATGGACTGGACAAGGTTCTGGATGTAGGGCACATCAATGTTCAGACACTCCTGCAACAAAGAATTGCATAGTTGAGCCAGATTTGGTGGATGCCTTCCCTGGCACAATTCCAAGGTGAATTCCCTGTAGACTGGGACTGCTGGTAGACCCGTATGACCGTACGCTTCCATACACCTGCAGATTCAGCTACTTCCTTCACACTATGGTCTTTGGCCACGCCCAAATGCTCAATCACTCCTTTTAGCCAGTCATTAACATCTGCTCTGGAGCGTTTTCCACACATGGAACGAGACACTCCCTGCACTGTAGCACCTCTTCTCAATCTATGGATCCCGTCACTCACACCCCACAGGTATATGTAGGTATTTATATAGGCCATCTGCAGGAGCCCGAAGATACTACCACCTTAAACATGCAAGGTTTCATTTGCTTGTAACAACTTGGAGTCATTTTCATAGGTTGGACCAATGAAACACTTTCTACTGTGTACTCTACACTTGCCTAGCCAATAACCAAAAGAACACAGAATGGTAACGGCCCTCTGACCTTGGGAACTGAGTTGGGGAAAGTGATGGTACAGCTGTACCCAATGTAGACCATGTCCACCTCACTTATCTATGAAAATCAAAACTGCTCCACTAAACAAGCATCTTATAAGATAACGTTGCTTTCCAGTGAAAAACATGTACCTCCATTTTTGTCCATTTTGACTTTTATGCATCATTTGAAAACAGCCGCTGCCGTCTACACTTTGTGAGATTTGCATGATGAACCGACCAACTGAAATGGCCCAGAAGAGCTCGGAAGGACGTCTGGTTCCATTGACTTACACTAAAATTGAATGCGGTTTTTGGCCTCTCCTGTAAAGTTGCCCTTTTAGAGATACTTGCTTTTCTTTGGACAGCGACGACATGCAACATGAGTCCTCAGTCTCGTAACTGCCGTTGCCATTGTAATCTTTTCTCTACTAGGATGACATTAATTATGGAAGTGTGAAAAGAGACTATTATCTTTTGAGTGAAGCAAAACAATACTTGGAAACCGGTGAGTGTAGCAATAATGCAGTTTACGAATTGATCCAATATTAAAAAATATGCTGTTATCACAAATAATATAGCCAGTGATCCCAACCGAATGGTGGCGTTATTTAAACACTTCTGGTTTCATATTACTCAAAGCAGTTTGTCAATTTCCGACGTTTGAACATCGGCACATGGTTCAGACTTGACTGCAGCCGAGGAACTCTCAACTGCAGCCAAAAGCCTAAACAAAGAGATGAAAGATGGAGCTATGGCATTGAGGGAGCCCATATTTAGACAGTGACAGAGTCGAATCCTGCCATAGTAGAATCAGCGAAAGCCCTTGCACTGATGATGAACTGAAACACACTGTAAATAAGCTGAACATTGCTCGGTTGTATTTCCTTCAGCAGTCTCGCCCGTCCAGCCCGTTATTACTGTGGTCTGGCTAGGTTGATATACCTGAGGGCACACGTTCATACAGACACTAGCAGACTCTCTGAGGACAGTGTGTGGTCATGAATAATACAGGATAAGAATTTGACCAGTGGCCTGTGGCAGCCCGTGTGCTTGTGTGCTGGGGGAAAGCACCTTTATTCTGTCCTGCATTACCACAGACGATCGTCATAAAGAACACGGCTTGGACTAGACATCATAAAGCGCGGACAAAGCCAGCATGCTCCTAACTGCACAGGGGCTTCGGGGGGCGCTGCTTTCGTCTGCCTTAGTCTCTGATACCTTTGTGCACTTGATGGGCTTTAATGCTTTAGACAAATGCTTCGGTAGAACAGCGCATTTACTCTAGGCTATAAACAAGGCAGTTTAAGCTAAGCTTAGATAAACAAACAAACAAACAAACAAACAGACAAACAGACAAACAAAAGATTGGCTTGCATCCTTATGCATCCTTCATATTGATATTTTATTGCTCAGGCATTTCCTCAGATTTAGCCATTCCTAATTCCCACTTACAGACCAATACTCCCCCACTTGAGGGTCAGTTGGGGGGTTCCTTCCTCAGACTTCAGACTTCTGACCATGAAGGACTGAGGTGTCCCTGGGATTTGAACTAGGCACTTACCTCAGGAATTCCAAATATGCTTAAATGAATGTGTCCCAAAGCCAACTGTGATTTTCTCAAGTTTACGACTTCTGCAGGCAGGAGCCTGAGAAGGGAAAGCCCCCCACCAGGCTGCGGGCACTCTGTGCTTGGTGGTAAAAAAGTGCAGTAGCACTTTACTTTACAGAGTGGTAATAAGTAGGTAATTATATGGTAATTACATAATAATAAGGTGTATTTAATGATTAAGTAAACGCCAATTTCCTAGATTTTACTAAATAAATTTTTTTTTTTAAATTGAGTGTGTTTACAAGGCCGTTACGAGATGGTAAAATAATAACACATTGTAACAAATGGTAACTTAATGTGTAATAAGTGGGTAATTGCAGTGGTAATACGGCAGCAGAGTAATAGAATAGATATAACTCATTTACATTTCATTTACATTTCTGGCATTTAGCTGACGCACTTATCCAGAGCGACTTACAAGGTTAACCACATTACAGTGTGGTGTTAGGAGTCTTTTCCCAAGGACTCTTATTGGTGTAGCACAGCATAGTCACCCATAGTGGGATTCGAACCCCAGTCTCCCACGTAGTGTGGTTATCAGCTGAGCTACACCAAACAGCCAATTTATCTACTCCTGGGTAATAATACATGTCTATTGGTGGACCTACATGTGAGGCAGAAGGCCAGATGTTGAACTGATGTTATGGCCTGATGGGACGTGTAGTAAACAGGATGGAAACAAGGGAGCTTGTTTGTATTTTAGGGCTTTAATACCTGTTAGCTTCACTGTAATTACTGCCTGTAACTCACACACGGTGTCCAACCATCTACATACATAACAGGTAAGGAATAAAACAGAAACAAGTGAATTATTACTTTACAGCCATAATACCAGGTCATAACAGCAGAACTACTTAGTTAATTTTAAATTTTTTGGGGTAAATAACCCCAACACCATATACTATACACATGTACTCAGTTATTATTCTCTCTCATTGTTTATTTGGAACTATAAAACAAGGTTTAGGTAAATCCTGTTACTGTTATTAACTACTGATACAATGATCTTTTCTATTTATTAATGATTAGAAGATGGGCATATAATATTTGGGAAAGTGCTTCCCAATGTGTTTCTATTACACCACAGCCTTGTTACCACTACAGTTGCTCCCTGATTAGACATGAACCATAAAATAAGCAGGTCATTTTAGGAAAGCACAATTTATTACACTTATTTTATTATATCATATCATAGTGGTCTTGTTAACACTCACTACAATTTCTGATTTATTATTTAGTAATAGGAAATTGGCATTTAATTAAAGATTAAATACAATTTGTTACAGCAAAATTAATATATCATTACCTACTTATTACCATGCTGGACGAGGAAAGCTGGTAAATGAACATGGTTGGCTTGACAAATATTTTGCTATGGAATTCCAGTTGGTTGTGAAGCTATTCCAAGGCTGTTGTGATGCCATCCCAGGTGGATGGTAACATGTTGCTAGACTGGTAACCAACGGGGCTCCATGGAACTAATTTAAATGTTTGTGCTTCAGACAGACTCTTAGCTCTGACAGAAGACCTGAACACACTATATGGTGTTAACAGGGTGCAGCAGTGACTCCGGCAGGCCTGGCTCCTACAGCAGGACTAACAGGGAGAGCCAGAAGGTCACACAGACATGAGGGCCCCCTGAGGAGTCAGCACCCCTCTGCTCCACCGTCAACAAACCTGAGTGAGCATGAAGAGCAGCGGGACGACCGCACCAACACTCCCGGCTTACCCAACACTCTCTGTCAGTGGACCCCTAGACTCGCACCTCTTACCTAGCAGAGACACTCACTACCACACACTCCACTGAACAGGTAGGGTTACCAAACACTTTCTGTCAGTGGACCCCTAGATCTGTACCTCTTACATAGCAGAGACACTCACTACCACACGCTCCACTGAACAGGTAGGGTTACCCAACATTCTCTGTCAGTGGCCCCTAGATCTGCACGTTTACATAGCAGAAACACTCCCTACCACACACTCCACTGAACAGGTGGGGTTACCAAACACTCTCTGTCAGTGGACCCCTAGATCTGTACCTCTTACATAGCAGAAAAACTCACAAACCACACACTCCACTGAACATGGGGGGTTACCAAACACTCTCTGTCAGTGGACCCCTAGATCTGCACCTTTACATAGCAGAAACACTTGCTATCAAAAGCCCAACTAAACAGGTAGGTTTTAGGTCTGGACCTAAAGATTAAGGCTGTGCGTCCCAAACGCTGACTGGTAGGTTATTCCAAAGCTGGGGGGCCTTGTGTGAAAAGGCTCCGCCCACTAATAGAGAGCCTCACTTTGAGACCTAAGGTCAAGTGATGGTACATAGTACGAGAGAAGTTCAGTGAGGTACAGAGGAGCCAGAAGAGTATACTCAGTGCAGAATTGAACTGGTAACCAGTGTAAGTTGGTGTTCTTCAAAATGTAAATAAATTATGTTTAGAAAATGAAAACAAAGCTATGGGAAAGGATAAGTTCATATGTCAGGTTGATCGTTCAGAGTACACTACAGCTCATACTTGGATAAAACACATTTTGGGTAAAACAAATTTAGATTTTTCATATTTTAAATTTTATATCTTTTAATATTTTTATTTTATTTTCCTGCTCACAGAAACAAAGCATGTGATATAAATAGCTGTTTTTGTTTTTAACATTTTACACAAACCAGTTAAATTAGTAACATCTAAAATTGTGCTGTGCTTTGTTTTTCAGTAGTGGAGCTAATATTAATTGATTGATAATTCATAATACAGTTTATATGCTAATTCTAGTTTACATGGCTCACTGGTCAGGTAGCAGGACCCTTTGTAGAGTTATGCTGAGAGCCCATTGTGGTCAGGACTGTCTCTGGACTCCATAAACTCATACCTATCACAGAGATACATACCTGGGTATTGTGCTAATGGTGGTTCTTAGGAAGCACCCCAATGTTACAGTCATTGGTTAAACTGGAATGTTGGTCAGGGTTGAACATGGAATTCGGAATATGTCATTTACACTACAAGGGCTTTTTGATTTGTGTTTTGATCTGTCTGTTACAAAGGTCTGATAATTAGCTGACTAGTTGAATAAATTGCCCCAGAAAGTGAGCTTTTATGGTTTCCCAGTTAGCCATTAGCTTTCATTCTGCATAACGTATCATGCTAACGCTACATATCATCGATTTCATTCATTCCATGCAGTTAAAACCTGGAAAATCCGGCTTTTTGCACCTTTAGCCTCAGATGAGCTACGTCGCTCATTAGCGTTCATTGCCAGGCTGCCGTCTATCTCTTCCGCCGGTTGGCTTTGGGCTGACTGAGCCGATTCCTGCACTCTTTATTTTTAATGGAGACGTGTTGCCATGATTTATTCAAATGACAAACCTCGGTTTTCCCTCTCTTTTTTATGTCGGAGGTATTAGTCATTGGGTGCTAATGTCAGATTACCTCGCTAGCCATTCAGCCTGTGATAAATGACTGAGACAGGCAGTAAAAAATAGATCAAAACCGCCGGGACGAGCGAAACGGGGGGAGGAGGAAGTAGTGGGGGGAGAGAAAAAGAGGAAAGAGCTGAAGGGCCGGTAAATCATTTTAGTGAAACGCCCAACAGAGCTGGAAAATGCCACACATTATTCCACTGCCATGGCTAATCAAAGCACACTCGGTGATTAGAGAGATGGAGAGGGAGAGAGAGAGAGAGAGAGAGTGATAGAGAGAGAGAGTGATAGAGATCGCACGCTCACGCACTTCTTCCAACCTTAACGAGTCATTATCACTCCGAGCCGAGGTAGCGCGGCCTCATACGCCGGCGCTGGGTGAAATATGGTGTTCATCAGAGCAGGTGCCACTAGGCCATGTAACTGGCTGCGGTGTTTGACGTAAATGGATGTCATGTAGTGATTCATTTTGCAAGCCGGTCAGAAACGCTGGCTCTTTCTTCTCTGTCAAAAACAATCATTGCTGCACTTGCACTGCAATTACCGGCTGTGCTGTGCGCTTCTACCGACTGGGTAGCACTTTATTAAGGGCTGAAGATGCTTCGCCGAGGCTGAAAGGAACACCGCGGCCTGATACTCACACTCATGTACTAATAGCTGCACCCAGAAGGAATCAACCGACAGGAATGACACTTGGTGGGCAGGTCTGACATTGTGAGACATGTCAATGTTTCAAGTCCCATGCTTGGCCGTGCATGTGACATAAACAAGTACAGACAGGCCTTATTGCTGTACCTGACTGTCCCAATAGCCATTTGTTGTTGACCTCTGACTGCCCTTAACACCTCATCAACATCTGTGAAAGCTAGAGTGGTGTCGTGCCAGACTGTCATGGCGTGACTCAGAATGGCAGCGGGTCATCTTCAGTCTGCTTTTGTCTTGGTGGAGACGGCCAACGACTCCATGCATGGAGGCACCGTGGTCAGCGCCAAGGTGCACAGTTTGTCACATGTGTCCCATCCAGAAGGTCTGGTGTCACTCCATCTCCACCTCCACCCCTACCGCACCCACATCTGCAGGAACTGTGTGAGAACGTTGAAGCTGCATGAAATGGATTATAGCAGACCACCTTTAGGAACCTCTACAGCTCCATGCTCAGACATCTGGCATGTTGTGTTAGTGACTGTGGGGTTGATGTGGTGTTCAGGGCAGTCGTTTTAACAATCTGTGTGCATGTAGTTCTGCATCATGCAATGACCTGCCATGGAGGACTTGGAGGACGTCCACTGAATGTAGGCTATTGTGGCTGTTGGGTCATCCAGGTACAGCAATAAGGCGCTTCCTTGCTTAACTCTAATGTGGGGCTGAGTGTGAAACCTCAACCATTTGCATGTCTCATGATCTCAAGCCTACCCACCAAGTTTCATTCCAGTTGGTTGATTCCTTCTGGATTTGCGCAGCTATTCCTAATTGTACTGGTTAAATTGGATGGCAATAGGTAGATTAGACTCTGAATGACTTTGTTGACATCTCAATAATAGAATTATGCATTCATTTCTGGGACCATCCAAATAAAGTGGGACCCACCTATAACCCAAAATCTTGGTGTGCGTTCTATGGTCACCCTCATGGCCACTCTTATGAATTACCATCACATAGAACCCATAGAACACATAGTTCTGCTTTATAATGCGGTTTATTATTACCTTTCATGAAAACATGAGATGTTAATGAAAAGCAGCGCTGTCACTAAGCTCGGCCGGCGAATATCACCCTGGGCGTTGCACCTTGTCTTTTGCGTAGTGAGACTGACTCAGAATGTGCGGTCCCTCATGCAGCAATTAGCATCACGTAAGCAGATGAAGTTGTCTTGGCTTTCAGCGAGTCCGCCTTCCCCCCACGTCGAAGGCCAACAGCTAAGAAATAATCACTCCCCTGCCCTTCTGCATGTAATTCGCTCCACGCCGAGTTCATAAAAAAGTCAGCACTTCTCCCAGCCTCCTGTTTACCATCCCGAGACATCCCAAACGGGCGAGAGGGATGGAGGGAGTGGAGAGAAAGGCAGAGGAGGGAATAGAGGAGGGAAAAACACAGCCATGCATTATTTAATTTGTTGTGTGCTTGACTGACTGACTGCAGTGTTGTCTTTCTTTGGTGCCAGTTTTCTATATGCTAGACTACAGAGCCCAAGCAGCTTTAGGGTTTCTGCAGCCTTCGGATACATCCAAGGCCTCTTTGCCTAATGCCTGCGCATGATTAGCAGGGTTAGCATAATCGTCCATGCTAATCAGACGCATATATGGGGGCTATGTGGGTGTGGGGTGTGACTGCTGACACCTAATGTCAGCAGAAATCTGTCTCACTTTGCATTGTGTCAGCTTATATACTAACTTATATAACTGTCACATATGAACACATATGAAAATTGGGGATTGCTATCAGTGGGTAGTGAGGACGGCTAAGAAGATCATCGGTGTCTCTCTCTCCACAATCACAGACATTTACACCACACGCTGCATCCGCAAAGCAACCAACAACGTGGCTGACCACACACACCCCTCACACGCACTCTTCACACATCTGCTTCCACTACCAGTGGGCTATCTGTACTGTCCCCTCCCTGTCTTTACTACCAGTGGGCTATCTGCACTGTCCCCTCCCTGTCTTTACTACCAGTGGGCTGTCTGCACTGTCCCCTCCCTGTCTTTACTACCAGTGGGCTCTCTGCACTGTCCCCTCCCTGTCTTTACTACCAGTGGGCTATCTGCACTGTCCTTTCCCAGTCTTTACTACCAGTGGGCTATCTGCACTGTCCCCTCCCTGTCTTTACTACCAGTGGGCCGTCTGCACTGTCCCCTCCCTGTCTTTACTACCAGTGGGCTATCTGCACTGTCCTTTCCCAGTCTTTACTACCAGTGGGCTATCTGCACTGTCCCCTCCCTGTCTTTACTACCAGTGGGCTATCTGCACTGTCCCCTCCCTGTCTTTACTACCAGTGGGCTATCTGCACTGTCCCCTCCCTGTCTTTACTACCAGTGGGCTATCTGTACTGTCCCCTCCCTGTCTTTACTACCAGTGGGCTCTCTGCACTGTCCCCTCCCCGTCTTTACTACCAGTGGGCTATCTGTACTGTATCTGCACTGTCCCCTGCCCTGTCTTTACTACCAGTGGGCTATCTGCACTGTCCCCTCCCTGTCTTTACTACCAGTGGGGTTATCTGCACTGTCCTTTCCCTGTCTCTTTACTACCAGTGGGCTATCTGCACTGTCCCCTCCCTGTCTTTACTACCAGTGGGCTATCTGCACTGTCCCCTCCCTGTCTTTACTACCAGTGGGCTATCTGCACTGTCCCCTCCCTGTCTTTACTACCAGTGGGCTATCTGCACTGTCCCCTCCCTGTCTTTACTACCAGTGGGCTGTCTGCACTGTCCCCTCCCTGTCCCTACCAGTGGGCTATCTGCAACTGTCCCCTCCCTGGTCTTTTACTACCAGGGGCTATCTGCACTGTCCCCTCCCTGTCTTGACTACCAGTGGGCTATCTGGTCACTGTCCCCTCCCTGTCTTTACTACCAGTGGGCTATCTGTCACTGTCTTTACTACCAGTGGGCTCTCTGCACTGTCTTACTACCAGTGGGCTATCTGCACTGTCCCCTCCCTGTCTTTACTACCAGTGGGCTATCTGCACTGTCCCCTCCCTGTCTTTACTACCAGTGGGCTATCTGCACTGTCCCCTCCCTGTCTTTACTACCAGTGGGCTATCTGCACTGTCCCCTCCCTGTCTTTACTACCAGTGGGCTATCTGCACTGTCCCCTCCCTGTCTTTACTACCAGTGGGCTATCTGCACTGTCCCCTCCCTGTCTTTACTACCAGTGGGCTCTCTGCACTGTCCTTTCCCAGTCTTTACCACTGGTGGGCTATCTGCACTGTCCCCTCCCTGTCTTTACTACCAGTGGGCTCTCTGCACTGTCCTTTCCCAGTCTTTACCACTGGTGGGCTATCTGCACTGTCCCCTCCCTGTCTTTATTACCAGTGGGCTCTCTGCACCACGTCACCGTCACCAAAGACTGTAATGGTGTCGTGCCAGACTGTCATGGAGTGACATGTCCTGCTTTAGTCTTGGTGGAGACGCCCAACGAATCGTGTGTGGAGGCACCGTGGTCAGCACCAAGATGAATGGTTTGGTGTCACACGTCCAGAAGGCCTCGTGTCACTCCACCTCCACCCCTACCGCACCAGCTGCAGGAACTGTGTGAGGATGTTCAAGCTGCATGGGATGGATTATCACAGGACACCATTAGGAACCTCTACACCTCTATGCAAACAGGCCCAACGCCATACTGAGAGACACTACTGCTGTATGTGTAGCTCAGTAAATATGATCTATAGCAGTCTAAATTCATCATCATTTATTGCTCCTTGTAACCTTTATCTTCCTGCCCAATAGCATTGCAATCCCACACTTCCTTCTGGGTGCTACTGTTCTTTTGATCATGAGGGTATATAATAGATAGATAGCATTATAGATAGAAACCACTATGTTAATGTAGTTTTAGCTAAATGCTGAGTTGTTTATTAATGTGAGCGCTGAACTTAACTGTCTAATGGAAGCTGGAGTAGAGCTGCATAGTTTAAAAGCAGAATAACTAAAAAGGCGTCTCTCCATGTTTCCTGTACTTTACTCCCAGCATCTGTAGATCTAAGATCATTAGCTGGAACAGAAACAGAGAGACGTTCTGTGATGTAAGCAGGTGCTAGATTATGTAGAGCTAGTAGAAGAATGTTTATTCTAAAAGATCCAGGTAACCAGGACTGAGATGAGTGGTATAAGTGAATTCCAGATAATTCAGCGGAACTTTGTGCTGTATCTGTTATATGAGGTATATTAGACATATTTACACCTATGAGGTAAATGTATACGCTTTTTCGATTTCATAATAATTGCTATAAATACCTGTTCATTCATTTCACCAATCAATCACTACATATAAAGTCAACATGAACCTAAAAATGCCACATTTATTGAGCCTAAAACAACTAGTCTCTCTCTCTCTCTCTCTCTCTCTCTATCTCTCTGTCTCTCTCTCCCTTTTGTCCTTGGATCTCGCCAGCAGACACCCAGTGCAGCTAAAGGTTTGAATTAGTATTCATTTTTCCTCAGTCATCGATTACCCGCTAGAAAAGGACTGGGTTGACAGCAGCCCAGGGCTCTGGAGGACACTTCCTCCGAAATAAATTAATAAAAAAATAAAAAGAAGGAAAGAAAGAAAGAAAGAAAGACAGACAGAAAGAAAGAAAGAAAGAAAGAAAGACAGAAGGAAAGAAAGAAAGAAAGAAAGGAAAAAAGAAAGAAAGACAGAAAGAAAGTACGAAAGTAAGAAAGTAAGAAAGTAAGAAAGAAAGAAAGAAAGACAAAGAAAGAAAGAAAAAAGAAAGACAGAAGGAAAGAAAGAAATAAATACAAAAAAACAGAAAGAAAAGAAAAAGAAAGAAAGAAAAAAAGAAGGACAGAAAGAAAGAAAGAAGGAAAGACAGAAAGAAAGAAATACAGAAATACAGAAAGAAAGAAAGAAAGAAAGAAAGACAGAAAGAAAGAAAGAAAGAAGGACATAAAGGAAGAAAGAAAGACAGAAAGACAGAAAGAAAGAAAGAAAGAAAGAAAGAAAGAAAGACAGAAAGAAAGAAAGAAAGAAAGAAAGAAAGAAAGGAAGAAAGAAAGAAATACAGAAATACAGAAATACAGAAAGAAAGACAGAAAGACAGAAAGAAAGAAAGAAAGAAAGAAAGACAGACAGAAAGAAAGAAAGAAAGAAATACAGAAAGAAAGACAGAAAGACAGAAAGAAAGAAAGAAAGAAAGAAAGACCAGTTCAGAGTTTGAAACATCTGAGTTTCTGCTCATGTAGTTATCATAGTTTCTCAGGTGAAGTCCAGACCTGCCACATCATAACTGAAAGGTTGCTCTGGTAACCACTGTTACCAGTACTGGTGATAAACGGGGCTAACACGTTATAGAAGCTATTCTGGCGGCAGGTGGGAGCCTTACAGTACAAACACTAAACGATCTGATCAAGTCAACTATTATCCTGGGTTTGAAATGAGAGATCTTGATGTTTTTATAAATGGTAACACTTTACAACACAGGTTCATCTGCTGACGCTACTTCAGAGAGTTATAAGCATTACTACACAGTTAAGTAATGTTGTAATTAATCATTAACTAATGAGAGAAATAAGAAACTAACATTATTTAAAAATATAAGTATTAAGTAGCTCGTAATCCTTATTAAATGCTTAAGTAATTTCTCAAATAACCATTAACTACTGACAAAATGTGTTTCACTGTTCCAACTAATAAATATGACCTATATAACATATACATCTGTTGAAGACACTTAGGTGAGTTAGAAGCATCACTAAATAATTAAGCAAAGTTGCAATTAATTATTAACCTATGAGAGAAATAGGAAATAACGTTAGTAAATGTTCTTAAGTACATTTTAATCCTTCTTAAATACTTAAGCAATTTCTCAATTAATCATTAACTAATGATAAAAATAGGGTTGGAAAAAAATCATGTATTAAATAGATTATAGTCCTTACTACATGTTTAAGTAATTTCTCACTTAATCATTAAATGCTCATAAATTGTGTGATCCAGTGTCATGTTAAATACATATATTATGGTTATGTATTATGTTTATAAATAAGTTATTACATATTAACAAATAAGTAATTAGCATTATTAATGACTATTTGATGTTATTTGTGACTCTTTTTGTAAAATTGTCTGCACATGTCTCCTAAGAACTGCTTTGTAAGTGCACAACTGTGTTTAAGAAACATTATATACCCAATATTTAACAGTATACTTTACATATGGATTTAATATGCACTTAATACACTCTCATGCATTTATGAAGCCTTTAAATTAGAGTACATATTTAGTACTAGAATTAAGACATTTATTTAAATGATCACAGACTTTGGTGAATTGTTCGTTAGTGCTTACGTCTTGCTGTCCCAGCTGTTGATTCACAAAACGATCATTACTCTGGTTATTTATTAGCCGAGACCTCATTTGAGCATTTAGTAAAGGTCATAAACTCCCTCTCAACTTTAAAAACCACCTTAGCTATTATTTCTATCATTACTTAATGACTAATTGCTGGACTACTTAAGTCCTTAGTAATGCTTATTGCTGTCCTAAGTACTGTTAATAGACGTACCCTTATAGTAAAGTGTTACCCTTATAATTAAATAACTAAAATGTTAATTTTTTTATGTTTTACTACTTAAAATACAGAATAATATACATTTTGACTGTAAGAAAAATACCACAGTGATTAAACTGTTATGAATCTCTCAGTGCAAGTGAACACTGCGTAACAGAAGTGAAATGAGCGGACAGAGAACCGTAATTAAACGTGTATAGGAGCACCCCTGCCTCACTTTTTGGCTCTATGACTGCCTATGACTGTTTTCACCCTGTGTCTGTTCACATGGTTCTCGTCCTCCATTGTGGTTTAATACCTGGAGGTTTTATCATGATGGCTATTAGCAGGTGGACATAGGTGCGGTAGATAGATAGATAGATAGATAGATAGATAGATAGATAGATAGATAGATAGATAGATAGATAGATAGATAGATAGGACACTGCCTCCGAAATAAATAAATAAATAAATAAAAAGAAAGAAAGAAAGAAAGAAAGAAAGAAAGAAAGAAAGAAAGAAAGAAAGAAAGAAAGAAAGAAAGAAAGAAAGAAAGAAAGGAAAAAAGAAAGAAAGAAAGAAAGAAAGAAAGAAAGACAGAAAGAAAGAAAGAAAGAAAGAAAGACAGAAAGAAAGAAAGAAAGAAAGACAGAAAGAAAGAAAGAAAGAAAGAAAGAAAGAAAGACAGAAGGACAGAAAGATTTCCAGCTTGTGCAGTATTTATGGATTATGGATGTGGCTATAGGTTTGGGCTATGCTGTGGCTTATTAAGGAAGGAAGTTGGAGAACGCTAAAACTTTAAATTCTAAGATAGGTCAGGACTCAGGCATCAGGAGCTATGCCATGTTTGGCTCCTTCTTCCTTATGTTCTAGATATGTATATGCATTTCTAAAATATTAGATATACACATAAAGTCTAATAAACTTCCTCCTATTATGAATAATATGAATGAAATCAAACATATGCCTTCATTATGACTATGGCCATAAACAGCTTTCTCAGTAATCAGAGGCAAAGTTCCTTTCTTCGAGTAAACGAATCAATAACGCGCTTCTCGGGTTGTGTAACTTGGCATAATTGATATAACGCGTCTGATTTCCTGTGAAACGTGCCTCCGCGTTGTGTTAAATTATTGAGCTGTTCCAGAATATTCCCTGGTGATTGGAAAAGGAAGTATTCAGGACATGATTTACGATGGTTAATTGTGGTATTCGAAAACGGTACAATGGATCGCACTAAAAAAAACAAAAACGCTCAAAATGGTCAGAGGAACATCTGGAAAAGCTATTGAAACCCGAGCCAAATTCTTGTCCTGGGAGTAAAGTAAAAGCAGCGCTGAATTTGAACTAGCTGCACCCTGGAGATTCCAAACTATTTTCCCCTGTCAGCCAGGGCGTGGAGCCCCTCGTCCCGTGGGCCCGCGACCCCAGACGAACCCTGGCCCGCGTTCCCTTCCCTGCTGGAGACGCGTTTGCGCTGTACTAAAACAAGACGTATTTGTATTTGATATTAAAGCAGCATCAAATGTGACATAAATCAGCGAGCGAGCGGCCTTCACATTTGAAACATTTTTTCCGCTGCCGAGACGAGAAAACAATATGGTTCCTGCGGCCGTCCGTGCGCTAGCCGCAGAGAGAGATAGAGGGGGTGGACGGAGAAAGCCAGAGCGAGAGGGAAAACGAGAGAGAGGGGAAGGGGAAGCCCACCTGCAGGACTCGCAGAGCTGCCCTGCCAAAAGGCCCACACAGCGATCCCTGAGGATCTTCCCTATACATGAGAATGAGCTGAACTGTTTCCAGAGGCACTAATGATCTCTCTTTCTCTCTCTCTCTCTCAATCTCTGTATTCATCTCTCTTTATCTTCCCCTTTCCGCTCACAGTCTCATTTGCTCTCTTCTCCTCTTCCATAATTATTGGAACATGGGATATGCTATGCATCATACTCAAAACAAAATTCCATTGTACAGTGACGAACAGCAATCCATCCGTGGAGCCATCCATCTTCTCTTTCCTCGTCGTGTAATGCCTGCCCTCTTTCAGTTCGGTCTTCGTTGGATCTTTTTTCCTTCCTTTAAAACGAATAAAGCAGAGCAAAGTCTAACAGACCCAGAAACATCTCAAATAAACAAGACTGAAGCCTGATTGGCCTGAAGAAGGTGCTATGATAAAGCATACTGACTTTTTTGGGGATTTTGGCCCATAACTGCTACACCATGAGGCGTGGAAGCGAAATCCATGCTCCTGCCGTTTCCTTGGCTACAACCTTCTGGTAATTTGGACGAAAACACATACATGTGCACAGACCATTATGATAACTGGCCTTAACACCACGTCAACAGCCCCAAAGACTGAAATGGTGCAATGGCCAGACTGGAGTCATGGAGTGACTCAGAACGGCAGTGGGGTCATCTTCAGTGATGAGTCTCCCTTTGGTATTGGTGGAGACGCCCAACGAATCCGTGTGTGGAGGCACCGTGGTCAGCACCAAGAAGAGCGGTTTGTTGTCACATGTCCAGAAGGCCTGGTGTCACTCCACCTCCACCCCTACCGCACCATCTGCAGGAACTGTGTGAGGATGTTCAAGCTGCATGGGATGGATTATCACAGGACACCATTAGGAACCTCCACAGCTCCATACCGAGACGTCTGGCATGTTGGGTTAGCAAACACAGCAGCCCAACACCGCCATACTGGGAGACAGACTTCTGTATGTGTAGCTCAATAAATATTGATCATATCAGTCTAAATTTATCATCAGTTATTGATCCTGGTCACTTTTATCTTCCGTCCCAACAGCACCGCACTCCCACACTTCCTTCTGGGTGCCATGTATGATGTATAGTCATAAGTTCGCACAGTTTATATGTGTATATTTATATGTATTATAATATTACTACAGGGTAGCCTAAAAACCTAAAGGAGGCCCATATGATGCTGATGAGTGATGACATCACACCAGGAAGAAGAAGTGAATGGGATTTGGCCTTGTTCCCAAGCTAGCACTGTCAGAGGCAAGGACTTCAACGGGCAATGATCAATGGCTCCAGAGACCAGAAATTAATATCCTAGATATGCAAATCAAAATCACTAAGAAACTAGACAGAAAGGCAGATAGATAGATAGATAGATAGATAGATAGATAGATAGATAGATAGATAGATAGATAGATAGATAGGACACTGCCTTCGAAATAAATAAATAAATAAATAAATAAAAAAAGGACAGAAAGACAGACAGACAGACAGAAAGAAAGAAAGAAAGAAAGAAAGAAAGAAAGAAAGAAAGAAAGAAAAAAAGACAGAAAGAAAGACAGACAGACAGAAAGAAAGATAGACAGAAAGAAAGACAGAAAGAAAGAAAGAAAGAAAGAAAGACAGATAGAAAGAAAGAAAGAAATAAAGAAAGAAAGAAAAAAAGAAAGAAAGAAAGAAAGAAAGAAAGAAAGAAAGAAAGAAAGAAAAAAAGGAAGAAAGACAGAAAGAAAGAAAGAAGGACAGAAAGGAAGAAAGAAAGAAAGAAAGACAGAAAGAAAGACAGAAAGAAAGAAAGACAGAAAGACAGAAAGAAAGAAAGAAAGAAAGAAAGAAAGAAAGAAAGACAGAAAGAAAGAAAGAAAGACAGAAAGAAAGAAAGAAAGAAAGAAAGAAAGAAAGAAAGACAGAAAGAAAGAAAGAAAGAAAGACAGAAAGAAAGAAAGAAAGAAAGAAAGAAAGAAAGAAAGAAAGAAAGAAAGAAAGACAGAAAGAAAGAAAGAAAGAAAGAAAGAAAGAAAGGAAGAAAGACAGAAAGAAAGAAAGGAGGACAGAAAGGAAGAAAGAAAGAAAGGAAGAAAGACAGAAAGAAAGACAGAAAGACAGAAAGGAAGAAAGAAAGAAAGAAAGAAAGAAAGACAGAAAGAAGGAAAGAAAGAAAGAAAGGATAGGATGCTGATGAGTGATGACATCACAACAGGAAGAAGGAGTGAATGGGATTTGGCCTTGTTCCCAAGCTAGCACTGTCTAGCACTGACTTCAACGGGCAATGATCAATGGCTCCAGAGATCAGAAATTAATATCCTAAATATGCAAATCAAAATCACTAAGAAACTAGACGAGAGAAAGGCAGAATGTAGTCTCTGACAGTTGTTGACAGGACAGTTCTCTTAAGAAACACGGAGATAAATTAGGCAGTGTTTTCGAAGAGTTTGCTCTGAATTCGTTGAAGGAACAGTGTCATTATGCAGTGTAAATAAATAAGAAGACTATAAAATCAACTCTCTTAAATCACACATTTGAGCAAACATATCCTGCTGGTGTTTTTTTCTGCCAGTAGAAGCAGGTTCTCACATTTGCACAGTGTTTTTAATTTATGTATTTTTTATTATTTTTTTTAGCCATGTCTAAGAACCCAACTGTCACACCTACCTGTGATATTGTTTCCATCAAATTAGATCTTGCTTGTCTGTAACTCGGAAGCTGCGGTGACAACAAAAGCCTGATATGAATTATTTCTCACTAGCGGCTCATTGAAATTCTGTCAAACGAGATGAATGCTAATGCAGTGCAGGGGATATTTAATTATGATTTTAATTTAATAAAAAAACGTTTTTTGGTGTGGAAAGTGGACTTTTGAGGGAAATTATGCATTTTAATAGAGTGCATTTAATAGTTTGCACTTTAGTTCAAATTTCCCTCCAGTTAAATGCGATAAAGCGATTGCATTTGGACCATATAGGAAACTAAATTACACTTATGAATACAGAAAATACTTCAAGGTACTGAGTATGATATTATGATATTATGATATTATGGGGTTCTTTGGTAAAGGAAGTGATTATAGGACTGGGCAGCTCAAAGACACATTTGAATGGATACTAGAACAAAGCAGCTTTACCCAGAGCCTATGAGGTTCCTGATCAAGCTGTGAGCCTTTCACCAATACCACTGCACTATGACACTTTGCCATTAATATATACACTGCTATTGACAATATTACTTAAAAATAACAATATATATATATATATATCAATGTCCAAAGAAAAACAGGTATCTCCTCATTTAAATTGAATGAAAGTCAATGGAACCAGACTTCCTTCCAAGCAGTTTTGGGCAATTTCTGTTGGTCCAAAGTTCATGA
>JAMWET010005055.1:45000-62500 GCA_024036415.1 Prochilodus magdalenae | reverse complement strand
AGTTTCCTTGGCTTTTGCCTGGATCACTCATTCTCCTGCTCTCGCATCTGAGTCATGTCAGACGTTTTGAGTCATAAAAATCAAACATGTTTGAAAATATCAGGTCACTTCAGAGGTCGATTGGAAGGCTAAAGCCTGACTCACTTCCCCTTTCACGCTACCAGATATTCTCAGCCATCAGTCACTTCCAATCAACCTTAAAATCGCTTCTGATTATGAATACTTGGGTCAAACTGGGGTGAACATCTGAGTAAAAGTCATCAGCGTTCGAGGTGAACTATCCGTCGGGTTTGTCAAACGGAGTGGTGGAAATGGATTTTTGGAAACAATTTACAATTCCATCATATTACAGCTCCGTTGGCCGTTCGCATGAACCGAAGATACTGGAGCTGCGCTCCAGTGTCCTCCGGCAGTAGTGTAACCCCCAACTGTAACTTATGGCCTTGTTGCTGTGTTCCCACACCCAGACAACCGCACAAAGCAAGTCAGCTTACACTGAAAATGGAACGCAGTGCAAGCACACACTTGACCGTAGCCCTGCTGGTGACCCCGGTGGAAACGGGCCTGGCTGGGTTTCCACAGGTCCCCCCGACTGCCAGTAATTGAAAACACCAGCAGGATAATGTCACCAAGATGTGCCGAAAACAATAAGCGGCTGTGATGAGTTCGCAGGCGAGGGAGTGCCACTAAGACGCTAACAACAAGCCCTTTCTGCTCACCAAATGTTCCCATTGTGCTATCGAGGTGGGGGGAGTGACCCGAACCCTGGCTTGGCTTGGGTTGGCTTGACTTGGCTTGGGTTGGGTTAACCTATGAATCATTGTTTTTTTCTCTTTTCCTGTCAAGTGTTGCAGCTTTTGTTGAAGCAGTAAGAAAAACGCGCATCTGCCGCTCGCCACCTCTCGTCCCGTTTCCGCTCTGGCTGAAATATGGCCTTTAGCGGCCTAATCGATCTCTCTTCATCTTCCCCCGGTCTCATTCTCTCCGCTGCAACCCCGGTACAGGGCGTCCGTCCAGGGAGGTCCTGCAAAACGGCTTAGGCCTAAACGGAGCGTGGAGATATACATTACCCGTCCCGCTTCGGCCGGACCGTTTGATCTGCCGTTTAACGGTCATCAGCGTCCGCAGTTTGAGTGATGCTCCTGCCGTCAGCTGGACTGATCTCTTCAGGAATGCCCAGCCGTAGCCCACAGCCGAGCCAAAACCGCACAAGCCCGAGCCTGCCTTTCTCATCAGGATCACACACATACCGAGACGCACCGCGGCACCGGCTGCCGTTAATATGCGTCGTGGAGGGGCTTTAACGTCGAAGCTCTGTGAGGGGGAATATGTCATCTTAGCAGTGGTTGTTTCTAAAGCATTATTCAAGGGTGACCATCATAAAAAAACAAGACCCTCGCAGGCCCCCCACCATACATGGTAGCTGAAAACTATTTTTGCTTGTTCATTCTGACTGTGTATACATGGTTTAAGAACATCATCATACTAACAGCTTCACCCGGGAGGAGGTGTGGGAGTGCGGTGCTGTTGGAAAGGAAGATAAAGGTGACCAGGATCAATAACTGATGATAAATTTAGACTGATATGATCAATATTTATTGAGCTACACATACAGAAGTCTGTCTCCCAGTATGGTCTTGAGTCGCCATGTTTGCTCGGTATGGAGCTGTAGAGGTTCCTAATGGTGTCCTGTGATAATCCATCCCATGCAGCTTGAACATCCTCACACAGTTCCTGCAGATGGTGCGGTAGGATTGGAGGTGGAGTGAAACCAGGCCTTCTGGACGTGTAACAAAAGACCGTTTATCTTGATGCTAACCACGGTGCCTCCACACACGGATTCGTTGGGCGTCTCCACCAAGACTAAAGCGGGACTCGTCACTGAAGATGACCCGCTGCCATTCTGAGTCACTCCATGACAGTCTGGTACGACACCACTGCAGTCTTTGGTGACGGTGACGTGGTGTTAAGGACAGTCGTGGTAACGGTCTGTGTGCATGTAGTCCTGCGTGGTGCAGCCGTCTGCCAATGGTGCTGCACTAACAGTATGACTCATGGAGGACACCACTGCTCACTGGATGTCCACAATCATGTCTGTTGGGTCAGTCAGGTACAGAGATAAGGCCTATCGCATGCGTAGCCGAGTGTAAACTCAGTAGGTGTTTGAGATTTGCTCATTACTGTGCATCAGCAGATTCCTTATGTCTCCTTATTAATAGAAACCCTATAAAGTGATTCCACCTGTCCAACTTAACTACTGAGTTTGGCTGCACACATGAGAAGCTAAACCTATAACTTCAACTTATTGACTTAGACCTTCTCAACATGTCTTTGTTGGTACTTCCAAAACTTCAGATTTATTGCCCCAGGGTTAATGATTAAATGATGGCAATAATAATCATCAATTATGCAGCACATTTGGCCCTTTTAGAAAAAAATTGAGCATAAAACTATCAAAACAGTAAGTATTAAGCTTTTATACCAAAAATAAATTCATTAATACCAAATTGTATCACTTTATAAATCAGTAAAATACTGTCAACCATTAAAAAAATGAAAATTTTCATCATATTTTTAAACATAAACTGTTATATAACGTGGGACACCAATGATAATAACCAATCCTCTCTGTACAAACTTTCAGAAAAGAGATATGGGTCTGGGAACTGGTGTAGGTAGGTACTATGGAGGTGGCAATTCTTGGCTCAGTGCAGAAAACAATAAACACCGAGAACTGTATTTTATGTAGTTGGAAGGATGTTATGGAAGATGTTATGGATGCAACATCTCAAAATTGACCAGTACATGATTAAACGATGTTTTGCCTGGTGTATCAATACCTACTACTATTATACTATTAGTACCTATTATAACAATTATTCTAATTTACTTTTTAAAATAATCACAATAAACAATTATTTAACCAATCAATATAGTTATAGATAAAACAATAAGCAATGGGCTATGACTTCCAATTATTTAGGCATGTACGTAATTCTTTGGTTTTTGAATAACCTGGCTCTTTGCAGCAGAATTCATTTAATCGTTGTGATCAAATGTGTATATATTGAATATTTAAAATTCTGATTGCGATTTTGCGAAACAGAATTCAGTGAATATTTATAATAGTAATAGACAGCTCAGTGGGCCATGATTGCTCCACCACCCCCCACAAATACACACACACACACATACACACACACACACACACACACGCGCACACACACACACACACACACATACACACACACACACACACACACACACACACACAAAAACACAGACACACATATACACACACACACATACACACACACACACACACATACATACACACACACACACACGCACACACACGCACGCACACACACACGCACACACATACACACACACACACATACACACACAAAAACACATACACACACAAAAACACAGACACACAAATACACACACACAAACACACACACACACACACACACACACATACATACACATACACACACACGCACACACACATACACACATACATACACATACACACACACGCACACACACACACACACACACACACACATACATACACACACACACGCACACACGCACACACAAACACACACTCACACACACACACTGACATCCAAAGTCTTCTGTCAGTGATGCGACCACCCTGCATGAACCACACCGGAGACGTGAGGAGTTCATGTGGGGGCGGAGCTCCTGTGTGTTCCTATGATGACCGCTATGTTTCCTGCCAGTGAAAGTGACCCTCTGCTGCACCGAGGGCCACTGTGGATTTCTCCATTTCCTGAGTGACCAGGGGTGATAGGGTCAGTACACTCCCTTCTGCCTCCTGATTCCTCAACCTTTCCAACCGCAGGCAGGCTATTCAGACACTACTACGTCAACTTATACATACTGTAATTCATAACTTATGTAGTTATGAGTGTGAGGAACTGTAGTGTGGGATCTCTGGGAGTTTATGAGGGACATACTGCCCCAGTATCTTTAATTGTGGAATGTCATGTAGCCAACACAGATACCAACCTGATCTTTTTGCTATGATTGATATTACAGTTATATCGTTTATGCTAGACTTGCTATGAATATATATATATGAATATATGAATATATATATGAATATAAAGCCTACACATCTGACAGTTTGTTTTGATGTTATATAAATAACAAGAAACAAAAGCATGGCAGCTTTTCTTTCTGCCAAAATAAGACTACACACAATTTTTCATAAAACTTCAATTTCAGACCTAATATTTAGCATCTACAGTGAGTTACCTAGTTACCTTTCTGCTTGATCCATTGTCTATGTTCACCTATTATCTAATTCATTAACTACTATGAATAATTAAATAACAATGATAAAATATATCCTCGTATTATTGTGTAATATTGTTTTTATTAAACTACTATGATATACTAAGGTATCACGTTATTCGGAAACTACTCTGAACATTTATAGTAAGTACAATAAAATATTTTAAATTGAAAATAGTTTCAGGAGTATTGTGCCACTATTTCATGTGGTAAGTACTATAAATTATTTATTAACTAATAAGCTCTTTTGAGCCAATATTATTTAATATTCAGTAACAGGCATGCTTTATTCACTAAGTACTATATAAGATTACTAGTATGAAAAATGTTGTATCTGCTAAGACTACAATAAATCACTCAACAACCATTAAATTTTAGTTTTTAGTTTTAGTTTACAATGACTAATTTTGTCTATAATGTCTATAAAAATAATTATAATAAACTTTCAGCTACTATTACATATTTATCAGGCATTATTTTAAATATATGATTTCTGTTACACATCATTCAAATGCTATATATAATAATGTAATTGCTAATAATTTGTTTTATCTATATTATAAATAATTCTATAACCATAATAAATTATTCTGTAACTATTATAAATTGTTCTGTAACTACATAATAATTATATTATTGCTTGAATTTATTCAGAAACTATTTTAAATCACTCATTATTAACTATAAAATATTCAGTTATTGCTTTAATTTATAAAGTGATTTTTATAAATCCTTCAGTTACTACTATAAATGATTCAGTTTTTACTGTACTTCCCTCAATAAGCATTATAAACCATTTATTATATAAACCATATATAAACCATTATTATACCATTTTTATTCAGTAACAGCTATAAATCTTTGAGGTATTACTTCAGTAAATATTAAAAATCATTCATTAACAACTATGGCAACTATGGTCAATTTTTCAGTAACCATTATGAATCATTCATTAACAACTATAAAATATTTGGTAAGTATGGTAAATTATTCAGTAACCATTATGGATAATTCAGTAACTTCTATAAATAACTCAGTAATTACTTTATTCAGTAACAGCTATAAATCTTTGAGGTATTACTTCACTTTATTCAGTAGATATTAAAAATCATTCATTAACAACAATAAAATATTTGGTAAGCATGGCAAATTATTCAGTAACCATTATGAATCATTCAGTAACTTCTATAAACAATAAAGTTATTACTTTATTCAGTAACAACTATACATTTTTGAGGTATTACTTCATTTCAGTAGATATTAAAAATCATTCATTAACAACTATAAAATATTTGGTAAGCATGGCAAATTATTCAGTAACCATTATAAATCATTCAGTAACTTCTATAAACAAGAAAGTTATTACTTTATTCAGTAACAGCTATAAATCTTTGAGGTATTACTTCAGTAAATATTAAAAATCATTCATTAACAACTATGGCAACTATGGTCAATTTTTCAGTAACCATTATGAATCATTCATTAACAACTATAAAATATTTGGTAAGTATGGTAAATTATTCAGTAACCATTATGGATAATTCAGTAACTTCTATAAATAACTCCGTTATTACTTTATTCAGTAACAGCTATAAATCTTTGAGGTATTACTTCACTTTATTCAATTAAAAATCATTCAATTATTCATTAAAAATCATTCATTAACAACTATAAAATAATTGGTAAGCATGGCAAATTATTCAGTAACCATTATGAATCATTCAGTAACTTCTATAAACAATAAAGTTATTACTTTATTCAGTAACAACTATACATTTTTGAGGTATTACTTCAGTGAATATTAAAAATCATTCATTCACTATGGCAACTATAGTAATTTTTCAGTAACCATTATAAATCATTCAGTAACTACTATAAAAATATTTACTACCCCCTGTATATTATTCAGTAACTGTAAGACATCATTTAGTAACTACTACAACAATATGACAACTATGAAACCTTTATGCAAGTTACATAGGGTTAATTTGTCCTATAAAGAGGGGGAGTGTGTGAACCCCTGCTTGTTTTAATGTGATTACATCACACCGCACACACCCCTGAGCCAGATGGGAGCAGTGTGATAAATCGCTTCCATCCAAAAATCTACGCCCCTGCTCGCGCACCTGACTCAACGCAGCAAAACACAGTGACCAAACCACATGCGGTGCAGCAGGACATAAATGGGCCTTTGTATTTTTTTCCTGCTTCCTTTGTCCATTTTTTATTTATCTGTTTCCTCTTTGTGCTTTCACTCCAGGTCCACTCCTATTTCATTCAGAAATAAAATGTCGAGGAATGTTATTGGCCAGCACAGACGGCCAGCCCTGAAGTCAATTAAGGATGCACAATGTACTTTTTGTCCCGGGTCGGTGTGGGTGTGTTGTTTTATGGCAGTTATTTATTGCCGTATAACCCCGGAATCAAATTAGTTCATATTGAGTAGGTTGTGCGCACCCCCTGACTGATGATTGATTCCCCTTGCAAGGTTGAGTTGATACGGGCCAACACAAGCCAAGGAAAATAGAGCGAACGCGAGCCGGAGTCGGGGGGGCTCCCGCCGCAGGTCCATGAGCCAGGGGGGCCACGGGGTCACACTCGCTCGCCCGAGTCCGCACAACTGTTCATTACAGGTGCTAAATGCTCACAGAGGAGCAGGCCTGGTTTTTTGGCGGACGGAATAAAAAAAGGAAAAGATCTCCGGACGGGTCTTTATGAGGCTGCCTGCAAACACGGCCATTCCTCTGAGCTCTCCCGGGACGAAAACGGAGCACGGAACAGCCCTCGGGTGACGAATACCTCCAACATGGGGCAACAGAAAAAAAAGCCTAGAAGCCAGAACCATGCCAATTAGAAAAATATAAATCAGCAAACGAATGGCTGGAGAAATGGATTTTGCAGAGATGGTCATGTCAGGATATAGGATGGATATGGGTTATTATAGGCCATCGTGTAGAATTCTTGTCTAGTCCCATTTCAGCATCTGTATTTACGGATATTCCTTCAAATTAGGGTTTAAATTAGGGTTTAAATTAGGGTTTGATTTGTTATTAGTAAGAACCATTTATCATTAGATAAAGAATAAGTGCTAAGAAGACAATTACACTACCAGACAAAAATCTAGACACGGCTCCTCATAGCAGGTTCCCCTTATGTTCATCTTAACGTTTTACTGTAGAATAAAAGTGAAGACATCAAACAGCCCTCATGCAATTACAAACCGGATTCCAAAAAAGTTGGGACACTAAACAAATTGTGAATAAAAACTGAATGCAATGATGTGGAGGTGCCAACATCTAATTTTTTATTCAGAATAGAACACAAATCACAGATCAAAAGTTTAAAGAATGTATCATTTTAAGGGAAAAATATGTTGTTTCAAAATTTCATGGCGTCAACAAATCCTAAAAAAGTTGGGACAAGTAGCAATAAGTGGATGGAAAAAGGAAATTGAGCATATAACAAACAGCTGGAATACCTATTAACACTAATTAGGTCAATTGACAACATGATTGGATATAAAAAGAGCTTCTCAGAGTGTCAGTGTCTCTCTGAAGCCAAGATGGTAGAGGATCACCAATTCCACCATTGTTGCGCAGAAAGAAGTGCAGCAATACCAGAATGTTGTTACCCAGCGTAAAATAGCAAAGACTTTTAAGTTATCATCATCAACCGTGCATCACATCATCAAAAGATTCAGAGAATCTGGAACAATCGCTGTGCGTAAGGGTCAAGGCCCTAATACTCTACTGGATGCTCGTAATCTCCGGGCCCTTAAACGTCACTGCACCTCAAACAGGAATGCCACTGTCAAGGAAATAACAGAATGGTCTCAGGAATATTCCAGAAAGCATTGTCAGTGAGCACAATCCACCGTGCCATCCGCCGTTGCCAGCTGAAACTCTACAGTGCAAAAAGGAAGCCATTTCTAAGCAAGCTCCACAAGCTCAGACGTTTGCACTGGGCCAGGGGTCTTTTGGAGTGTGGCAAAATGGAAGACTGTTCTGTGGTCAGATGAGTCACGATTTGAAGTTCTTTATGGAACACTGGGACGCCATGTCATCCGGACCAGAGAGGACAAGGGTAACCCAAGTTGTTATCAACGCTCCGTTCAGAAGCCTGCATCACTGATGGTATGGGGTTGCATGAGTGCTTGTGGCATGGGCAGCTTGCATGTCTGGAAAGGCACCATTAATGCAGAGAACTATGGTCAGGTTCTAAAACAACATATGCTCCCATCTAGACGTCATCTCTTTCAGGGAAGACCCTGCATTCTTCAACAAGATAATGCCAGACCACATTCTGCAGCAATCACAGCATCATGGCTACGTAGGAGAAGGATCCGGGTACTGAAATGGCCAGCCTGCAGTCCAGATCTTTCACCTGTAGAGAACATTTGGCGCATCATAAAGAGGAAGGTGCGACAAAGAAGGCCCAAGACGATTGAACAGTTAGAGGCCTGTATTAGACATGAATGGGAGAGCATTCCTATTTCTAAACTTGAGAAACTGGTCTCCTTTGTCCCCAGACGTCTGTTGAGTGTTGTAAGAAGAGGGGGGGATGCCACACAGTGGTAAAAATGGCCTTGTCCCAACTTTTTTGGGATTTGTTGACGCCATGAAATTTTGAAACAACTTTTTTTTCCCTTAAAATGATACATTCTCTCAGTTTAAACTTTTGATCTGTGATTTGTGTTCTATTCTGAATAAAATATTAGATGTTGGCACCTCCACATCATTGCATTCAATTTTTATTCACAATTTGTTTAGTGTCCCAACTTTTTTGGAATTTGGTTTGTATACAGTGCACCTTAAAACCCTCCAGAATGGACCTTTACAGGAGGATGGACCAGCTTCCTCAACCTGCAGTGGAGCTGATAGAACAAGGTTTATCTCTAAGCAGGTTTGGAGCGATTCTATTGGTCGGCCCATCATGAATATTCACTAACCTGAAAGGAGAACTAGAGCTTTTACATTACATAACAATACAAACTGGTAAGATGAGCTTATGCTAGAAGTCTGAGGAATGCAAGCCATCATGACCCTGGTCTGGAGTAAGCAGTTTAAGAAGATGGATGGACAGATGGATGGATGGATGCAACCTGCAATGGAGCTGATAGAACAAGGTTTATTACTAAGCAGGTTTGGAGCGATTCTATTGGTCGGTCCATCATGAATATTCACTAAACTGGAGAACTAAAGCTTTTACACTGTGTAGAAAAAGAGATCAAAGTTTTTACACCACTAAATATATATTAGAGGTGGAGATATGGAGAAATATAATACTGTGAGGGGTCACTAGTAGCACCTTCTAGGTGCTTCATATTGCCGTGTTGCCACATGTGTAGACCCGTATGAACGTACGCCTCCGTACACCTGCAGATTCAGGTCTTTCTTCACACTATGGTCTTTGGAATGCCCAAATGCCAACTCATCCTAATAACTCAGTTTCCCACACATGGATTGAGATCTTCACTGCACTGTACCACCTCTTTACAGTCTATGAATCCCGTCACTTAAACCTCCCTAGGTAGTTGTAGCCCCATCATCCTTGTGCAGTACCATCTGAAGGGGCCTGAGGTTGCTACCACCAAAGGGTCTGTACATCTGGAGCTTCTGGTATTTCAGTGTTGAATCAAACAAGTCAAAACTCACTATTCCATTCACTTCCACAAGTAGTTTCAAAGGAGTAAAGTAATGGGCTTCACTGGATCAAAAAGACTTTACAACAGATCATCCATGGATCGAATTTCATGATGTAAGGATCAGCAGAAGACAAATTAAACATCATAACATTGACATGAATTAAAAAATAACATTCAACCCTCGTTTCCATTCTACGCCAGGGTGGTCACTTAGGTGACATCACCTTCTTCAGGCTCTTCCTGTGGGTGAACGCAGGAACGTCAGATTTCCTTCCAGACCTTTCTCTGAAGAGACCACTCGTGCTGGGACACACTGCTGTTATCTGATAAGCCCACAATGCCCCCCCCCCGGAGGTCAGAACTGGACGGCCGGCAGCTTTTACTCGGTTTCCTTATTCCCTCACTCTCTCTTTCGCTTTTTCTTTCTCGCTCGCTCCCTCTCTCTCTGTCTTGCACATGTTAGATGCATTACGACAGCCTTCCATGATAAAGAATGGTTTTCCGTTCCAAGTTCTGTGAAACAAAAGAATGTTTTAATGGTAGCAAAAAAAAAGGAGGGAAAAAAAAAACATCCACTCCTGAAGACTGGACAGGTTTAATATTCAATTACAGGGTGATTGAGTGTTGACATTTCTGAGACTATATGACAGGAAATTCATTAGAGGCCAAGTGGTTTTGGGGAGGTGAGCAAACCGTACTGAAAGGATATGCAGGCTGTGTGGCAATCGCAGGGGACCAAGCACTTTTTTCCGTAAGCACGTTCTTTCTTTTGCATTTCCACGAATTCCAGGCCAAGAAAACATTTCTCATGACACTACACACCACCTATGCCAGCCAGGACTGTTGACGTACTGTCCATACGGCTGTCTAGTTTGAGTGAGCCAGGGACCAGTGCCGTCTTATCTTACTGGTTTTAGCTGAAGGAAGTAGACCACCACATAGCCTTCTGCTGTTGTAGCCCATCCACCTCACGGCTTAATGTGTTGTGCATTCTGAGATGCTTTTCTGCTCACCATCATTGCACAGAGTGGTTATCTGAGTTTGCATAGCATTTCTGTCAGCTTGAACTAGCCTGGCCATCCTATGTTGACCTCACTCATCAGCAAGGCTGCCACCTACTGAGTGATTGAAGTTATTACACCACTAAATATATAAGAGGTGGAGATATGGAGAATAATATCATACTGTGGTACATCAAAAGCATATGTGGTATATCAGGACATGTACTGGTTCAGACTCTCATCGGTTAGAGCTGTTAAGTGTAAGACTGTAGTGTCTTTAAGACCACCAACACCATCCATTAAGTTGGGTGTGTCTGAACTGCTGACAGGTAGTATGGAAATACTCCAATAAGCCCATTTGGCACCAACAAACACCATTCAAGATGACATCATTTCCCTCTGGTCTGTATTCTCATGATCTCATGCGCTAAACTGCTGTGACATGATTGGCTGACTGGGTCATTTCATGAATGAGTAGGCGTACAGGTGTTCCTAATGAAGTGCCTGTACTCCTGGTTCCTACCACCACCACTGTAAAGAAATCCAAGTCAGTAAACATCCCTACGACGAATCCTTTCACCTCAAACGACTCTGAATGATTTTATTTACACCATGACCAATTAAATATGACGAATAAAAATTCACTTGGAATTCCCCTTTAATCGAAATCCGCCCTGATCTTGCCAGCAGGTTCCACGGCACTGCAAAAGTGATTGAGAGTGTGATTCAGCCCTGGAAAGGTTTTTGCGAAACTCAGATGAAGTGTTATAACACAGCTTGTTTATTGTTCTAAGCTGGAAACAGGGTCAGCGACCATGTTCTGGATGCAGCATGGAACAGAGTGTCTGTACTTTAAATGAAGACGTATGAATGAGTGGCTCTGGAGTGATTTGTGGTGTCACTGGAAAGGGAGAGCGCAATGAGTGCAGCCAGCTGAAATTCACTTCAGATTACAGGACATGTCCCATGAAGCTAAAGTAATCTGAAATAGATACTATAATGAATATGGATTTAAACAAAGACCAGAAATGCTCCGAGGATGTCATTTTTGGCCGCAGTGGTCATGGCAGTGGGTAGGTTGAAAATTGAAAGGGTGTACAGTGTTGTATTAAATACATAGAGTAACGGTCAAAAGTTTAGAGACACCCGACTGAATGGATGTTGTTGAAGATCATAAAGACTCTACAGTCTCAGTACATCTATCTATCTATCTATCTATCTATCTATCTATCTATCTATCTATCTATCTATCTATCTATCTATCTATCTATCATTAATATTCAATTACAGGGTGACTGACATTTCTGAGACTATATGACAGGAAATTCATTAGAGGCCAAGTGGTTTTGGGGAGGTGAGCAAACGGTACTGAAAGGATATGCAGGCTGTGTGGCAATCACAGGGGACCAAGCACTTTTTTTCCGTAAGCACGTTCTTTCTTTTGCATTTCCACGAATTCCAGGCCAAGAAAACATTTCTCATGACACTACTATCTATTTATCTATCTACCTCTAAAACATTATTGGGACGGTAGATACTTTGGAACAATAACTGATGATAAATTTAGACTGATATGATCAATATTTATTGAGCTACACATACAGAAGCCTGTCTTTCAGTTTGGTGTCATGGGCCATGTTTGCTAATGCAACACACCAGACGTCTCGGTATGGAGTTGTAGAGGCTCCTAATGGTGTCCTGTAATAATTCATTGCATACAGCTTGAATGTTATCACACCGTTCCTGGAGATGGTGCGGTAGGGGTGTAGGACATGCATCACATGACAACTTACCGCTCATCTTGCCGGTGCCTCCACACACGGATTCATTGGTACGGCCGTGCCTTAAGCATTAAGCAATCCTTGCAAGAGGTTTGGTGTCCACTGCTCCAAAGTTACTCAGTGCTATGGCAGGCTTCAAGGCCCCAAAGTGGCGATGACAGAGACACCATTCTCCCAATTAAGTCAGAGTATTCTATTCAAAGTTTCAAGGTTATTTCAGTGTAAAATCGTCGACTGGAAATGAAATAAATGAAGGGAAGCCTTCATGTGTTTCCCCCACGTTTTTTTTCCCTCCATGTTCATAAATGCATAACCCAGATGTTACCTGAACAGAGCACAGGGAGAATTACCATCCACAGGCTTGAATGGTTCTGACATAAGTGGTTATTCTGGTGTGACAAAAGTCACTGCAATTATTTATTATGATTAAAGCAGAGCAGTGCGTAAAGCACAGTCGGCAGAAAGGCCTGTGATTTCTCAGACCACGTGGCAACATGGCATTTGCCAGAACTTTCATCAGAAACATCTGAGACTAGTCAGTGCAGCAATATGTAGCAAGCGCTACCGACTTGGCTGGACGGCTTGTTCAGGAAAAAGCCAATCGGCAATATTTAAATACACCCATCATCGAAAAGAATTGTGGCACCCAGACAGGAATGAAACTCGGAGGGTAGGCTTGACATCATGAGACGTGCGAATGATTCAGGTTTCATGTTCGGCTGACACAAGCAAGGAAGGCCTTATACAAGGTTGTTCTATTGTGTGTGCTGTCCATTGTGTCTCATGCTGTGGTGTTGGTTGCATCAACACAAGAAGAAAGGTTGGAAGAGCTTGAGGTGGGTCACATCATAGGGTCCAGTAAGCAGGCTGGCCTTATTGATGTAAAGCAAGCCATACCAGTCCTGCAGATACTACTATAGTGGATATAAGAAAGCACCCAGCAGAGACATGGAAGATCTGGGATACCTACAGGAACCACAGAGAGGTAGAACCAACGGATTGTCCAACAAGCACTGAATGACCCAATAGCCACGACTGCAGATTGTTACCACGACTGTCCTTAACACCACGTCACCGTCACCAAAGACTGCAGTGGTGTCGTACCAGACTGTCATGGAGTGACTCACAATGGCAGCGGGTCATCTTCAGTGACGAGTCCCGCTTTAGTCTTGGTGGAGACGCCCAACGAATCCGTGTGTGGAGGCACCGTGGTCAGCACCAAGATGAATGGTTCACTGTCATGTGTCACATGTCCAGAAGGCCCGGTGTCACTCCACCTCCACACCTACCGCACCATCTGCAGGAACTGTGTGAAAAACTATTCACGTTGCATGGGATGGATTATCACAGGACACCATTAGGAACCTCTACAGCTCCATACCGAGACGTCTGGCATGTTGGGTTAGCAAACACGGCGGCCCGACACCATACTGAGAGACAGACTTCTGTATGTGTAGCTCAATAAATTTTGATCATATCAGCCTAAATGTATCATCAGTTATTGATCCTGGTCACCTTTATCTTCCTTCCCAACAGCACCGCACTCCCACACCTCCTTCTGGGTGCAGCTGTTCATTTGATGATGACAGTACATCATGAAGAATAGACAATACAGTGCCTTTATATTGTATTACTGGGAATTATAGAGTAAAGTAAAAGACTTACATCACACAAAGTATTTATAGAGTATTTGTCAATAAAACTGTGTGTAATATCAGCCCCTTAATCTACAGGCTTTTTATTCATTCATAAAGTTAACCAGTATCTACCATAAAGCTAATGTTTAAGTTATGAGGTCATGAGAATGAATAGCTTAAGTGGGGACCCCCAAATAGAACTTTCTGAAAGGGATTAGTGTTACATGTCGTGGTGGGGTGAGGTCATTTTACCACAGAACATCTGCAATGCTTATGGCCAATCCAGAGACGTTGAGAGATCTTGGTAGAAAAGCTGCTAGAAGCTACTTATGAGAAGAAAACATGTCCAAATATTGAATTGAATCAGAATCCTGTTTACTCTACACTCTCAGAAGGGCGGTGCCCTCACTGGATACTTGAAAACGGTTCATGGAGAGCCTCCATACCTAAAAAAAAAAAGGCTGCTGGAATGAAAAGGACTGACATGACGAAATTCAGATGGGACGAAAATCACTGAAGACATCTGTAATGATGAAAACATATTCCTGTCGTACTTTAGTGTTGAGGAATTTCAGAAAACATATGCATAACGTATTTACATAGTTCTATAAAGGTTCTTTGGTGAACAGAATGGTTCTATTTGCAAATGTAACAGGTTCTTTGCACTATGAATTAACTGATGTGTGTCACACACTGTATATAAATGGTTTTGTATCTAGAACCTTTTTGAAAACGGTTCTGTATAGCGCCAAAAAATTCCTCCTCTATTGTTACTACACTCTTAAAAAGGATGCTTCTTTAAGGGTTCTTTCCCAGACAATGTTTCTCTTTAGATCCCAGAGGTCTAAATTGAGCCATTTCGTTCCTAAATGCTCTTTGCATGTTGAAGTTGTTCTTCAGATCGATGGAGAATATGTTGTGTATGATTATGTATAGAACATTTTTTAAAAATGGCTCTATACAGCATCAAAAATGGTCTTCTGGTGTTACTACCCCGACATCCTAGCTGTTTTTGTTGGTACACCTCAAACGAAGACGGCTCTTTAAGGGTTCTTTAGCAAAGACGATGGTTCTCATTAGAACCAAGTGGTCTATATAAAAACATTTCATGCTTAAATGGCTCTTTCCATGGTGAAGTTGTGCTTCAGATTGACAGAGAATGCATCTTGCATGGTTCTGTATAGAACATGTTTGACATTGGTTAAAAAAAACAATCACTGATGATCACTGATGTGATGTTGTTCTATGTAGAACCTTTTTGAAAAAGCTCTAGTGGAGCACCAAAAATGTTCTACCATCATTACAAGAATACCATTATTTAGAAGAACCTAAAGAACAACCTCACCATGCAAAGAGTCATTTAAGCATGAAATGGTTCTATATAGACCTCTTGGTTCTAAATGGAACCATTGTCTTTGCTAAAGAACCCTTCAAGAACCACGTTTTTTGGAAGTGTAGCAGCAAAAAATAGTTATATACAACCAATCTCAAAAGGTTCTATACAGAACCATGCATTCTCTATCAATCTGAAGCTCAATTTCACCATGCAAAGAGCCATTTAAGCATGAAAAGGTTCTCTGTAGACCACTTGGTTCTAATGAGAACCATTGTCTTTGCTAGAGCCGTCTTTGTTTGGGGTGTACCAGCAAATTTAGCTATGGTGTCGGGCTAGTAACACCAGAAGACCATTTATGGTGTTACAGAACCATTTATTTTTAAATTTCTAAACAGACTTATGCACTGACGAACAACTTCAACATGCCCAGAGCATTTAGGCAGTCTGTAGTAGTAGAGTGTAGTAACAACAGAGGAACAATTATGTGGCGCTATACAGAACCGTTTTCAAAAAAGTTCTATATACAAAGCCATTTATATATAGCCATTCACATACACACATCCCCTACCAATCTGAAGAACCATTCCATCAGCTAAACAACACATTACGAATGAAATGGTTCTATATAGAAGGTTTAATTCTAAATAGAACCAATACCTTTACAAAGTAAAGCTTGAAGAACCATCTTTTTAAAGTAATTAGGTAAGTAAACTTTATTTATAAAGCACTCTGTACACAATCTGCCTTGACCAAAGTGCTGTTCATACAAATACCTAATGATTACACATAAATACATACATTAGATACATAAAACATAAAAACACAGATGAGAAACGGATGAGGGATGTCCATAACGACCATAAAATCACCATGGTAACACAGTTTCTCAAAGGCAAATTTGTATAGGTGAGTTTTTAGACCTGATTTGAAAACCAGCATAGAGCTAGATTGGCAAATACTGGATGATCGACTATTCCACAGTCTTGGGGCATACCTGGAAAATGGCCGATCACCTTAGAGGTTCAGATGCGCCCTAGGAACGGCCCACAAATCCTGTGATGAAGATCTTTAAGAGCGCTGCATGATATGCTAATACTGCGTGGTGTTAAGGAGGAACAAGACCTTGACCGTATCTGCACACCAGCACACCAGTGAGTACAGCCTCCAGCTCCTTCACAGTGGAGCACTGTCCAGAGTGTAGCGCTGCTGCGTTAGTGGGCTGTAGTCAGAGGGGGTTTGAAGAGGGTCAGTGAGTGTCCTCTTCCTGCTGGACCCTCCACACACGGACAGGAAAACTTGAGTGTGTGTGTCAGCAGTGGTCAGCATATCGGGGACAGTGGGATGCAACACAGGACATTATATTTATTACTAACTAGCGTAGTTATGACATTTGAGTAAAATTATTATTATTCAACTCAGACACTTTATACTTACACGGTTTGTAATAATGTTTTAAAGAAAATATTTAATCTCTTAATTTTTATTTTTGAACGTTAATTCAGATTTTTTCATGATTAATAAACTGTAATAAAAACATTTATATTATAATTGTAGCACAATAACAATTTCTTAAACCCTGTAATAAAAAAAGAACAAGCGGTCATTCAAAAAAGTTTCTTGTAAAGTACAATACGAGTTTCTAAACTTTGTATAACTCTTTTAAATGTTGGTGCTTGGAATCTAGTACACATGGCAGCGTGCACACGGTCAGCTTATTAGAAATAAGCGGTACCATTCTGTGGCCACTTTAACATTTGGTGAATATCACA
>JAMWET010005055.1:37500-42500 GCA_024036415.1 Prochilodus magdalenae | reverse complement strand
TAGATAGATAGATAGATAGATAGATAGATAGACAAATAGACAGATAGATAGATAGATAGATAGATAGATAGACAGACAGACAGACAGACAGACAGACAGACAGACAGACAGACAGATAGATAGATAGATAGATAGATAGATAGACAGACAGACAGACAGACAGACAGACAGACAGACAGACAGACAGACAGACAGACAGACAGATAGATAGATAGATAGATAGATAGATAGATAGATAGATAGATAGATAGATAGACAAATAGACAGATAGATAGATAGATAGATAGATAGATAGATAGATAGATAGATAGATAGATAGATACAGATAGATACAGATAGATAGATAGACAGATAGACAGATAGATAGATAGATAGATAGATAGATAGATAGATAGACAAATAGATAGATAGATAGATAGATAGATAGACAGACAGACAGACAGACAGACAGACAGATAGACAGATAGATAGATAGATAGATAGATAGATAGATAGACAGACAGACAGACAGACAGACAGACAGACAGACAGATAGATAGATAGACAGACAGACAGACAGACAGACAGATAGACAGATAGATAGATAGATAGATAGATAGATAGATAGATAGATAGACAGACAGACAGACAGACAGACAGACAGACAGACAGACAGATAGATAGATAGACAGACAGACAGACAGACAGACAGACAGACAGACAGACAGACAGATAGATAGATAGATAGATAGATAGATAGATACTTTATTGATCCCAGAGGGAAATTCAAGACTATATGTCAGACATATTATGGGCCATACATACATACATACCCATCTGCTGAGTTCCTGTTATTAATATTTTTAAATTAGATTGTTTTAACAAATAAGCAAGTAATGCAGACATCATGTGACCTGCCATACTTTCCTTACGTAGTTCAATGCATGTCATCTGTGTAAAGCCAAGCTCCCAACCATGCGGCCTGGCTTTACAAACATTTGTAAAGAGCTCAAATGAGCTCACTGATTTCCAACACGCCACTGTATTAGGATGCCACTGTTGCAACCAGTCAAGGTCATGAAATTCCTTTCCTTCTAGACCATCCATAATCACCTGTAGGTGGTGTTAAGTAAAAAGCGGTAGGCACATATTAAGCACCAGCTCCGTATTAATGGCTATCTATTTAGAAGGGGAAGTTCCTGTATGCATAATGTACCTACCTATGTCCCAATACTTTTGACCCTATAATGCATGTCTGCTTTTTCGCTTGTTTGCTGTTCTGTTCTGTGGCTTCATATAGAGCCCATGCGAGATGCTTTTTCTACTGCAGAACTGAGGAAAATAGCTTTGGGACCTAGTTGGCTGGAAACCCATTATTAAAATAAACCAAAAATAATCATAATTATTATAAAAATAATATTTTCAAACGTCAATTTTAGAATTGCATTCATTCTTAGTCATGACCAGTGATATTGGCTTCGGTAATGGCATTTGAAGAATTTAAGCATGAGCCTAGGCCTGGATTACTGATGGGACCTCAATTTAGACCCTGGTTCTCAACCATTCCTGCCCAAAGGCCCACCTAATGCTAAGTACAAAGCATAGCGGCCCACCAGGAAGCTAAAACCAACTTAAAAAAATAAAAATAAAACCAAGAAATATGGTTATGATGTGAAGCCATGGTATGTCCAGATTTGAATAAGTGCATGTGAACATTATAATACATGTATTTATATGATTATGCTTAATATAACTATAATATGGTTATATAGGACGTTTCTGGCCCACTATACTCTACTACCTCCACCTGAGTACAGGCCCAGGCCCAATAGACGGTACTGGTCCGTGGATCACAGGCTGAGACCCCAATTTAGACCAAATATCTTAAATGAGTTATGTGTATTCTCCCTCACGTTGCCTGTGGTTGGTGTGGCTTGTCATTGAGCTACAACACCATGTGGGAGGTTGGGGTTCGATTTCTGGTCTGGGTGACTACGCTGTGCTACACCAATAAGAGTCCTTGGGCAGGACTCCTAACACTACATTGGCCTAACTGTAATAAGATTAACCTTGTAAGTCGCTCTGGATACAAGCGTCAGCTAAATGCCCTAAAGGGAAATGCATGCAGTTACACATTTCCACCAGAGGGGTCTCCAACTCCCCACATCTCATAACTCATGTAAGAGAATGAGAAGTCCGCTCATCTTCAAATGATGAATCACCTTATCACACAACTCAAGCTCAAACCCAACACTTAGACATTATTCAATTTAATAATAATAATATTAACGTTTATGGTATGTAGCTGACGCTCTGACAAGGTTAATCAGGTAGGCCAGTGTACTGTTAGGAGTCTTGCCCAGGGATCCTTATAGGTGTAGCTCAGCATAGTCACCCAGACTGGGATTCAAGGCCCAGTCTCCCACATGTGGTGGAGGCTCCCTGGCGGGTAGTGGTCTTAACCGCTGAGCTACTCCCACCACATCAGTACAGTATGATATGTTTAAGATTATGACTCTGTCAGCTCAGCCTGATAAACACCGTGTGGTTTATTTCATCTACAGAAATACACTGAATAGACGCGGTGTTTTATAATCAAACTGGCTCAGTGGCATGTTCCCACACGAGGTGCAGTTTTTAGCCTGGACCTCATGCAGGTATGACAAGGCAGGTGACCCGTATTGTGTGCCCAGAGATCGGAGCTCTGGAGTATTCCTTTAACTCCAGCCTGCGCTGTGACTCCGGCAGCCTGCGCTGTTGGGAAGTTCAGCCCGGTGGTGGGAATCTGATAAACGCTCTGCATATTCAACATGAGGTACAGCGCTCTTCCCGACTGTATGCAAATGAAGCGGATTCTCTGTGTGCTGCGAGGAGGCGGGAGGGATGATTCAGCTCCGAGCACCTGAGGAAGATTCTCTACCCCTCTAATGCATCACACTCTCTCTTTCTCTCCCTCCTCCTCTCTGTTTCTCTTTCTCTCTCTGCTCCTCTCCTCCTCTCTCATTCTTTCTGTCTGTCTTTCTTCTCATCTCTCTTTTTATCTCACTTTCCATTCCTTCTTTCTTTCTTTCTTTCTTTCTTTCTTTCATTCCTTCATCCTTCTTTCTTTCTTTCTTTCTTTCTTTCTTTTCTTTCTTTTTTCTTTCTTTCTTTTTTCTTTCTTTCTTTCTTTCTTTCTTTCATTCCTTCATCCTTCTTTCTTTCTTTATTTCTTTTCTTTCTTTTTTCTTTCTTTCTTTCTTTCTTTCTTTCTTTCTTTCTTTTCTTTCTTTCTTTCTTTCTTTCTTTCTTTCTTTCTTTCTTTCTTTTCTTTCTTTCTTTCTTTCAATGTTTTACTTTCTTTTTTCTTTCTTTCTTTCTTACTTTCTATTCTTTCTTTCTTTCTTTCTTTCTTTCTTTCTTTCTTTCTTTCTTTCTTTCTTTCTTTTCTTTCTTTCTTTCTTTCAATGTTTTACTTTCTTTTTTCTTTCTTTCTTTCTTTCTTTCTTTCATTCCTTCATCCTTCTTTCTTTCTTTATTTCTTTTCTTTCTTTTTTCTTTCTTTCTTTCTTTCTTTCTTTCTTTCTTTCTTTCTTTCTTTCTTTCTTTCTTTTCTTTCTTTCTTTCTTTCTTTCTTTCTTTTCTTTCTTTCTTTCTTTCAATGTTTTACTTTCTTTTTTCTTTCTTTCTTTCTTACTTTCTATTCTTTCTTTCTTTCTTTCTTTCTTTCTTTCTTTTCTTTCTTTCTTTCTTTCAATGTTTTACTTTCTTTTTTCTTTCTTTCTTTCTTACTTTTTTTCTTTCTTTCTTTCTTTCTTTCTTTCTTTCTTTGTTTCTTTCTTTCTTTCTTTCAATGTTATTACTTTCTTTCTTTCTTTTTTGTTTTACCTTCTTTCTTTGTGTCTTTCTTTATTTCTATCTATCAATCTTTTTACTTTCTTCCTTTTTACTTTCTTGCTTTCTTTCTTTCTCTCTTTCTTTTTACCTTCTATCTCTGTGTAATTCTTTCTTACTTTCTTTTCTTTCTTCCTTTGTTTCTCTCTCTCTGTCTCTCTCTCTCTCTCTCTCGCTCTCTCTCTCTCTATGCGTAGATGGTCATACCTCCTCACTCCTCCACTCTTTCTCCTTTTCTAATTGATAGAAACTTTTTCTTCCCTTCACCATTTATTTATTTATTAACTGAGATCCCCTGACACTGAGGAGGGAAAAACAGAAATGAAGGAAGTGCGAGGAGGAGGAGGTGTGTGTGAGAGGGGTGGGCTAAGACCTTGTAAAGATTGTTTCGAACACATTTCCTGCCGAGGATTCCTCTTTTTTTCCCGAACTCTTTCTCTCGGCTAATCACAATGGAACCTATTAGCGCTTGACATTTTTATCCGGGAGCCAAAGACGGGGCGCTGTGGAGCCAGGCGGGGGCTAACGGGCTAACGGGCGCAGACCGGGGCACCTGGGGGCCCACCTGAAAATCCAATACCTGAGCCCTCTCAACCCCCCACTGCCCCTACCCCAGTACTCCCCCACCTCGCGCACGGACACCATTGATTTCTTGTCAGGGCAACAGAAGTTTTCAGAACATGCTGGGCACTTGGGGTTGAGTGAGAGGGAGAGATAGAGAAAGGAAAGGGAAGAGAGAGGGAGGAAAAACATAAGACGAGGTGAGAGAAATCTTAATTAGAGGGGGGTGATAGTGGGGGAGGTGGATTTAGACTCATTACTTAGAGGAACCTGCTCAGTGGAAATGAGAGAAGGAGGGAGTGGAGGGCATGTGGGGTGGACAGGCATAGAGGGGGATTAGTGATGGAGAGGTGAAGTGGTGGATGGACTCTTCAGCATTTAAATGGTTGTGTTTAAAGACTCGTTGCACTAATATGCCTTCTTATGACACAGCTGTTATTAGGTCTGATTGAGTTCTGATCACATTGACTCTAATGGAAAACTTTACTCAAATTAAATTTATGAAATTATTTATTTTATTAATTTTGTATGGCTGCCCAACGTCACATTTTCAATACGTGCCTTATTGTTGAGCATGCATGTTGGCA
>JAMWET010005055.1:0-32500 GCA_024036415.1 Prochilodus magdalenae | reverse complement strand
GCGCCCAGGTACGGCATGAAAGCCCAGTGGTAGCTGTCAGCCTCCGATTTACTGCAACCCACTGCTATGGCTTTCCCTTAAAATATATGTACATGAGGGGTTGCGCTCGTACGGCCGAGAGGGCCAAAGAATTTATGAAAGGAAATAGCTGTACATTTACTTCTGTGTTTTATGGTATTTTCCAGGGAAAGTGTCACGTTCCATCGGTTGGTGGGAATTGGATGGTAGGGAGCAGGAAGGAGAAACTGATGACAACATCTGGATGTGATTTGGTGGGGATGTGGGTGAAATATGAAATCGAAAACGGGCCCCACAGAAAGACACGTTTCAGCAGCTAACCGCGCAGGGCAATTTATTATAATTAATATCATCTTAATGGTAGCTTCTTAGTGACAAAATTATTCGGGTTTAATTTTCATAATTCTTTTCTCCCTTTGTTTTGGAGTGGGGTGGAGGTGAGTGGGTGGATTTGAGGGGTTGGAAGGAAAGTTTCCAGGCAGTGAAATGATCCCCTTTTCATGGCTATCTGTAATACAGCTCGAGGTGAGTCTGGACAAATGGAGGTTTAACCTTGGGGCTAAATATATATACTGAATTTAATACTGTAATGATTATAATAATTACGCTTATTGTAAACATTATAATATGTAGTTTCTTAGTGTAATGGCCGCATGGAGACCATATATACTGTTTATATATATGATATATGTTTCTTATATACATACCTATATATCTGTATTTAGTCATAAATACACATTGTAGTATGTATAATATATGTATAGTTTCTAATATAAAGTATAATACAGTATATATAAATATATATATATACATATACAGTATATGATGTATATTTTATACTAGCTCATTTATTTGAGCATATATATATATATATATATATATATATATATATATATATATAGCAGTATGTATAGTCATAGATATTATAGTAAGTATAGTAAGTAAAATATATATAGTTTCTTATATCAAGTATAATACAGTGTATATATATATATATATATAAAATGTATATTGTATACTAGCTACTTTATTTGCGCGTATATATATATATATATATATATATATATATATATATATATATATATCTTAAATACATTTCTATATATCTGTATTTACTCATAAATACACAGTATAGTATGTATAATATATATATAGTTTTTTATATAAAGTATAATACAGTATATAAACACACACACACACACACACACACACACATATTATATATGTATAATATAGTATAAGATAGACTACCTTACACTATATTATATACTATATATTACATAGGTATATTATATACTATCTACTTTATTTTAGCATATACTTATATATAAAATGTGACTGATGTTACATCTGTGTATATATATATATATTGATATATATATAATCTCAATCTCATTCGTTGATGTTCAGGTCTGACCTGGGATCTAGGATCACTTCCTCTTCATGGTAATGACACCTCACCAGCAGTGTTGACCTGTCTTTCAGTGCTCTGTATCTGATGGTGACAGTTTCCGGTTGTCCCGTTTGTCCCGGTTGTCCCGTTTTTCTGATTATTTCCTATGACATTCCTCTTCCTCATCCAAGCGCCTTATATCAGTCCTCCTCAGACACGTCTCCTTGGAAATGAATAACCGGTACTCTAAAGCCACTCTGACTGGACATTTCATTACTACAGTGAGAACGCTACCAGACCACATGGTTTAAACTGTAGGAGAATAGCTCCCAGTGATACCAACCGGGAGAAAAAGTTCAGATCTTTTATTGTACTTCTAATATTCACTCTGTTTCTCTTTTAATCTTCCACAGCTTTCACAGTCTCCCAGTGGAGAAACACGGGGATCTCCACAGGCCCTCGTGGGATGCCAGCAGAAAGCTGCTGCTCGCGCCGGCAGTTAGGATGAATAATGGAATAACAATGGATCAAACGAAGAGGAGCGTTTTCCCAAACTGAGAGGCAGAGGGAAAGAAAGTGACAAAAACAAAGAGAAAGAGAAGGCAGGGGTTTCTTTACCACGTATTAAAGTATAGACCTGTGGACCCTGGGGGCCGGCTTGTGTGGGATGGCGCCCATCGGGTCCCCTTTTTCTCTGAAGTGTGGAGGAACAGAGAGAGGAGGATGAAACGTCTGGAGAGATTGTCAGTGATGTGTTCCCTCAAGGCTGAGCTTATCAGGGAACATGCACCGTGGCTGTGACACTCATACCGTGGATATATAGGAATATGTATATACAGCAGTGAGCAATTTCATAAATGTCACGTTTGGTGTTTACCAAGGGAACTTCCACCCAGTCTAACGTTCATAGTCATATCTATCTATCTGTACATTTCACATTACAAATATTAAAAGTGATATATGTAATGTGAGATTATATTAGATTAATAAATTGGATATTATAAATTATACATTAAATACATTAAATGATTTTTTTTATGTATTTTGGATTGTCATGACAACTGATATCAAACAAATAAGTTATTAATATATTTATTGATTAATCATTTATAAATAAATGTGTTACTTAATAATTTATTTACTGTTATTTTATTCATGTGATTATTATTATTATAATAAATGTCTTTATTTATTTATTATTAATGGATTTATATATTCTATTGTATATAGACACAGTAGATTTAATGACCATAGTAAAAATTACAAATAGTCAATAATTATTAATAGTTAATATTAATACTAAAAAATCCCACTAAGCCATAACTAAATGACTACAACTTCCAGCCTCATTTAGAAAGGTTTATTTATTTATTTATGAATTTGTGGTGTTAAATAGTCCATTTACATTCCATATCCACACGATTTAATGATATTATTTATTTATTTTAATTTTTTTAATGTTTTTTTTTTTAATTTATTCAGCAAATGTAACCGTTTCTGTAAAATGTTAGGTGTTATTTATTTATTTATTTATTTATTTATTTATTGTTTCATTCAAACAAGCAGCAAACTGCTGTGCAATGCATCAATGTATAGACATCAGTATAGATATTTTTCCATACTTCCAATATTACATTTGGTTGCATTCTCTGCTTATGGGCAGATGGATACGTGTCTGTTTATACAGTATGTATATGTAATAATGAATGTATATGAATTTTGAATAGACTTCTCTGGCTGTAGGAGTCCTACAGTTAAAGCAATATGCACTTACAGTAGACAATTCAAAAGTAAATATGCATGTAAATCAATAACAGTATGGCATATCCTAATCTACTGCTGGTGTATCTCACATACAAAATCTACCTTTCTCAGTATTCAGTATGTATATGCCTAACTAATACACTACAGATGAATGATCTGGTTTGGACGGTGGATCCGAAAAGCCTGGCAAGGGGAGTGGGAGGGGAAGGAGAATCAGGATACGAGGCTGTCCAGAGTCTGGCATACACAGAAGTGCACAGCGTCGGTAACTAAGTGATACGATATATTACCTGTGAATAACTTGGAAACATTACACAGTATAGTATAAACATTGTGGAATATAAATAATATATTTTACATTTTTATTGCCAAAAATGTTGTGTGCTTGATTTTGAAGGGACATGCTTTGTTGGTTTGTGAGTGTACATGCTGTAAGTGAATGAGAAAACACTAATATGGTGTTTAATACGTACATTTTTGCATTTTACAAAATTTCTGAATATCCTTTTTGTCCCCGATTAGTTAAGTTCCACAAATAAACAGTAACCGTGTGCAGATGTGGAGGATGTGCTCCTAGAAAATCAGCATAACATGTTATTTAACATGTCACCGTGTGCGTGAGGCCATGATGTTTTTCTTTCCCGTAGCCCGTGAAGCCGTGTCAGCCTTTCTCCAAACTCCGGGCTGTATGTATGGTGTCCCAGCGGGCTCATGCAGGAGACATATATAACTAAGACCATGAGAATGCAGCCGTAATCACCAACTCCCAGCGTGGTTCAGAAGGGCTTATCTATTTACTCATGTGTTTACAGTGTTTATTAGCCCATTTGCATTCCACATCCACAGGGTTTATTGATCTTATCTTTTTTAATAATTAAAAATGATAAATGTAACAATGTAACATCAATAACAGGGAATGTAGTAAATGTCATTTATTTATGTGTTTATTTATTATATTAAAAACTTTATAGAATGGTAAAATTATGCTGTGTTTTTGTTTTTTGTTTTATATATATATATATATATATATATATATATATATATATATATATATATATATATATATATATATATATATATATATATACAGTATATAGCATATACATCACCTAAGCTAACCAAGCACAACCAAAAGCTAGTAAGCATAGAGCACCTATCTCTATCTACCTGTCACGCTACCTGTCACCCGTCATTTGTTTGTCTATGCACCAGCATTGTTTGTTCATCTGTTCATTCATTCATTGATTCATTCATTCATTCATCCATCCATTCATCTGCATGCGTCCATTACTTTCCCATCCAGTTACCATCCTCTAAAAGCTGGATAATGATATCAGTTCTGCATAAGTGGTGGAGGAGGTTCGAGGAGTATTCGCCAAATGTCAGCTGTCAATCAAGCTGCTCATTAGCCACACCCACCCAGGTTTCAGATAGGTCTGATCAGCATTTTTTGTGTTGCATTTTATGATATACTTAATTTTTTTTATTTAATCTTAATTAATAACCTATATTTAACCAGGCAAGTCATTAAGAACAAATTCTTAGATACTTATTATTCAGTTATTCATTTCTTATTCATATCTTATATTTTTAAATGACCAGATCTAAACGTCTCTAATCCGATTTTAATTGTCGGTTGTAATTTGCTCGGGTCATACAAGGCTATAAAAGGCTCCTCAGCCTTTAATCCACCCGAAGATGTGAACCAGTACACGGCCAACAAGAACTGTACCCAGGGACCTTGTGAGACCATTTGTCCCTGACACATGCAAGACATGGTGAGACAAAATAGTCCCCAAAGCATGCTTATTTATGGAATTGCCACTATTTCATCATTATTAATTTTGCTTATGAATGAAAAATGGCTATATTTGTGTTGCAGATGTCACAACCCCCTGGTTCCCATCGCCACCACTGTAAAAAAAATCTACACTTAACCCTTCACATCACACCAATCTGAATGGCGTGGTTGCATCCCAAACGTCCATCAGTCGGAAAAAGAAATAATGGAATAATTATTTTGTAAGGAAAAAGCAACAGTATCGTTTTTTAATAGGGTAGTTATTATTTATTATGGAAACTATTGAAGATATTGATCCTCAAACTGGACTGAGTCTAGATGTGCTGCTGTGTTGAGTCCTGGTGTGTTTAAGAGGCTCGGCTCGACTTTGCTTCCAGCGCATGACCTCTATCCAGCTGGTGATTTTAGTGCAACTGTAGCGTGCGCTCAGCCCCGGAGGCGGAGATCCTCCTCAAACTCCCTCTGATGACCTGCAGACCCTTACTGAGGGGGTTAATGCCGGACCACTTCCCTCGACACACCCTCACTCACATAGAGGCAGCATATCATGTGTGATTCATTCTTGAAAGAGTAGATGGTCTCAGCGCTCAGTGACCACTCAGCTACTCTACTGTTCAGACGTTTGGCTGTTCATGGAGGCATAAAGCCATTCTAATACGCGTGTATTTGAAAACTTTGTGTCTTGGTGTCGATGAACATGAAGGAATCTTACCTGTCTCCAGATGGACACCATTAGAAGCCCACCAGTCAGTGCTGAGGGAGGTCTCAAGACTTTGGAACCTATTGATGTCAGGAGGTCTCTAACCCTAACCAATGATATAGTAATTGGGAGTTCTGTACAGCAAGCAGACACAGCACAAGCCACAAGTTGGAGTTCCAACCACCGCATTGTTTTGGCTAGACATATCTATGTCATCTGAAGTATGGTGATGGATTTTGGATGGTCAGGTCAATAATTGGCCAGTGTAGGATTAGTGTCACCTTGTACATTAATCTGAAGTCTTACTAGCCTTCTGAATATCATTGCTGTCCAAAGAAAAACCATGTATCTTCATTTTATGCTGATGTTTACATTTACGCATCATTTGATTACAGCAGTTGCTGAGAATTTGACAAATGGACCTACAGAAATGGCCCAACATCTGGTTCCATTGACTTGTGTTCGTGTTTGTGCTCTCCTGGAGATTTTTGAGCTACTTGGGTTTTTTTTTTTGTGACTATATATTAAGCTTCATTAAAATGAATTCTCAAACGAGTGAACAAATCAGTAGGTGGGAACCAAATAGAGTCTTTTATGCCTGGGAAAAGGAAATTAGGAATGGCTGGGGATTCCATGTACAATATACAAAGTATAAACCGAATCTAAACCATGCTACAGATACAGGTAGGTAATAATCGTGGTTGGTTCATTCAATGCAATCTACTTTGAACTGAGTTTGACATCTAGTGTTTCCATCTTCAGTTTTGCACTGAGGTTTTATATTTAAAAAACACACATATATAGTAAACAACCTATCTATTATATTGTTGTTTCTTATTATTTGTTTGCTAATTGTATATAACACTTCCTGGCAAAAGTTTGGGGACACCTAGTGTTTATAACTGTTTATTTTATGCACATTTGTCTTGTAGTTAGTGTTGTTGAAGTTTTGCAATATCTTAAGCCCTTCAAAGTAGGCAATTTCAAAGTAGAGGGCAAAAACCATGAATTACTTTTAAAGTCAGTGAAACCAGACTTTTTTCCAAGCAATTTTGGTCCATTTCTGTTGGTCCATTTTCTGTTGGAAATTTTCATACAGTGTAAACAGTACTGCTGTGTTCAAATGATGCATAAAAGTAAAAATCGACAAAAAATGGGCTACATGTTTTTCTCTAGACAATTGGTTGTACATTAGTTGGTAGGTATACTAGTCTTAGTAGTTCAGAGACTCCAGAAGCAATCTATTGAGTCCAAACATGTCTGGGATAATTGACTACATTTGAGATAAAGGGAAAAACTGATCTTTTCTTACCCATTTTGTGGTATCACCTAGATGGGTTGGAAAGTTAACCTAAATAAAAACTCATGTGTACATTGAAACCAATACAATTGCTAGCTAAAGTTCTTGGCACTGCTCCCAGGCCTTTGTTAAAAGCCAGGGCATAGCCATGGGGTAGCTAGTACCACTTTAGCATGACGTTTGTCACCTCTTCCAGCCACTTAGTTACATAAAATAATCAGTCCAAAAAAAAAAAAAATCATCGGTGAGTCAGCCATCATCAGTAAAGCACCAGTTTAGCTTTGTGGTTTATATCCAATCAGTTCTAATAGTTTATTAATGCTGCACTTAGTTAGCATGCTTTGCTATGATAGTTAAATTTGCTTACCAAACAGGCCAATGAAAGGGTGATACTCTGTGAGCTACATCACGAAGAGCAGCCAATGATAATTAGGAAAGACAGCCTAAGATTAAAATATTGCATTTCCTGAAGAAAGTGCCGTGTGATTGTGCAGCTCAGTTGCAGCTTAAATCTCAGGGAGGAACCAGAGATGAATAAGGGTCACATTGGGGAGTGTGGGTCAGTGCGTCTGTGGATTAGAGTTTGAGGACCAACCCTAAATGTGAGTACAAGCAATTTGCTGGTAGTTAGGCCAAGGAAACGATAGGGGTTGAGTAGTTCCAAAAAGTGAATGGGACTCAATAGGAAGAAAGAGGGCTGGAAAAAAGACAGGTAGATGAGTGCAGGTCAGACCAACACTGGATTCATACTCAGGGTATCTGCTCTGAGAAAGTCTTTTGGTCAAACAGTACATGGGCAGGCACTATCCTACCCTGTTCATTCATAATGGGAAAATCTTTGGAATTTCAGAAGTTTTTATTAAAAAAATACATGGGATTAAAAAGCTGAACAAACACAAGACCAAACATTCTAGAAGTTGGAGCAATGTTGATGATTTGGCAACTGCAGGACTAAAAATGTGTGCCAAGAAGAAGAAGAAGAAGAAGAAATGAAGAAGAAGAAGAAGACGAAGAAGGGGTTGAGTAGGTCCAAAAATGAATGGGACTCAATAGGAAGAAAGAGGGATGGAAAAAAGACAGGAAGATGAGTGCAGGTCAGACCAACACTGGATTCATGCTCAGGGGACAAAATAATACGAAGAAGATAAATAAGTAGAAGAAGATAAAGAAGAAGAAGAAGAAGAAGAAATGAAGAAGAAGAAGAAGAAGAAGAAAATAAAGAAGAAGAAAAAAAAGAAGAAGATATAGAAGAAGATGTAGAAGAAGAAGAAGAAGAAGAAGATATAGAAGAAGATGTAGAAGAAGAAGAAGAAGAAGAAGAAGAAGATAAAGAAGAAGAAGAAAAAGAAGATAAAGAAGAAGAAGAAGAAGAAGAAGATAAGAAGAAGAACAGGTTGTGGTTAGGATTCCTGGTTTTCACCCAGAAGGCCCGGCTTCGACTCCCGTTATGGGAAATTGTTTGTGCTAGATACTTAACCGATCTCACTCTGTATGGTGGTTGGTGTGGCCCACCAGGCTTAACACCACTACCTACCAGAATACTGCTACCCCGTGTAGAAGACGGAAGTTTGAATCCCAGTCTAGGTAGCCAAAGCTGAGCTACACCAATAAGAGTCCTTGGGCAAGACTCCTAACACTGCACTGGCCCACCTGTAAAACGAATAACCTTCACTCTGGATAAGAGCGTCAGCCAAATGCCTAATGTAGTGTAACTCTGAGAAGAAGTAACGAGAATCAGAGTCATTCTGCCTCTACCAATAACACAGCTTGCTGTTTCTCTGATCACTGCTAATCCGTGTTGAGCAACCCAAGCTATTCCATTCACATTCCGGCCCGTGAACTCCACCTCCGGATGTAATGCCTCTGGCTCAGTCTAGTTTCTCAGAGCACTAAGCCACTAACTGGGCCAACGCGTGATCGTGAGCGTAACTGATGTAGTGTCAGTTCATTCGGTGCCTGAGAGTTCTTGAGCAGGGAACAGGCTGTGAAAGTAAAGGAGCGATTTCATGCTAATTATTTTTCCCTTGTCACTGTAACACTTGTCTGCCATGGATAAGATAATTAATTACTGCAGGAGTTCTGTGACAGTGTACGAAGATGCTGCTGAATCGGGATTCTCACCTCTCGCTCGGTCTCTCTCTCTCTCTCTCTCTCTCTCTCTCTGTCGTGCTGCCATCGAGTGCTCTTGTCTCGCTGGGCCGGCTCGGCTTTGAGTCACACACAAAGAGGGAAAAGTGCAGAGAGTAGGGAAAGAGAAACAGCAGATAAATGCCCATTGTCACTCCCACCGTGTTTATTTACGCGACGGACCCGCTTCTGCAAAACGCCGCTAATTGCTCCCTCCCACCTCCTTCTTTTTTCCTTTTCCCTTTTTCTTTTTTTACGTCGTCTGATATATGCATTATTTTTCATCTGCACTGAAAATATTAAATCTGAAGCATGTTTGTTAGGTGGTATATGTGTTTACTGTTGTTGGACTTGGCCTCACATCATTATCAGTTTTATTGCTGTTTTAATTATTTGTTTATTATGTACTACACTTCCTGTCAAAAGTCTGGGAACACCTACATTTTACAACTGTTTATTTTATGCAAATTAGCCTTTTTGTTATTGTTGTTGAATTTTGTAGTAGCTTAACATATATAATAAACAACCTATCTATTATACTGTTGTTTCTTATTATTTGTTTGCTAATTGTGTATTACACTTCCTGTCAAAAGTTTGGGGACACCCAGCTTTTATAACTGTTTATTTTATGCAAATTTGTCTTGTAGTTATTGTTGTTGAAGTTTTGCAATATCATTAAAATTGAAAACCTATATATTAAATTGCTGTTTCTTATTATTTGTTTGCTAAATGTGTTTACAAATTCCTGTCAAAAGTTTGGGGACACCCAGCTTTTATAACTGTTTATTTTATACAAATTTGTCTTATTATTATTATTATTATTATCTTGTTATTGTTGCTGATGTACGTATATCTTAATACATTAAAATTGACAACGTACTGTTGTTTCTTATTATTTGCTTCTTGTTATGTATTACGTATTTTGTCAAAAGTTTGGGGACACCTAGACTTGATAATAAATGCATATTTGTCTTATTGTTGTTGTTGTAATATTTGCAATAGCTTGACTATACATCTGTTGGTTTGGAAATTAAAGTAGAAGGAAAGGTTGAAGAAAGCCCAACCACGGAAATAACACTGCACTGCAAGTCCAAAACATGTTGTCTCCTTGTTGTGATTTCAACACGTATGAGCTCCTCCAACCTTTCAGTCCAGAGATATAACTTTTGTTTTGGTCAACTATTCAAAAGCAATTACATAAATATGATAGCCAAGACCACTGGAGACGAGTCTGAGCCAGGTTTTCTTAAATTGTAGACCTTGATGTGACAATTGTTGACGTTTATATCTGGATATGAGGTCACGCATTAGTAAATATTAACATTATCATGTAATTCTATTATATGTGGCCAGCCATGTCAGCATCCAGCAAGTTTCAACAAGCAAACTAGATGACTAGATTTCATCACTCATATTGTAATGTATGAAATATTATGTTTTGGAGTGCAAAATACTTGTGATGTGTTTGATTGTATCACAGTCACAGTCAAGTTTAAACACCTCTAACTAAATGGATGTAGTTGGTGATCCTAAAGACCCTACAGTCTTACACTGAACAGCTCCAACTGATGAGAGTCTGAACCAGTCCATATCCTGATACACCACATCTACTCCTGATGTACACAGTGTGATACTCCTCCATATCTCCACCTCTAATATATATTTAGTGGTGTAAAAACTTTGATCTCTTTGTCTGCACAGTGTAAAAGCTCTAGTTCTCCTTTCAGGCTAGTGAATATTCATGATGGACCGACCAATAGAATCACTCCAAACCTGCTTAGTAATAAACCTTGTTCTATCAGCTCCACTGCAGGGTAAGGAAGCTGGTTCCTCCTCCTGTACAGCTCCACTCTGGAGGGTTTTAAGGTGGACTGGAGAATTCCATGAGAGCTAGTTTAGTTAGTTTCCTTTTATTATAAACTAAAGCTTTAAGATAAACAGAAGGAGAACCTGCTACGAGTAACCATGTCTAAAGTTTCGAATGATAGCATATGTCATTTTTACTTTTTACAGGGTTTATTTTTTACAGAATACTTAATTACAAAAACTATACTGGTATAATACTAGTTTTATTTTAATTTAATGGTTTATCATTACTGAAAAATACTAAATACTTGATTTTACACAGATTTTTATTAATTGGTTGGAATTAAAATATAATTTCAACTTAATGATATGCATTTACTGTGTAGCTTTATTACTATATTATCATACACTATTAGAAAACAAGAGCAATGTACATACACAGCAATAGACTTAAGGTCCGAGTGTGTACTGAGAAGCATGCACTGTAAAAAGTGCCACCAAATATAGTTTACAATTACTTTAATTACTTCAATTACTTTAGTTACTTCAATTACTTTAATTACTTTAGTTACTTTAGTTACTTCAATTACTTCAATTACTTTAGTTACTTTAGTTACTTTAATTACTTTAGTTACTTTAATTACTTTAGTTACTTAAGTTACTTCAATTACTTTAATTACTTTAGTTACTTTAGTTACTTCAATTACTTTAATTACTTGAATTACTTGAATTACTTGAATTACTTTAGTTACTTTAGTTACTTAAATTACTTTATTTACTTTAGTTAAGAACTCTTACATTGTCTCACTTACCGAAAGAATCATTGGCTGGAGGTTAGGGAGCCTGCCTTGTGACTGGAGGGCCACGGGTTTGATTCCCTGAACTGACAGGACACAACTGAAGAGCCCTTGAGTAAGACACCTAACCCTCAACTGCTTCTTGGAGGTAGGGCACCATGGATAGGGCTGCCCAAGTGTGCTCAGTGCCTCCCAGTATGTATTAACCAGTGTCTGTGCATGCGTCTGGGTATTCCTCTTCATAGGTGAGTTCCAAATTCTAATTCTCAAAAGTTCTAATTCTGTTGATTCAGGCCTCAGAGCAAGCCGTTTACAGATAATGAAATTTATTATAATATAATAACTACGTGTCTTAACCAAAAGTAGTGAAGATGTATCCTTGAAGGGACTGAAAATGTTCATACAGGATCTATAGGTCATGAACAGCCGCAGAGACTGAAACGTCTTTCTGATCAAAACAACATTAAAATCCAAATCGAAACACTTCGGAGTTAAAGTGCTGAGAGGAGGCTTTTTACGACCTCATACTCTATTCACTGAACGTACGTGGACATGAGGGACCTGATCTCACGTCTCTTAGCAGACTTCACACATACTGAATGGCCTTGGAAAGTCAGCAGTCCCTTTATAGATTCATGAAACTTCTTCAGCTCCCTCCGTACGCAGGTAGCTTCAAATGAGAACCAGTTCATCACAGCTTTGGACTTTTTAACATCTGCTTTTGATGCTCCGATGCAAAAGTTTTGCAGGTGCTTGGAAAACTTGCCCGCCCGTATAAAAAACGGCTCTTCGAGGGTTCTTGGGAAAGGGAACTGTTCTATTTTGAACCATGAGCTCTGGATAGAATTATTTTAGATTTATTAATTCAAGATTTGGGGGTTACCAAAATTTTTCATACTCCGTAAAATGACATTTACGACATCTATGGACATCTGCAAGAAGCTATTTTGCTTCTCACAAAACAGGCGAACTATAAAAGGACTTCCACTTTGGCAAAACAAGGAAGGTGAAAGAAGAAAGGAGTGTTTCTAAACCTCAATTCAGGAGCTGGAATTTCAGAACTCCAGGAATGAGCAAACTGAGAGTGTGCAGGAATTCCAGTTGGGAAGACTTGAGTTCCTCCAGTACATTTCAGGATTGAATGTCCATTAAGCACGTTAGTTCATTGACCAGTTTGTAGCTCAGTGTGTGCTGCTTTTGGAGATTCTGGTTGTTTTAGGGTTTGTGGAGAAGTTCTATATCGCCGCTGTCCAAAGAAAACCATGTACTGTATCTCCATTTTTGTTCATTTTTACTTTTATGCCTCATTTGATCACCTGATCTGCTTTTTACACTGTGTGGAACTTTCATAAAGATTGGACCAACAGAAATGGCCCAAAAATGCTTGGAAAGATGTCTGGTTCCATTGACCTCCATTCAAATTAAAAGAGGTTTGGGCCTCTCCTGTAAAGTTACCATTTTTGAGATACCTGATTTTCTTTGGACAGCGATGATATGCTAGAGTGCAGCTGCTCCAGCAGAGTGTTTGTCATCTTGACAAGCATAGGCCTGATTTTTTTCACAATGTGACTTTTCCTTTATTTTCTTTCATCCTTATTTTTGAACAGGCACATCAACACCACCCTTAACAACAGCTGTAGATAAGCAAGACAGGCATACAATGGCAACGTTGTTTGATTTGCTGGCACAAATGTGGTGTAAACCCCCAGTAATAAGTTTTTTGGGTGGGACAAATGGCCAAACGTGTGTCCGATATTACATTATGTCCCCTGGTTCCCATGGAGAAGCCTTTTGACAACTGCTTGACATAATAACAATACAGAATCATATTAAATTTGCCAAATTAATTTAATAAGAACAGCAAGTTCCAAGCTGCTGATCTAAGTCTAGCCCCAACACTAAACCTGTTCCTAACACTAATCATGAATCTATAGTCTCAATTTTAATGTCTGCATATCATATGAAAGGAACTATAGAAACAAAGCAGAACCCATTTTTAATGGCTTAATTTACACAGCCACAGAGTCACATTATTATGACCACTTCTTACTTTCAACCATGGCATGCGTAACTCATGAGCAAAGTCACATTTTCTTGTGGTATTCTCTGGGCCCACTCAGCCATTTGGATGACACTCTCAACTCATTTGGCTATGAATCAATCCATGCAGACCATGTACACCCATGCATGCTGATTGTCCTCTCTGGGTTGGATGGGATCTTCCAGTAAGACGATGTGACATGTCACATAGCTAGAAATGTCCGACATTGGTTGGAAGAGCATGACCAAGGCTTCCAAGTACTACCCTGGGCCCCTAATTCCAAGACTTGAAGCCAATGGAGTGTCCGTGGTACCACCTTGAGGTCATGTTTGCTGTGTGGACCCCCACCCCGCCGCCACTCACCCTCCAGCAGCTGTGGGATGCACTGGAGTCAGCATATGGCTCCAGATACCTTTGACAACCTACCAGGACCTTACTGAGTCACTCCTGGCCTGTCTAGCTGCCGTCCATGCTGCACACGGTGGTTACTCCAGAAATTAGTTGGTGGTCATAATAATATGACTCATCTGTGTAATAGATTTATTATAAAGTCACCAGCCCTGTTTTACAAAGCGTCGACCCTTGCTCATAATTTCACGTGGACTGTGTAGGTTTAACTAGGCATAAACTAAGACTGTCAAAGCCACGCTTCATTTTTATGTACTTGCTCCATGTTAAGTTTTGTCTAGGAGGTCAAGCAGATGGTCACATGAGCAAAGGACAGTCTCGCTGATGAGGAGCTGTGGCGAAGGACGGTTTGGGTTTTAACGGTCTCTGGTGTGACCTCTCTAAAAGCTGCTTAAAGCGGGCCAGCATCTCTGAAGTGTGGACAGAGGAGCTCCAGAGCTTCCACTGGGCTGCAGACCAGAGGAACCAACGGTGTGTTGAAGTTATTTCCAGGCTCGGCCCAGGGACTAGTTCCAGAAAGCCCCATGGCCTCCAAACAGCAGGATACAGTCCCATCCCTTCATCATGGCCAGCAGCAGTCCAGTAAGGGGCTTTCGGATAAGCATTGGTGGCTATGCTTAGCAGGAAAGTAATAGTAATCTATCTATCTATCTATCTATCTATCTATCTATCTATCTATCTATCTATCTATCTATCTATCTATCTATCTATCTATCTATCAACCTTTATTTTTGACTGTGCATGGAAATATTACAGTAACCAAAACCAGGTAACCAAAAAATCACATGCTAATTTTGTAGTTGTTGCTATATATAGTAATATGTAAAATGTCAATATGTGTCTATATGATGTGTTAAAAATATTATTTCTAAATTATAAAATTACCTACTATATTTGTTGGCTAATAAGTAAAATGCTAAATATCTATATAATATAGAGAATATAATATATTATTATATAATGAATTTAGAGCTAATATAATCATATTATCTCTAAATTCAATAATATTGAATTGTAAAAATAATTAATTATCTCTAAATTCTAAAATAAATTAAAATTACATAGTAGATTTGTTGGGTAATAATCTACTAATCTTCCAGCAACAACACTAAGAAATAAAAAACTCAATGCCTTAGTTAAAAATAATACTAAAATTAAAAATTATATGGCTGCTATGTTGTTACAAGAAATATTTACTGGCTAATTATTTGACATGATTCACTTTAACTGTAATAGTTACTTCTTTATTTTTGCATCAACTGAAAGAATTGATTAGCCTTTCAATTATGGCTAATTATGAGTTTACTAAGCTTATTTTTCCATTTTACCACCAAATTGTTACCATAAAATTACCGTATCATTACTGACTGTAATCACTGTAAAGCCAAGTGGTGCTGATATTTGGGGTACCTGAGCCAAACCACTAGCTGCCTATGACGAGACAGAATGAACTGTTGATTATGTAAATGAGGAGGTGGTACAAAACACAAGGTGGCGGTTGTACACCTGGGGGCTATGCAACACGACACAATACAACAAGTATTCATTTGATTTAAATATTTGATGAAATATATACGCATTTATTAGTAACAACACTAGAAGTATGCTATTAATGTGCACATTTGTGTTGTTACTATGTAATAACTATGTAATAAGAATGTAATAGAATGTAATAAACAAAAATAACAGTAATGGCTCTAAACTTAGTGCACACTGGTCTAAACATAGCCTGAAGACTTCCTGGAAAAGAGTTTGTCTGAAACCCAACATCTAAAAGTCAGTCTCAGTTTGGTTCTCTTGAATGTAACGTCCTGCCCAGTGGACAGGTGTAAAAAGACTCAGCGAAGAGGAGGAATCTGTGAAGGCGCTTTGCGGTTTGTCTCTTTCGGAGGTGTACATGTACAGCTGGGATCCTGCAGCATAGCGTTGTGCAACTCGACTCTAATATTTATATATAGAGCGGTTTCTTTAATCCAAACAGTTTTGATTGGAGGGTCAAGACATTCGAGTTAACATGTTTCTCTCTCTCTCTCTCTCTCTCTCTCTCTCTCTCTTTTCCCCGTCCTCTCTCTCTCTCTCTCTCTGTCTCATGCATCGCTGCAAAGCAGAGGTTAATTTCTTTACAAGAGTGTGCCACTCGCGGAGCAATTACAACAATGATGGAAGGTTTCCTTGACTCCCCGTTGTTTAAAACCTGTAATTTATGACTCGCAAAGAGGCCACCCTTAATTCCTCCTCTGTGGCTACGGAGTGGGGGGGGCTACGGGGCGGTGGGAGCGGCAGAAATGCTCCCACTTCCTTGTGTTCCTGACGTTTTAATAGGGGTTCTGGGAGAGCAGCACCATCTCAATCTGGTTCCGACCCAATGGGCTCTTGATCATCGTTTCCTCGCGGTAATGTGCTGTGTTACCTTGAGGAAGGAGAGAAGACGCGGCGTGCAAAAGAGGGCCAGGGAATTGGCAGGCCTTGTAAATATTCCGGCCGTGGAAATATGTCGCTAATTGTTCAGCCGCCAATGCCGAGGGCTTGATATGCTGCGCACTGGCGTACGTGGGTTGAAAGTTAGATATGTTATTCCTGTGATAATGCACAAACCTGCTGCACGGGGAATTGGCAACAACTTCATTTGGGTGGAGGGGAAAAAAAAACAGGGAAGGTTAATACATAAACACAAAAACAAACATCTAAAAATAATTCACCATGGATGGGAGCAAATATGTTTTATATATATATATATATATATATATATATATATATATATATATATATATATATATATATATATATATATATATATATATATATATATGTATACATATACATATGGAAATCTATTTGCTGAGATTAAAGCACATTTCTAGTAAATTAAAATCTACTTTTATTTTTTTACCTGGGTTTGCAATCTATAGAGTACAGTAGTGTTGTTCTACTGTATTACATCACCAAGTAATAAATACATTACCAGTAGTTTCATATTTGTTTAAACACTAAACGTTTACACTAATCCCTATCCCCTATATTTACACTAATCCCTAACTCCTATATTTACACTAATCCCTAACTCCTACATTTACACTAATCCATAACACCTATATTTACAATAATCCCTAACCCCTATATTTACACTAATACCTAACTCCTATATTTACACTAATCCCTAACCCCTATATTTACACTAATACCTAACTCCTATATTTACACTAATCCCTAACTCCTATATTTACACTAATCCATAACCCCTACATTTACACTAATCCCTAACTCCTATATTTACACTAATCCCTAACTCCTACATTTACACTAATCCCTAACCCCTATATTTACACTAATACCTAACTCCTATATTTACACTAATCCCTAACTCCTATATTTACACTAATCCATAACCCCTATATTTACAATAATCCCTAACCCCTGTATTTACACTAATCCCTAACCCCTATATTTATACTAATCCCTAACCCCTATATTTACACTAATCCCTAAACCCTATATTTACACTAAACCCTAACCCCTACATTCAAACTAGATAGATAGATAGATAGATAGATAGATAGATAGATAGATACTTTATTGATCCCAGAGGGAAATTCAACTAAACCCTATCCCCTATATTTACACTAATCCCTAACCCCTACATTCAAACTCTACTCTAACCCATGTATTTACACTAATCCCTAAATCCTATATTTACAATAATCCCTAACCCCTATATTTACACTAATCCCTAACCCCTATATTTACACTAATCCCTAACCCCTATATTTATACTAATCCCTAACTCCTATATTTACACTAAACACTAACTCCTACATTCAAACTAAACCCTATCCCCTATATTTACACTAATCCCTAACCCCTATATTTATACTAATCCCTAACTCCTATATTTACACTAAACCCTAACCCCTACATTCAAACAAAACCCTAACTCATACATTTACACTAATCCCTAACTCCTATATTTACACTGATCCCTAACCCCTATATTTATACTAATCCCTAACTCCTATATTTACACTAAACCCTAACCCCTACATTCAAACAAAACCCTAACTCATACATTTACACTAATCCCTAACTCCTATATTTACACTAATCCCTAACCCCTACATTTACACTAATCCCTAACCCCTATATTTACACTAAACTCTAACCGCTACATTTACACAAACACTATCTCCAATATGCATATACTAGACCCTAATCACTAAAAGTAAGACTAAACCCTAACCCCTACCCTTACACTAAATCATAACCCCTAAATGTACATTAAATTCAAGCCCATTCATTTACACTAAACCCTTATCCTTAAATTCACACTAAGCCCTAACTCCTTAATTTACACTTAACCCTAACCCCTACATTTACTCTAAATGCTAACCCCTACATTTACACTAAACCCCTAACTCTTAGACTTACACTAAACCTTAACCTCTACATTTACATTAAGCCCTAACCCCAAATCTTAGACTGAACCCTAACCCCTAAATTTAGCTCCTACCTTTACACTTAACCTTCTCCTTAAATTTACACTAAAACCTACCTCCTACATTTACATTAGCCGCTAAACTTACACTAAACCCTAACCCCTATGTTTACACCAAACTTTAGCTCTTAACTTTACACTAAACCCTACCCCCTAAATTCACCATTAAATCTAACCCCTACATTTGCGTTAACCACTTACCCCTAAACAAACACTAAACCCTAAGCCCTAAGTTTACACTACATTATATCCCCTACATTTAAAACTAAACACTACCCCTACATTTACCTTAACCCCTAATCCCAACCCCTTAATTTACACTATACCCTAAACCCTACATTTACCCTAACCCCTATTCCCAACCCCTTAACTTACACTATACCCTAAACCCTACATTTACCCTAACCCCTATTCCCAACCCCTTAACTTACACTATACCCTAAACCCTACATTTACCCTAACCACTATTCCCAACCCCTTAACTTACACTATACCCTAAACCCTACATTTACCCTAACCCCTATTCCCAACCCCTTAACTTACACTATACCCTAAACCCTACATTTACCCTAACCATTATTCCCAACCCCTTAACTTACACTATACCCTAAACCCTACATTTACCTTAACCCCTAATCCCAACCCCTTAATTTACACTATACCCTAAACCCTGCATTTACCTTAACCCTTAATCCCAACCCCTTAATTTACACTATACCCTAAACCCTACATTTACCCTAACCCCTATTCCCAACCCCTTAACTTACACTATACCCTAAACCCTACATTTACCTTAACCCCTAATCCCAACCCCTTAATTTACACTATACCCTAAACCCTACATTTACCTTAACCCCTAATCCCAACCTCTTAACTTACACTATACCCTAAACCCTGCATTTACCTTAACCCCTAATCCCAACCCCTTAATTTACACTATACCCTAAACCCATCTTAACCCCTAACCCCTACATTTATCCTAAACTCTAATCACTTAAACCCCTTAAAACTTAGTCTAACTTAGTCTAACCCTTAAGGTTACACTTAACACGTGTTGAATACATTACCTGACTCAGCTTCTTAAGGTGGGCCACATTTATATTTCCCTGTCCTAGCACTCTGAGCTGTGTTTGTGTGTACGTGTGCTCAGCGGGATCTTTCTGAGGTGCAGGCGATGACCTCGGTCACTTCACACCACAAAACCAGCTGTGTAACTTTCCCCTCTCTTTCTTCCCTCCTGAGGACCACCTTTCAAGCTGTTGCCACAGTAACGCCGCCCCCCCCAGCCCCCATCCCGTTTCCCGGGCCTGCTGACCGGCAGCCGTCCAGTAGAACTTCTCTGACTCTGTGTGAAACATCATGAAGTGTTTGAAAAGCTCTTGCGGAGCTCCTTTCCCGCTCACCCGTGCCGCGCTTTGGCGTGAGCCGAAGGGTTTCCGAACAAGACGAGTGATTTAGGGGCTCGGATGTGTTGTCTGCTGCTTTCTGAAATGTTCTTCAGGTTAAACCCCCTGCTGGCCCGATTACATTTCCATATCAACATGCATGGCGAATCGAGAGGCTGAACAGCACCGTCCAGTGTGGGGGGCAGCGGAGGAGGGGTGCCGGGGAACACAGAGGGCATGCCAGGAAAGTTTAAATAAACACACATAAGAATACTCACACAGCACCAGAGGCCATGAGGGGGGCAGCAGAGGCCCCTCACTGAGACCATACATCATCACAGCTCTGAATGTGTGCAGTAGGGAGCATGAGCTCAGCTACAACACCTTGTCTGAAGTTCTGAGGTGTGCGTTCTTGTAAAGTACAATGTTCACATTTGCAGGGAAACAGAGCTTTACACTAAACCCTAGTTTACACTCAATCCTAACCCCTACTGTTCATGTAACCCTAACCCCCAAGTTTACACTAAACCCTACCCCACATTTACACTAAACTCTAACAACAACAATTAGACAAAACTCTAACCTTTACATTTACACTATTACACAAAAACACAAACCCCTACGTTTATACTATACCTATATTTACACTAAACCCTAACCCCCATTTACACTAAACCCTAACCCTTAAGTTTACACTAAACCCCTTACCCCCCATTTAAACTAAACCCAAACTCCTACATTCAGACTAAACTCTAGCCCCCCATTTAAACTAAACCCTAACCCCTACAATTAGAATAAACCCTAACCCCCCATTTAAACCAAACCCTAACCCCTTTATTCAGACTAAACCCTAACCCCTACATTTACAGCAAACCCTGACCCCTACATTTACACTAAACCCTAATCCCTACATTTACACTAAACTCTAACCCCTACATTTACACTAAACCCTAACCCCTACATTCACACTAAACCCCTAACCCCCTACATTTACACTAAACCCTAACCCCTACAGTCACACTAAACACTAACCCCTACATTCACACTAAACCCCGCAACCCCCTACATTTACCCTAAACCCCCTAACCTCTACATTGACACTAAACCCTAACCCCTACATTCACACTAAACCCTAACCCCCCATTTACACTAAACCCTAACCCTTAGGTTTACACTAAAACCTAACCCCCCCCCCATTTAAACTAAACCCTAACCCCTACATTTACACTAACCCCTAACCCCTACATTTACACTAAACCCTAACCCCCATATTTACACTAAATCATAACCCGCACATTAACACTAAACCCTAACCCCTAACCCTTATATTTACACTAAATCATAACCCGCACATTAAAACTAAACCCTAACCCCTAAGCCGTACATTCACACTAAACCCTAACACATATATTTTGCACTAAACCATAACTTTATACTATACCTATATTTACACTAAACCCTAACCCCCATTTACACTAAACCCTAACCCTTAAGTTTACACTAAACACTAACCCCCATTTAAACTAAACCCAAACCCCTACATTCAGACTAAACTCTAACCCCCCATTTAAACTAAATCCTAACCCCTTCAATTAGACTAAACCCTAACCCCCCATTTAAACCAAACCCTAACCCCTTTATTCAGACTAAACCCTAACCCCTACATTTACAGTAAACCCTGACCCCTACATTTACACTAAACCCTAATCCCTACATTTACACTAAACTCTAACCCCTACATTTACACTAAACCCTGACCCCTACATTTACACTAAACCTCAACCCCTACATTCACACTAAACACTAACCCCTACATTTACACTAAACCCTAACCCCTACATTCACACTAAACACTAACCCCTACATTCACACTAAACCCCGCAACCCCCTACATTTACCCTTAACCCCTAACCTCTACATTGACACTAAACCCTAACCCCTACATTCACACTAAACCCTAACCCCCCATTTACACTAAACCCTAACCCTTAGGTTTACACTAAAACCTAACCCCCCCCATTTAAACTAAACCCTAACCCCTACATTTACACTAACCCCTAACCCCTACATTTACACTAAACCCTAACCCCTACATTTACACTAAACCCCTAACCCCTACATTTACACTAAACCCTAACCCCCATATTTACACTAAATCATAACCCGCACATTAACACTAAACCCTAACCCCTAAGCCGTACATTCACACTAAACCCTAACACATATATTTTGCACTAAACCATAACTCCTATATTTACATTAATCCCTAGTTTTCACTAAACCCTAACCCTTACATTTACACTAATCCCTAATCCTTAAATTTACACAAAACCCCTAACCCCTAAATTTAGCCTAAACCTTAAACCTAAAATTTAAACTTAAGCCTAACCCTTAATTTTACACTACATTGACATTATTCCTGATAATAGTACTACTACTCTTCTTCTTCTTCTTCTTCTACTTCTACTTCTTCTTCTTATTATTATTATTATTGATAATAATAATAATAATAATAATACAATTATTAATAATAATAATAATAATAACACAATTATTATTATTATTATTATTATTATTATTATTATTATTATTATTATTATTAATAATAATAATAATAAAATTATTAATAATAGTAATAATCACCTCATCTCTACAAAAAACACTTTTAGTGTACATTTATGCATGTAGACTTTGTGTGCACATGTACCTCATCAGTATAGAACTATTAAATGTACAAATGGCTAAATCACAATACATTAACATACATGCTTTATCTTTCAGTGATAATACATATGTATATATAACCCAGATGAGGCATATAGATATGAAAACAAATGTGTGTGTGTGTGTGTGTGTGTGTGTGTGTGCTCAGCTCCTGCCCCCTCTGTTTGTGTGTATAATGGTGACCCCGAGGTGCTGATCCTCTCTGAACATAAGCATGAATCTGTAAAGAGCTGACACTGCAGTGTGCTCTCTCTGTCCTGGCTACTGGACAGAGTGTGTGTGGATTCATTCCATCACCACACTCCCTCATTTACTTCTTCGGGGCAGTTGGGAGAGACTCCACTATTCTAAACAACCCCCAGCAGCCCTGTTCACTTCCATGTGTGTGTGTCCATGCCTGCAACTTCCATAAAGCTTCTCCTTTTGCCACAGGTCTTTAAATCCAGTGGAAGTGGCTGAACTGCTCTGGCATGGGTCACTCAGTCCCGGTCCTGCACAATGGACTTTTACAGCGAGGTACCTCCAGCCATGCAGCGGTCAGAGGCAGTCGTAAGAGTGCGCCACATTAAAGGAATGCTCAGGAGTCTTTAGACCTACATTGCAGATTGATGCCACTCTTGCTTCAGAGCTAAACAAATGCACAGGTGTTCCTGTTCACCCCTTCACTGTGAGGACACAGTTTTTTTTGACAGTTAATTTTAAAAAATGAAAGAAAGAAAAGGGCGGAGCCTCATATTTGCACAGTTCCCTACCTGGCAGACCCAACAGTCACAAGTGTGAACATTCAGTAAGCAGTGATGCCCTCCATGAGTCATCCTGCTAGTTTCAGCACCACTGGCAGACGGCTGCACCACAGAGGACTGTTACGATGACTGTCCTTAACACCACGTCACCGTCACCAAAGACTGCAGTGGTGTCGTACCAGACTGTCATGGAGTGACTCAGAATGGCAGCGGATCATCTTCAGTGACGAGTCCCGCTTTAGTCTTGGTGGTGACGACCAACGAATCCGTGTGTGGAGGCACCGTGGTCAGCACCAAGATGAACGGTTTGTTGTCACACGTCCAGAAGGCCTGGTGTCCCTCCACCTCCACCCCCACCGCACCATCTGCAGGAACTGTGTGAGGATGTTCAAGCTGCATGGGATGGATTATCACAGGACACCATTAGGAACCTCTACAGCTCCATACCGAGACATCTGGCGTGTTGGGTTAGCGAATAGGGCTCAATGGTCAGGACCCCCATAGGACCACCACAGAGCAAGTATTATGTGGGTGGTGGATCATTCTCAGCACTGACGTGCTGGTGCTGGTGTGAGTGGATCAGACTCAGCAATGCTTGTGGAGTGTTTACACACTGTGTCCACTCAATGTCCACTCTGTTAGACACTATGATGATGACTATGATGATAGTGACCAATCACGCTTCTCCACCTGGCAATCCGATGGACGAGTCTGGGTTTGGCGGTTGCCAGGAGAACGGTACTTGTCTGACTGCATTGGTGGAGGTGGGATTATGGTGTGGGTGTGTTGTTCAGGAGTTGGGCTCCGCCCCTTAGTTCCAATGAAAGGAACTCTTGATGCTTCGGGAGACCAAGAGACTCTGGACCATTTTATGCCTTCGCTGGGACAGTTTGGGGGCGGCCGCTTCCTGTTCCAACAAGACTGTGCACCAGTGCCCAAAGCAAGGTCCATAAAGACATGGACGAGCGAGTTGCACCAGAGCACGGAGTCCTAACCTCAACCCCATGAATTAGAGAGGAGACTGAGAGCCAGGTCTTCTCGTCCAACATCAGTGCCTGACAAATGTTCTTCCCAGAAGAGCTGGGCCGACACCATATTAACCCTATGGATTAAGAATGGGACGTCACTCAAGTTCATGTAACTGTGAAGGCAGACGATGGAATATTTTTGGCAGTATGCCAATATTTGAAATCCCTAGGAAGCTATAACCCACAAATAACATATACTCCAAATACACACGAGAGCACGGCAGAACCTTTCCTGTTACGGCGCGCGGCGGCGAAGCCGAGGGAGTGTGTGATGTTATTGTTGTTGCAGGTGGCGTCCGGCTGAAGAGGCCCCAAGCCTGCAGGTCACCGCCTGCTCCATTAGCCTCATAAAGAAGAACACCATCCCCTGCTGTGAGAAACTTATCGCTCAGCTTAGCTCACACAGAAACACCATCAAAATAAGCTGTTATATATACATATGGAGTGGGAAACCCTCGGGCCTTCTAGGCCTTCGGAGAAGACCTAATGATTTCTGGCAACTCGGAAAACACCTGACTGTAAACGTTAGCAGATTTTTTATTTAAGGCTCATCATGCTTGTAGCAGTTAAACTCCGCTCGTCTCCTATTTCACTGCGAAGGCTTGGGTGAAAACATGATGCTTGAATTCCCCGTGTCTCCCAATGTGAACGTGTCCAATAGGGCCTTTGTTCTTGTGGTATGTAGTGTGGTATGTAGATACTGTCAATGGAACTCTTCTATTGGGTAGAACTTCAGATTAGCTGAGCATGTGGCATACCGCATGGTATGGCATCACCTGATGCCCTGTTACTTAAATAACTCTCAGATTTTGGGTGGGCCCAATTTCCAATTTCCAATTTCTGGACTTCCTTTGGCTTTCTGAAGGTCCTAGATACATCATGGGCTCCCAGTGGTAGACCAACCACCTTCAGTCAGTGCCAACAGCTCTATCCCAGGCAGGGGCTGAGATATGTGAGGAGACACGCTAGAAAAGTGCAAGCTTATTAAATCTATGAATTTCCTGGAATATCCTGTTTGTTAAACCCAACTAAAAAAACACCAAGGGTTCTGTGTGGTTCTGGGTTCTGTGTGGTCCAACAGTGTGGTTCCTCTATGGGATGGTCAGTATTTCTGTTCCATTAGAACTCTGTTGCGTGTCCATGATAGTACTACCTGGCATCCAGGCCAACACCCCACCAGCCAACTGACTCCATTGTTAACTGACCCATGTATTCATTTATCCATACACCAACACTGTTCATTCGTCCCTCCCTTCATTCATTCATGTGTGCTATAGCTGTCTGTCCATCCATCTGCATGTCTGTTCATCCATTCCCTCACATCTGTTTGTTTCTTCCCTTTGTTTGTCCGCCCATCTGTCTGCATGCCTGTTAGTCTATTGCTTCATCCATAATGGTTGCTCTTCTGTAGGAGTGGTGAAGGGGTGACACGGACATGCAGTGGGTAGCACTGTCACCCAACAGCAAGAAGGGCCTGGCTTCCATTCAGGGATCTGGGGTCCCTTCTGTGTGGGGTCTTCATGTTCTCCCTGTGTGTGTGTGTCCTCCATCAATCCACAGACAGGTGAACTGGAGGTGCTTAATTACCCCACTAGGTGTGCAGGAACGTGCAGGGGCGTGTGTCTGCCCTGTGACGGACGAGCAGCCTGTTTAGGGTTTTCCTGCCTTCTGCAAAGTGAGGGATACCCTCTGTGGTTCAGAAGGTGATTTAATAAATGAGTGGGGGGCGTCTTGAGTGTTAAACAAACGTCTGTCAATCAGTCTGCTAGCCATGCCCACACAGTTCTCAGATCAGCATGTTTTTAAATCTTATATTTTTCATTCAAGCTTTGGTGAATTTTAATATAATACTCATTTGGTATCATACAACCGTTTGTTGTGTCATCGCTGTCCAATGAAAAACATGTATCTCCATTTTCGACTTCTATGCATCATTTGAAAACAGCCGCTGCCGTTTACACTTTGTGAGAATTGCATAATGAATGGACCAACTGAAAAGTGCACGGAAGGACGCCTGGTTCCACTGACTTACATTAAAATCGAATGAGGTTTTTGGCCTCTCCTGTAAAGCTGCCATTTTGGAGATACTTGTTTATTCTTTGGACAGCGACGATATGTTTATCTGTGCTCTATGGGACTTTAAGCTCAATTAATGCAAATATTCATAATGAGGGTGCATGCTTTTTACAACATAGCCTGATACCAAGACATTTCAGGGAAAGATTTACTCTATAACTGCAAAATGCAAGGCAACATACAGTCACTGTTGGGTCAAAAGCTTTTGTCTTCATATTTTAAGCAGAATTTGGAAATAATTTTTATATTATATTCAACTTTCATAATGAAATGGACTAATAGAAATGGTCCTTTGGACAAAGTCATGTCCCATTAACTTCCATTCAAAGTAAGGAGTTCTTTACTTCTCCATTACATTAATCATTTTCAAAATCCAAGGTTTTATTGTAATGACTATAATAAGCACTCACTGGACGAAAAAAATAGATCCCTGTGACTGAATAGTGTGTAACATCTCCACGAGCACCAGTAACAGCTGTGATTTGATTTGACATGAACTGGACAAAGACCTGAAAGTAGTTCAGACACTGGAATCAAAGAACCATGCAGCTGAGCCAGATTTGGTGGATGCGTCCCTGGCGCAATTCCGAGGAGAGTTCCCTGTAGACTGGAATTTTAGCACTGCTGGTAGACCCGTACGATCGTACGCTTCCATACACCTGCAGATTCAGCTACTTCCTTCACACTATGGTCTTTGGCCACGCCCACATGCTCAGTCCCTCTTTTTAGCCAATCAATAACATCTGTTCTGGAGCGTTTTCCACACATGGAACGAGACATTCCCTGCACCATACCACCTCTTCCCAATCTATGGATCCCGTCACTCACACCCCACAGGGATTTATAGCCCCATCATCCTCATGCGGTGCCATCTGCAGGAGCCTGAAGTTACTACCACCTTAAACATGATTATGTTCTGATATGATTTTTCATAAGTATATCTATTTTAAATGAAACATGTAGAATGCCCTTTTAGCTTAGTGCTAACATACTATTAGAAATCCCACTGAAGCGCTAGCAGAAACTATCCCACTTGTTTTTTATTCATGTTTCTTGACAGTTTTGACGCTCATGGCCTAACTGAAGTGTGTGCCTGTGCTGCCTCATGCTAGCCGTGCTGTTTTTTTTTTTTAGACAGACCTTCTTGTTGAGTGGTTGACTGACAGTTCCTCAATAACAGACTTGGAGGAGCTTGACCGTCTCTGAAAACAGACTGTTGGAGGTGAATTAGTGTGGCCAATGGTCTTCGCAAAACAATGGTTAAGCAATCCTGTAGAGGGATCCCATGAGCGTCAGAGGGGCGATGGGATTGGGTCTCTATACCTCTCCATTTTGCCTTGAGGGCTTTTAGACAGGCGTCCAACTCTGAGGCTGCGAGTGGAAGACAGGAAGAACGAGGGAAAACAAACCCAAACCCACAAATGGATACAAATTGATATTTTGACAATGTCAGGCCATTCATTTTACTCTGTTATTTTTTATATTACTCTATTTCTTACATTTTATAGAAATCTAATGTTCTGCCTCAGGCACTGCCTCGTATTGTGGTTAGATGGAGATGTTGGCTACTAAATATGGACTTGGCTGAGGCATATACTTTCATAGCTAGCATTCAAACTTGTATAATCTCCAAACAAAAGCAGCGGCCATAGAATAGGATGCTCTGCAGGAGCCACACATGGGCCTAAAGTAATCATGCCCAAAGCGAGTGAGGTATAAAATGAACATTGGGCTATGTGGAACTGTGCAACTGCACTGCAACTACATACTCTGGAGTAATGGTCCTCCTTCCAAGAGGTTCCAAGAGTGGCTTTTGTAATCCAGAACCTCCAACACCAGTTCCTGACCTCACTTAAGGGCATCTTCACACTTTTTTTGGTTCACTTGCTTTAAGACTTGAGTATGTTTGGTCAAGTGTGGAAGCTGTTATTAAACCCTGGAGAGGGTCCAGAGAACTGATCTGAGAATTTGAGGTCTAGGGTTCACTTCCAGTGGACTTTGATGTGGTTTGCAGTGAGTGCAGAAGCTATACACTACCACATGTGGGGTCGCATGATTGGCTCATTTTGTAACATGACTGCTTCCACTTACTTGCTCATCGCATGAGAGTCTAGGGAAATGCCTGGAATTGGACAAAAACCAGTGTTCTTTGATACATGAGTGTTTGTATTCAAGGAAAATAATAAAAAACTGAAAACTTGATTAAGCTGGTGCCTACCACTGGGCCAAACTACAACCAGGAAAGTGACGTACGGAATTGCACAATCGATTAACAGTCCGGATAGAATACTTGGATTTTGTAATCCAGAAATTCCAACACCAGTTCCTGACCTCACTTAAGGAGGTGAAACCAAAACCAAATGTAGAGATAATAAGCCTCAACCAAATGAATCCAGAGTCCTGGGTGGGGACTCAAACATTCAGGACAAGTGTGAAAATGCCATAATTCCCTGGTGTCTGAATGCAATCAAATCCTCACAGCAGTGTTCCAACACTGTCTTCCCAGAAGGGTAGAGGTTGTTACTGCAGCAAACTGCAACAACCAGTTCCCCATTAATACCTCTAATTTCAAAGGAAGTTTTCAATGAGCAGGTGTCTGCAAGCTGCATATGTCCTATATATATATATATATATATATATATATATATATATATATATATATATATATATATATATATATATAACACTTCCTTTGAAATTAGAGGTATTAATGGGGGACTGGTTGTTGCAGTTTTATATATATATATATGTGATGTTGGCACTACCAGTAACATCAGTAATGCTAGCATCTATGGACAGCTTTAGCGGACTGGGTGTTTGCTGGAAGCCTTAGAATAAACCAACGACCAGCAAACTAAGAACACCAGCCGATTAAAAAGCTCCAGCTTACCTTAATGCAAGACACGGTATAGAGGTGTGAGGGTGAAAGGCCACAGTAGCAGAAAAGAGATGGAGCGTCCTGCCACTGTTTCTCCCGCTGGATGTGGATCAGGTGGTTGCCGTTACAGATGGTACAGAGGGTTGTGGCTCCGACACTGAATTCACGTGAATTCATCAGACCATCACAACCACTGCCCTTAACGCCACGTCACCACCATCTGACTGCATTGGTGTCGTGCCAGACTGACATGGAGTGACCCAGAATGGCTTTTGTCCCGCTTTTGTCTTGGTGGAGACGACCGATTCATCTGTGTGTGGAGGCACCGTGGTCAGCACCAAGATGGGTGGTTTGTAGTAACACAATAGTGGTTGGTGTAGCTCAGCAGATAGCACTGGGAACCACCACCACATGTTAGAGGTTGGGGTTTGAATCCCAGTCGGGGTGACCATACTGTGCTACACCAATAAGAGTCCTTGGGCTAGACTCCTAACTCTACACTGGCCCACCTGTAGTGTGATTAACCTTGTAAGTCGCTCTGGATAAGAGCGTCAGCTAAATGCCGTAAATGTAACATCCATAAATGTGTCCCTCCACCCCTACCGCACCATCTGCAGGAACTGTGTGAGGATATTCAAGCTGCATGGGATGGATTATCACAGGACACTATTAGGAACCTCTACAGCTCCATACCGAGACGTCTGGCGTGTTGGGTTAGCAAACACGGCGGCCCGACGCCATACTGGGAGACAGACTTCTGTATGTGTAGCTCAATAAATATTGATCATATCAGTCTTAATGTATCACCAGTTATTGATCCTGGTTACCTTTATCTCCCTTCCCAACAGCATTCCCAATCCCACACACACCTCCTTCTGGGTGCAGCTGTTGTATAGTGTATTATAGAATTATTATTTGCGGAATATTATAGATGATATTAACAGTTACAAACCTAACATCTGTACAGCTGTGCAAATACGTGTTATGTTACAGAAGAGGCACTGCAGCACAGTGAGAGTCTGATGGGGTTCATGCTGGGGTTCATGTGAACTCTTTGTTGGCTATTGGATTACGGAAAGTCCTGAACACTGCCACACCCCGCCCTGTCCTGCTCATGTGTGTCTGTTTTATCTGGCTTCCTGTTTCTGTCTTGTCATGTCCATGTGCTGTCTGTCACCCTGTCCCATGTGCTTCTGTTTGTTTTGGTCTTTTGCTCCTCCTGTCTCCGCCCTCGTGTCAGACCCCTCACCTGTTTCTGGCTCCGCCCCTTCCCAGGTGCCTCTCGTTAGCCCTCGTTGTTTTATCCTCCATGTTGTGCCCTTTGTTCTTGCTTGCCGTTTGTCCTCCCACCAGTCTTTGTCTCCATGTCAGTCGTTTGTCTCTGTTAGTGGTTTCGGTTTCCCGTCCCCTCGGTGGTGTTTCGTTTCTCAGTTGTCCTAGTGTTTTTGGTTTGGATCCTTTGTCATTAAATACTTGCACTTGCATCCGGTCTCCACGTCCTGTCTCCTTGTAACCAACACATTCGGATGAAGCTTCTTCGTCCACTTGTATAGCCATATTAAAATGCATTGCTCTATGAATGTAAAGTCGTCTGTCTTTAAGATGAAATTGAAGCACGTAAGACTGACGAGTTATTACCGAATACTCTCACTGTACCGTGTCTGAAAAGGAAATGCGTTCTGATGATAGATACCATGCTTTCAGTGTAAACTGTGGTGGTTAAAGAGTTATTACTTTTAATGATCCTTTTTTATTTGGTAATGTTCTTTATGCAGTTGTAATTCCAGGAAAAAAAGAGTGGGGGGGGAAATATCTAATTAGTCTAATGTCATTACTGTAAGCCTTTGAAAGACTTGCATCATATACACAAACACAAAACAGCCTACAGTCCCCGACGTTTGAACTGAGCATTTTAGATGTTGACTTCATATTTTGGAGCTGTTTTTTTTCAGGCTATGTTGTTCCTTTTTACATTTAAGGAAATAAATATAATAATAATAATAATAATAATAATAATACTGTATTCTTGTATAGCGCTTTTCACAAACCCAAAGTCGCTAACAACTGATTGTGGAAGTCAAACATGAACGAAACACACAAACATTAGAAACAACAAGAACCTACAGTAGACAATAGACAGTAAGAGTGTGATTAAGAGAGCGGGTTTAGTCTTAGTGCAGGTTGTAAGCGAGTGTGAAAAGATGCGTTTTCAGATTAGATTTAAATACAGAGAGTGAGTTGGACTGCTTGACCAGGGGTGGGAGAGAGTTCCAGAGCCGAGGAGCAAGTCTGGAAAATGCTCGGTCACCAAAACCATGTAGGTTGGATGGAGGAATGGTGAGTAGCCCAGCTGTAGAAGACCTGAGAGAGCGAGAGGGTTTGTAGGGAAGAAGAAGGTTAGATAAGTAAGAAGGTGAGATCAGACAGGTAAGAAGGAGAGATCAGACAGGTGAGAAGGAGAGATCAGACAGGTGAGAGGGAGAGATCAGACAGGTGAGAAGGAGAGATCAGACAGGTAAGAAGAAGAGGTCAGACAGGTGAGAAGGAGAGATCAGACAGGTGAGAAGGAGAGATCAGACAGGTGAGAAGGAGAGATCAGACAGGTAAGAAGGAGAGATCAGACAGGTGAGAAGGAGAGATCAGACAGGTGAGAAGGAGAGATCAGACAGGTAAGAAGAAGAGGTCAGACAGGTGAGAAGGAGAGATCAGACAGGTGAGAAGGAGAGATCAGACAGGTGAGAGAAGCAAGACTGTTCAGAGCTTTGTAGGTGAGCAGGAGAACTGTAAACTGTATGCGGTATTTTACAGGGAGCCAGTGGAGATGCTGGAGAACGGGGTAATATGGTCATGTGAGCGGGTGCGGGAGAGGAGACGGGCAGCAGCAGTTTTGGACCATCTGGAGTTTAGAAATGGAGGAGGAGTTGATGCCAGATAGAAGGGAGTTGCAAATATATATATTTAATAGCGAAAGTATCAGTGATTAATTTCCACGGAAATTGGAGCGTGTGTCTATTCCTCTGTC
>JAMWET010005054.1:0-15937 GCA_024036415.1 Prochilodus magdalenae | reverse complement strand
TGTGGAGTTCTGTCACCCGAACAGTCTTAACCCTTAATGCTCTGAGAACAGGAAACCCCGTGCTGACGTTTTCTGTTGTGCCTACCCGACCTTAGGAATGAGAACCCGAGCTGTGTTCGCTCCGTTACCGTCGCGCTTGTCTGCTTGTCCATCCTCCGTAGAAACAAAGCCCCTTTCACGCGGCTGGCTGCGAGCTGCTTCGCTGTGGGACAGAAATAGAAGGATTTTGGGGGTGACTACGTAACGACTACGCCTCCACAGTGGCTGCACATCCTCGGGCGCCTCAGCAGGACAGGTCTCTGTTGTTTGTCGCAGGACCCACTGGGTCTATTTTCATCCCACCAGCGCCAGTAACATCAGCAGAAAAGCTCACCAGCTGATGGAGCGGAGGGGTAGCTTTATTCTGCGCCCTCCGGTTATTTTCCATCTCTCCGGTTCTGTCTTTTACTAGAGGAGGTGCGTTTGCCATAATGGTCTTCTGGAGGCAAAGTGAGCTCAGTCCAAATTTAGCTTTCTCTCCAACTTCAGAAAGAACAGCTGCACCCAGAGGGAGGTGTGGGAGTGCGGTGGTGTTGGGAAGGAAGATAAAGGTGACCAGGATCAATAACTGATGATACATTTAGACTGATATGATCAATATTTTTTACTTTTGCGTAACACATACAGAAGTCTGTCTCTCAGTATGTGCTTCGGACCACCGTGTTCGCGTAACCAACACCTCCAGGCTTCTCGGTATGGCGCTTGTAGAGGTTCCTAATGTGTCCTGTGGTAATCCCATCCCATGCAGCTTGAACATCCATCAACACAGTTACCTGCAGATGGTGCGGTGTAGGGGTTGGTAGGATGGATAGGGACACCAGGCCTCTGGCGTGTGTACAGCAAGCCGTTTCATCTCCGGTGCTGACCACGGTGCCTCCACCCACGGATTTCGCTGGGTCGTCCTCCCCAAGAGACTAAGAGCGGGGACTCGTCACTGAAGATGACCCGCTGCCATTCTGAGTCCCTCCATGACAGTCTGGTACGACACCACTGCAGTCTTTGGTGACGGTGACGTGGTGTTAAGGACAGTCGTCATAACAGTCTGTGGTCCAGGGTGGTGCAGCCGTCTGCCGATGGTGCTGCGCTAACAGGATGACAGTTGGGCCATCTTGCATGGAGGGTTATCCACAGATGTTTGAAGATGTTACATGCTAGCTGCTGGTTAAAACATCTGGAGTAAAGGGTTCCAGTGTCACTTCATACAGCATCCGCTCCAGGCTGTCCATGCTTACTGGCTTATCCTCAACTGGAGTATGAGTCCCAACCCGGCTAATAACCTTCCAGGGCCCGTCACTCTCCCTTTACGACCTGGTATTGATCTGAACAGCACAGTGGACTCTATTCAGGGAGGCCAGAAGTTCATCAGTTCATTGGTAAACCATAACCAAAGATCTATCTAGAGAGGGTCAAGGCACAACCTTCCGTCTGAGCCTCTTAAGGTAGTCCATGGTAGGTTCTGAGGTGAGCGTAGGATCTTGTTGAAGATGTGGGAACTGAAGTCGGGCTTCCTCGTTCCTCGTTCCCTTTTCGTTCCACCTGCCGTAGCAACGCTCTGGCGAATGTACAAGCTGTAGCAACCTCAGATCGACATCAGCCATGTAACGCGTTCGGGCTCCTTGGAAGGGAGATATTCAAAGGCAAACGTTCGCCTTCATGAGCCTGGAAAGTTTTGTTTTTTTCCACATGGTCCACCGTTTTCCCTCGAGTTGCTCTGTTGTAGCCGGTTCGTTGGGCTTCTCGTGCCCACATGGTGAGCAGTCAGATCCCATTGTTGTGAAATCAGTGTGGAGCATTAGTAACTGTCACTACTGAGACATAAACAGTTTAAAACGAGGGCGGAGCTTTATTGTAGCCACACCCCTGCATTTTAGAGCAGGATGTGAGATGCATCCTTGTCCCTCATGGTCACATGGTGAGCAGTTAGATCCCATTGTCCTAAAGTAAATCTGTCCCAGTGTCCGGAAAACAGTTTAGGAGCATGAGGAACTGTCACTACTGAAACATGAATACTTTTGTGTGTGGGCGGGGCTTTATTGTAGCCACGCCCCTGTATTTTAGAGCAGTGAGTGAGATGCATCCCCGTCCCTCCTTGCCACATGGTGAGCACTTAGATTCCAATGTTGTGACCAAAGTGTCCCAAAGTCTGAACGTCAGCGAGGAGCATTAAGAACTGTCACTACAGAAACACAAATCGTTTCGCCAGTGGGCGGGGCTTTATTGTAGCCACACCCCTGCATTCTAGAGCAGGAACTGAGACGCATCCCCGTCCCCTCGCTGCCACACAACACTAGTGACTTATTGATAAGACGCTCGTGAACCAGTCCATTCCTGATATCCCACATCTACTTCCTGATGTACACAGTATTGATACTCCTCCATATCTCCACCGTCTAATATACTATGTAGGTGCCCATTTAAAGCTCTAGTTGCTCCTTTCAAAGTGGTTAGTTGAATTTCCATGATGGACCGACAATAGAATTCGCTCCAAACCCTGCTTTAGTAATAAACCTTGTTCTATCAAAATGATTTAGTTTAAAATTGTTAATTGACAATCGTGGTAAATAATTTACAACAACCTAATTTAAATAAAACGATTGAAGGAAATGAAGGAATATACTTTTAATTACTCATTTTTCAGACCAAGTTATTATTTTATTAGTTATTATTATTATTATTATTATTATTATTATTAGTAGTAGTAGTATTTAGTAGTAAATCGTATGGATAGTAAGTTTAAATAGTAGATGATTCGTTGTTGCATGTTATTATTGTTATTATTAGAGTATTATTAGTCAGTAGTGATAGTTATTGTTATTGTTTGATGATTGTTTATTATTAAGTAGTAGTAGTGATAGTATTGTTGGATGTTCAAATTTTGTTAATTAATTAGAGTAGTCTTAGTAGTATTGATGTATTGTTTATTGTTGTGATTATATATTAGTAGTCTTATTATAGTAGTTGATAGTAGTGGTTGTTTGTTATGAATTGTTATTAATTATTCTTGTATTATTAGTATAGTGATAGTATTGTTGTTGTTTTATGATATTGTTACTTAGTAGAGCATAAGTCAGTAGTGCTAGTACTGTTAGTTGTTAATGATTGTTTATTTATATTAAGTCTATAGTAAGTGTATTAACAGGTAGATACGGTGTAGGATCCGTTCCCATATGTGTTGTATACAGTGGAATAATGTACTGCACATTCTATCAGAGTATTCGAGTCACCGTAGTGATAGTAATTGTTGTTGAATTACTGATTACTTCCTCTCGTTGTCTTAGTAGTCTTATTATTAGGTAGTGATCGTAATTGTTTGTGTGTATCTGCTTGTTATTCTTATTAGTACATTATTCCTAGTAGTGATTAGGATTATATTAGTTGTTCTACTGTTTATTATTATTCGATATTAATTTAGTCTAGTGGATAGTATTGTTTGTTGTTCTGATTTGTTATTATTGGTCTTATTAGTTCGTCTAGTGATAAGTACTTGTTCTTCTTATGCTTGTTTCTTCTTTCACGTCTTCATTCGTCCGTCTTGATTAAGTACATGAGTTTTGTTTTACTGCTTGTTAGTTCTTCGTAGTTATTTAGAGTTGTCGTTCATCGTCTTTGTTACATAACTGGTTTTCTTATTCGTACTTCCTTCGTCATCGTGCTAGTCCTTGTTATTTGTTCATAGCTTCATTATTCTTAGCGTATTCTTTAGTAGTCGGCATACAGTAATTGCGTTCTTTCCATTATGATTGGTTCTTCTTAGAGTATTAATTAGTAGTAGTGATCGTATTGTTGTTACTTATGCTTGGTATCTTCTTCGCGTAAATTCTTAGTTTAGTAGTATCATTACTTGTTCTGGATTGTTATTTATTATTTAGTTGTTTATTACACTCGTATAGGTGAATAGTAGTTGTTGTTCGTTATGATTGGCTACATTATTAGAGTAGTGTGTATTAGTAAGTCTTGATAGTATTGTATCTGTTGTTTATGACTGATATGGTTTATTCAGTAGTATTATTAGTATTTTACATCGTATTGTGTATTGTTGTGTTTTATTATTATTATTATGGTCTGTATTCTTTTCATTACTTTTTGTATTATTAGTCAGTGAGTGGATAGTATTATGATTGTTATGTGATTGTTTATTCTTAGAGTATTATTCGTAGTAATGTGGATAATGTTTGTGTTTGTTATGCTTGATATTGTTATTAGTAGGATTGAGTCGTCTTTATAGTATTTGTTATTGTTGTTTTTATGCTTATTATTAGTGAGTATGTAATTATTTCATTATTTTTTGTAGTCTTAGATCGTAGTGATAGTATTGTTTATTTTATGTTATTCTCATGTAGTTTTAAATGCTCATATGTTACATATGTTGTTTTGTAATATTTTGTTGTCCGTTTATTTTCTGAAAACATAAAAGTCCGCTAATAAATCATTTTTTGTCTGTTTTGAGAATAAGATAAACTAGTTTAGATCTTGTACAACATTATTCCTGGGTGGTTCCACGGTGTTGGACCACCAGTGGAAAAGTCCCAGTATGGGGTGCGTGAACCTTATCAAGCAATTGGGGCCCGATATACGCTTTTCTAAACCGGGCAGGGTGGCGTCTCAGACAGCGCATGAGGAAAACACCAGTGTACCACCAGCGGGACAATAGTGGTCCTGCTAACTCTCACGTGCTCGCCCCATTTAAAGACAAAGTTCTTGATTTTCTGAAAATATCTATCCAATCATCTGTTATGGTAATCCACACCTTGTTCAGTTTACCCGCATATAGCATGGTTTGACCCCGTGGATATCAGGTCTGGTATCTGCGACACCTGAATTTCTGGAATCATTGGTATGCGCCCAGTCCCTACTCACCAATAGTCGAGCGTTCCGCCTTCTGCTCCCAACGCGGGGAGCTCCCAATAAAAAGGGGAGCCTGTCAGCACAGGTTCGACTTCGTTCTACAAAAATCCCCAAAAACAAGTCACCCACACGAGAACAAACGTGTAAACACATTTACTTTAATATATCGATTCAACAGATAGAAGTATTCATACGAAGTTTCTTTTTTTGCGGAGTCTCTCTGAAAACGTGCCCCCCCACACGTTTCGGGAAAATGGTACGGTCCCAGCGGCGAGGCCAAAGAGCGTCCCTCTGTGTGATCGTCCAACTCCTTCAGGCTCCTCTAGCGCCGCCGCTCCACCCGTTCGTCCCCCTCTCTCTGTGCTTCACTCCTCCTTTTTTTTGGGGGGTTTATCGTGCCGCCGTCAGATTTTCCTGAAGTAGGGCGGGTCGGTGGGGGTTTATTCCCTATTTCCTCTGGTCCTCCTCTCTCCTTCCTTCCTTTTCCTTCCTAATCCTTGTCCTTCTTTATTCCTTCCTTATTCCTATATTCCTCTTCCTCTTTCCTTTCCTTAACTTGTCCTCTTTTCCTTCCTTCTTCCTTTCTCTTTCCTTCCTCTCTTTGTAACTTTCCCTCCTGACTCTTAATTTCCTCTCTTGTCCCATTTCATTTAATTCCTCTCCTCTCTTCTCTCTCTACTTCTCTGCCCTTCCTGCCTTCCGTTGGCTTACTTACTCTCTTGCTTTATTTTCCCTCTACTGCCTTTACCTCTCCTGAGCTTCCTTCTTCCTACCTTCTCTCCCCCTCTCTTCCTAATCTCTCCTGTTCTCTGACCCCCCCTCTTCCTTCCTCCTTCCTTAAGGACTCTCTCATCCCCTCGAAGGTTTTTGGATTTTCGCGTTGAATCAGATCCTTCTCGCCCGTTTAAAATCTCGCCCATCTGCGCGTTTAGAGTAAGCATCTGGCGGTTTCGTGAATCTTGTTTTTTGTCCTCCTCTCTTCTGGACTCACTGGTGGAATGACGGACTGCGGAGAGGAGCAGCAGAGCGACTAAGGAAAATAAGACCCAGGAAAACATGGAGAACACAGAGCTTGAGAGGAGCTTTGAGGAAAAACTGACGCTGGGAGAAAAAGGTAGGTGGGAAAATTACAGCCAGCTTCTCATTCCCTGCCTTCCAGCTGGAATGTTCCCGTTCCACCTTAAATGGGTGCAGCAGTTACATTCTGACGCCTTGACTACGCAGTCGCTGGTCCGTTTAAGGTGGGAATTTCCAGTTCCACCTTAAATGGGGCAGCAGTTACCTTCTGACGTCTGTGTAACTGCTGCACTATTTAAGGTGGAGCGGGTGCATTTGAATGTAGCTGCTGGACCGGAAAGTTCCACCTTAAATGGGCGCAGCGGATACTCTCTGGTGCCTCAGCTATGTTGTAACTGCTGCACCATTTAAGGTGGAACGGGGGGTTTCCAATGTAACTGCTGCGGCACTTAAGGTGGAACTGGGAAATTCCAACTGGAAGCCAACTTCAACCTCATAGGACACTGGATATCCATCATGTCTCACAGACGGTGGTCTAGGGGAAGCCCCTATAAGGGTCCAGCTTGGTGGTCTCTGAAACGCCACTTTGCCTGGATTTGGTGCAGTGTTGACATAGGAGTTAGGGGACACTGACACACCCTGGGAATATGTATCCATGTAGCCAGAGGTCATTCCTTCTTCCTGCTCCATGGAGTTATTAGCAGTGCCGTTAGCATTAGCCTGTCTCTATCATTACACTTATATAATAATGATGGAGGCTATGACCCACGGACGCGTCCCCCCGTCCCACCTCTGGGTCCCTTCCCCGAGGGGCCCCCCGCCCAGTGTAATGAGGGGGGTTGGCGTCTAAGATGGAGGAGGTGCGTAGGTGTGAGTTCTATGGGGCTCCCGTATGTGGGGCATGTTCCCTCGTCAGTGAGCCAGGAGTGAACCATCACCTGCAGTGTCCTCATAAATCATGCAGGGAGGAAGGTCAGCCCACGTGTCCAGATGTTGCAGGTAGGCGTGTGGACCAGAGAGCTCCAGCCTGCTGAACACAGATGTGCCGGAGGAAGGGCTGTGTGCCGGCAGCACCCTACAGGATCCCTGAGTGAGAGCGGTGGGAGCGCTGCGTGGGCCGCCGCTCATAGCCGATATATCATGTGCGTATCCGATGGGGGAAGGCGCTGCGCATTGCTCAGGGTGCAGGCAGCATTCCTGGTTTGGGCCTCTTCCCATTCCTTGTCTGTGCTGGTGTCGTCTGTTCCCAAAACAAAATATCAGGACGCATAACGTGTATCGGGAAAATCGGGATAGTCGGGATGCGTATCCTGCATCGTGGAAACCGGGATGCATAACTTGTATCATGGAAATGGTACTGATGTTGGAACATTGCTGTGAGGATCTGATTGAGCATTAGTGAGGTCAGGTACTGATGTTGGAACATTGCTGTGAGGATTTGATTGAGCATTAGTGAGGTCAGGTACTGATGTTGGAAGATTGCTGTGAGGATTTGATTGAGTATTAGTGAGGTCAGGTACTGATGTTGGAAGATTGCTGTGAGGATTTGATTGAGCATTAGTGAGGTCAGGTACTAATGTTGGAAGATTGCTGTGAGGATTTGATTGAGCGTTAGTGAGGTCAGGGTACTGTTTGAACATTGCTGTGAGGATCTGATTGAGCATTAGTGAGGTCAGGTACTAATGTTGGAAGATTGCTCTGAGGATTTGATTGAGCATTAGTGAGGTCAGGTACTAATGTTGGAACATTGCTGTGAGGATTTGATTGAGCATTAGTGAGGTCAGGTACTGATGTTGGAAGATTGCTGTGAGGATTTGATTGAGCGTTAGTGAGGTCAGGTACTGATGTTGGAACATTGCTGTGAGGATTTGATTGAGCATTAGTGAGGTCAGGTACTGATGTTGGAACATTGCTGTGAGGATTTGTTTGAGCATTAGTGAGGTCAGGTACTGATGCTGGAACATTGCTGTGAGGATTTGATTGAGCATTAGTGACGTCAGGTACTAATGTTGGAGCATTGCTGTGAGGATCTGATTGCGCATTAGTGAGGTCAGGTACTGATGTTGGAACATTGTTGTGAGGATTTGATTGAGTATTAGTGAGGTCAGGTATTGATTGGAACATTGCTGTGAGGATTTGTTTGAGCATTAGTGAGGTCAGGTACAAGATACATAACTTGTGTCAAGGAATTTGGGAATTTTGGGAACGTGTGTCCTGAAAGTTGGGATGCATATCCTGACTCATGGAAGTCGGGATGCGTATTGTGGAATTTGGAAAATGTACCGGTGCAGTGGAGGTAGAAACCCGTCCTGGCTTTAAGGAGGAACGATCTGCTCAGAGTGGACCGTGTCAGTCGGTCCGCTCACCATGTAATTATGGCATGCTGCAATCCCAAAAATGACATTCCCAACCAGCGGAAAGGACGATCCCAGCAGGAGTGACTCCGCTCCAGCGACACACACAATCCCGTGACTCGATGCAGGGTTGGTATCACAGTAGCTCAGTCACCTGAACGTCCGTGTGCAGTAACACCTCGTCCTGCGTCTCCTCCAGAGTCCGGTCAGATCTAAACATGCCTCTGCCTCCACACAGACACGTCACTGTGTACAGTGGGAAAACACATTCCTTCTCGGTGACTCTCCCGAAGACAGACCGCCTCCTGTGGAGGGGTGTTTAGCTGTGACGGAGCCGCATACCACCAACATGCTGCCTCTGTCCTCTCCGCTGAGCTCAGGAATCTCTCCGCTGAGCTCAGGAATCTCCTGCCTCCTTTAATCAGGGGGCGTTAGTGTGCTGAGCCGCACCGTCCCCACTGCAGGGAGCGGTAGTGAGGACAGGTACTGATGGTGGAACATTGCTGTGAGGATCTGACTGAGCATTAGTGAGGACAGGTACTGATGGTGGAACATTGCTGTGAGGATCTGACTGAGCATTAGTGAGGACAGGTACTGATGGTGGAAGATTGCTATGAGAATTTGATTGAGTATTAGTGAGGTCAGGTACTCATGTTTGAACATTGCTGTGAGGATTTGATTGAGCATTAGTGAGGTCAGGTACTGATGTTGGAACATTGCTGTGAGGATTTGATTGAGCATTAGTGAGGTCAGGTACTAATGCTGGAACATTGCTGTGAGGATCTGATTGAGCATTAGGGAGGTCAGGTACTGATGTTGAACATTGCTGTGAGGATTTGATTGAGCATTAGTGAGGTCAGGTACAGATGTTGGAACATTGCTGTGAGGAGTTGATTGAGCGTGGTCAGGTAGTGAAATTTGAAGATTGCTGTGAGGATCTGATTGCTGTGAGGCATCTACTGATGTAGGAGCCTGGGAGTCTGTACTGGACACCGGCCCTTCCAGGACTGGAATTGTGCACCCCTGGACTGAACCAGGAGACCTAAAACCCGCCCAGTGGAACCCACCATGAAGCCTCTTGCCGAGAGACTCTCTCGCAAACGCGAGTGTGAGTGCAGGAATGCTTTGTGGGCAAATGTGTTATTCCTGGTGTTTGTAATATTCCCGGATTCCTAGGCATGTGCACATCCCAAATGCTTTTGGAATGGTGTGGACTGCAAACATGCCAGACGCCGTGAGATGTGACTGGTCAGTTAGCGAGGCAGCACAGAACGCAGCGGTGAGCTAGCGGGGTGGAGGGAAGAGCGGATAGCAGTGAAATGAACGAGTCCCCTGGAATTTGGGGTATATACATTATGATGAGGTATTACATTGGTTATGATGAGGTAATATGAATATCAGGACGCATAACGTGTACCTTGGAATCGGGATTGTCGGGATGCGTATCCTGCATCGTGGAAACCGGGATGCATAACTTGTATCATGGAAATGGTACTGATGTTGGAAGATTGCTGTGAGGATTTGATTGAGTATTAGTGAGGTCAGGTACTCATGTTTGAACATTGCTGTGAGGATTTGATTGAGCATTAGTGAGGTCAGGTACTGATGTTGAACATTGCTGTGAGGATTTGATTGAGCATTAGTGAGGCCAGGTACTGATGCTGGAACATTGCTGTGAGGATTTGATTGAGCATTATTGAGGTCAGGTAGTGAAATTTGAAGATGGCTGTGAGGATCTGATTGCTGTGAGGTCTTCTACTGATGTAGGAGCCTGGGAATCTGTACTGGACACTGGCCCCTCCAGGACTGGAATTGTGCACCCCTGGACTGAACCAGGAGACCTAAAACCCGCCTAGTGGAACCAACCATGAAGCCTCTTGCCGAGAGACTCTCTCGATGAGGTATTATGATGAGGTAATACGCTATGGTGAGGTATTACATTGGTTATGGTGAGGTATTATGATGAGGTAATACGTTATGATGAGGTAATACATTGGTTATGATGAGGTAATACATTATGATGAGGTAATACATTGGTTATGATGAGGTAATACGTTATGATGAGGTAATACATTATAGTGAGGTATTACATTGGTTGTGATGAGGTAATACATTATGATGAGGTATTACATTGGTTATGATGAGGTAATACATTGGTTATGATGAGGTAATACATTATGATGAGGTAATACGCTATGGTGAGGTATTACATTGGTTATGGTGAGGTATTATGATGAGGTAATACGTTATGATGAGGTAATACGTTATGATGAGGTAATACATTATGATGAGGTAATACATTGGTTATGATGAGGTAATACATTGGTTATGATGAGGTAATACATTATGATGAGGTAATACATTGGTTATGATGAGGTAATACATTGGTTATGATGAGGTAATACATTATGATGAGGTAATACATTGGTTATGATGAGGTAATACGTTATGATGAGGTAATACGTTATAGTGAGGTATTACATTGGTTGTGATGAGGTAATACATTATGATGAGGTAATACGTTATGGTGAGGTATTACATTGGTTATGGTGAGGTATTATGATGAGGTAATACGTTATGATGAGGTAATACGTTATGATGAGGTAATACATTATGATGAGGTAATACATTGGTTATGATGAGGTAATACATTGGTTATGATGAGGTAATACATTATGATGAGGTAATACATTGGTTATGATGAGGTAATACATTATGATGAGGTAATACATTTGTTATGATGAGGTAATACATTATGATGAGGTAATACATTGGTTATGATGAGGTAATACATTGGTTATGATGAGGTAATACATTATGATGAGGTAATACGTTATGATGAGGTATTACATTGGTTATGCTGAGGTAATACATTGGTTATGATGAGGTATTATGATGAGGTAATACGTTATGATGAGGTAATACATTGGTTATGATGAGGTATTATGATGAGGTAATACGTTATGATGAGGTAATACATTGGTTATGGTGAGGTATTATGATGAGGTATATCACGTTATGGGATGAGGTAATACATTGGGCTTATGATGAGGTATTATGATGAGAGTAATACGTTTATGATTGAGGAGCAATACATTAGTTCTATGATGAGGTTATTATGATGAGCGGTAATTACGTTTATTGGTGAGGTAGTACCATTTATGGTGAGGTATTAGGCGTGAGGTACATGACATTGGTTTATGATGAGGTATTATGTGTGAGAGTAATACGTTATGATGAGGTAATACATTGGTTATGGCTGAGGTAATTATTGATGAGGGTAATACGTTATGATGAGGTAATAACATTGGTTATGAGTGAGGTTTATTATGATGAGGGTAATAACGTTATGAATGGGTTAAATACATTGGTTATGATGAGGTATTATGATGAGGTAATACGTTATGATGAGGCAATACATTAGTTATGATGAGGTATTATGATGAGGTAATACGTTATGGTGAGGTATTACATTGGTTATGGTGAGGTATTATGATGAGGTAATACATTGGTTATGGTGAGGCCGGCCTATCCCTCCACCTCAGTAACAACCGGGACAAGGCTACCCCTAGACGTGAACAGCCCAGACAGAGGGCTAAGAGTCCGGGGCGAGGGGTTGAATTGGGGAGGGGGGGCGGAGCTATCAGAGGGTCTGGATTGTGTGTGGAGGAGGCCTGATGTTTGATGCAGGTACTGAGACACTAAACCCAGAATCCCCAGCAGAAGTGGCTTTTGTGTTCTTCAGGCACACGACCAAAGCTCTCCAAGACTGGACTTGTTCAAAAAGTCTCTGACAGAAGAACAGGCAGTGCTCTCTCTCTCTCTCTCTCTCTCTCTCTCTCTCGTTGTCCCTCCCTCTCTCTCTCTCCCTCCCTCCCCTAGCACAATCACTTTCTTCTCCTTCTCGTCCTCAGGCGAGCGAGGGAGCGAGTGTGTGCTTGAGGACGTTTTATGGTCCTGACGTCGCGTCTTTCAGAGCTTCCTGAGCTTTTACACTGCTCCAATGTTTCCTCTGGGAGGTGTGGGGATTGTTCAGGTCACTTTGATGCCGTGTGGTTGTAAGGGTGTCATCGATTCGCAGAAGCATCGAGGACTGTAAATCAGTACACAGACCTCACAAGGTCTCCGGTTCCTGAGTTAGAAACACAAACCCGCCCAGAGACTCGTAGGAGGAGGTTGGTTCAGATTTGGTGGATGCCTTCCCTGGCCCAATTCCGAGGAGAATTCCCTGTAGACTGGGATTGTACCCACTGCTGGTAGACCCGTATGACCGTACGCTTCCATACACCTGCAGATTCAGCTACTTCCTTCACACTATGCTCTTTGGCCACTCCCACATGCAGTTACTCCTTTTAGCCAATCATTAACATCTGCTCTGGAGTGTTTTCCACACATGGAACGAGACATTCCCTGCACTGTAGCACCTCTTCCCAATCTATGGATCCCGTCACTCACACCCCACAGGTATTTATAGCTCTCAGCCTGAAGTTACTACCACCTTAAACACACAGGGTGCCTCGTTTTGTGTACATGCACTGTAGAAGTGAAACATGGAGATGGACTGAATATCGACAATCGAGAGTAGGGGTCCGGGTGAGTCCCACCAGAGCGAAGTGGGCTGGAAGTGGTAAACATTAACATGTGATGGGCTTTGGGGACAGTCATGGGCTAGAGGTAAGGGAGCCAGCCTTGTTACCGGGGACGTCGATGGTTCGATTCCCTGTACCAACACTAACGACTGAGGTGCCCTTGAGCAAGGCGCCTGACCCCCAACTGCTCCTGGGGGCGCCACGGATAGGGCTGCCCACCACTCCGGGCAAGTGTGCTCACTGACCCCTAGTGTGTGTGTGTATGTGTGTGTGGTGGTGGTGGTGGGGGGTTCCCTTCACAGATGGTGTAAACGCTTTTTTGTACTCAGGAGAATGACTGGCCTCACCTGGACGAAGGTGGGAAAGTAAACAGAACACAGCAGTGTGTCAATAGCTTGAACCACCTGCAGGGAATTAGGCAACTGGGAATTAACCTTGTACGGTTTACATAGACACAAACCGCAAATTAATAGCAGTCTGCTGGGACTCGAGCCAGAAAAGGCGGGGGAGAAACTCGTCTTTCCTGGCCTACAGAAAGACTGGACCTCAAAGGAAAGATGGATCCGATGTATGACAGTGACCCAATGTTAAATCCCAATATTCGGGAGGAAATGCGTCGATGCCATGCGACTTTGTGTTTGGACCTGCAACGTGTGCCGGCTGTCATGTCTTCAAAAGGCTTGAACTTTCAAACGGGAGGAAAAGCAGATTGATCCGATGACGACTCTGGATTCCTTTTTCCTGGAGTCTAAAAGGAGACCCTCCTGCTCGGCGGCAGGAAGGCAGGCGCTCCTTTGGAGCACGCAGCCCTGCCGGGGAGGTTGCTGCTATCTATCTAGGCCTCCTCTGAGCCAAGTGGTGTCATATGATGTGGTCGTTTTGGTTCTCTCACGGCGGCGCGCACCCAGTCATTTCGATTGAGACCATTTTCCTGGCCCAAGGGCTTCTAAGGCTGGGCGTGGCGGCCTGGAAAAAATCCGGGCCAAAGGTTTCAGCTCAGCTCCAAGCGAGGACGGGGCTGGGGGGCCTGGACTGAGATAGCGTGTCGTATCCCTGACTGATAGCAGGGCTGGCTGCTACTCGTGAGCCCCGGTCAAACATGGGCTGGCCTTGCTGCCGTGAGGAATCACTCGAAAAAAACCACACTCAGGACTTGAGTCACCAGCATGGCAACTATACCACTCCGCGGACTGGGCTTCGGTGCTTTTGCGTTTCGGCTGTCGACGGTTGGGAGAGTTTTATTTGTTAGGGTTTTAGGGCCTGTTTAACAAAAACCCTGGCGGCTGTTTTGTTTCCCTCGTTTTCTGGTGCTAGCGTGCTTGCATTAAAAAGCAGAAGTGATTCTGTGATTAGGTCAGTGGCAGATTGGCTCAGGGCTGGAGGTTAAATCATGTTGTTGTTTGTCACTTGGGTGATAAGAGCGTCTGCAGTAAACAGCTGCTAGAGCAGCACTGATAAAAGAACATAGACCCCGCCTCCCTGTATCTGATAACCCCACACACCTGGGTGATATTCTATGGCTAATTCCTGCATGCCTTAGCCCATCCATAAACATGGCCCGGGGAATATCGTTACAGTGGGACAACTGTGGACGGTGGGAAAACAAGCTTTGGGTCAGGTCTTTATAGTAGTAGAGATCGGGATTCAATTTTCAAGCCCTGGTTGGGACGCGTAGGGCTGCCCTCCATAGAAGTCGACGAGTCGAGTCCGAATCGTCAGTCGGAGAACCCTTCAAGTCGGACTGCGACCCTTCAAGTCCGACTGACAGCAGTGACCTTTTTTTTTTTCGTAAAGCAGACTAAGCTTAACGAAACTGCACAAGAACCTTTAAGAATGTTAGAAGTCAGTTTTAATAATTATTAATGAGAGGGAATAATGAATGAAGTTCTAACATGTTGTAGAGTGGATCAATCACTTGTTGCCAGAGCAACCAGAAATGTTTTATATTCATTGTCCTTGTTTTAACCCTCGGTAAAAAATGAATATTCTTGGGGGAGGGGCTAACTGAAATATAAGGTCCTGCAAACAGGGATAGGGGGGGGTCACCTTTTTTCTTCCATTAAACAGACAAAGCTTACAAAACTGCACAAGAACTTTAAGAATGTGAAAAGACGTTTTAATAATGATTAAAGGGGAATAATGAATATATATGTAAGGTCTAGCTGGGCTGTGGCGCAGGCTTGCAAAAAAATCAATCCACGTGACGACGTGCGCTGGCGGTTAACCACTGTAGGAAGCTGAAGCCGTGAAGCTGAGAAACACGGGGGGAACGATGTCTCAGAGGTTTTGAAGAAGACAATCCGAACAAATGAAACCGAATTCCGCTCGTCATTCAGTCAGACATCCAACACTGCTCCAAACGAGGGAGCTAACTTATGGTCGTGCCGAAGACGTTTGTTTCATTATGTTTCCGTTATTTTAGAATCTAAATTACAGATATGTTTATTTATTTGTCTACAGATAAGACTATCTTTATTTAAGGATCAGTACAGTCACTTAATACGCCTGCTGATAAACGAGAAATCATTACTCCAGTGCAGGTAATAGGCTAATACCCATATTTAATAATTTAAATATGGACTAATCTGGTTTTATTTAGCAGGTCATTATTTATGAGAGATGAAAGGCGAAGGGTCCTCCTACTGAAGAAGCTGTTAGGAGTGAGATTAAAAGACTATAAGCTATAGGCGCTAATGTTTAGTATAACTACGCGCTGCCTGCCACAGGCGCTGTATCCTGTAACTAAATCAGGCTCCAGTTCAGAGTCGATTCCATCATAAGCCCCCGCCTCTTTTTAGTTCAGGAAATATGTTGCTGTGACCGCTGCGCTGACTTTTCTAAATGAGAAGCTATCAGATCTGAGCCGTGTGTGCAGACTGATCTACTGATTACTAGATAACGTACATGGAGGGGAAAACATGATACGAATAGGCGAATCAGTCGACAAAGAGGTGGGAATCCGATTCAACTGACAAACTTCGGAGTCGGGCACATCCCTAGGGACGGTTTAGCTGTGTGGTAGATTGGGTTAATCGTACCTACCCCGAGTGCCTCAGTGCTTATATTCCCCCTTAACTCTCCTACCTTTGCCTC
>JAMWET010005053.1:0-190542 GCA_024036415.1 Prochilodus magdalenae | reverse complement strand
AATGAGGTGTATTCAGTGTTGTAGCATGTTCCCTGTGTAGTGTCATTAGCCGTGCGGGAAGGTGTTTCACTGTCCCCTGCATGTGTTGTAGCAGCTGAGGTGACCTACAATGCCCTCTCCCCATCATTTGATTCCAGTGTCCTCTGTCATTTTCAGAGTTTTAGATTTAATTTTGAAGCCTTCCACTTACGGCATGGAGATCACTACATAACTGGTGTCCTCTCACCAATCTGTAAAACCACAGTAAAGCACAAACTCACCACCCCTCACCTCCACCTCCTCCTCCAACCCTGGAGAGTCTAGAACAGGAAACCCAACCAAGGAGGCCCCTGCAGCTCAGAGCAACACATTCGGACCCCTGTTCTGTTAGTGTGTAGATGGAAGATTCAGGCCGGGTTAAAGTGGAGGGACACTGATCCTTGGGGTCTGTTTTTGGTTGAGTCTATTTAATCTACATATGAGTAAGCTGTTCTGTGAGTGAGCTGGATGTGCTGCTGTAATAGGAGCCTGAGTTTATGTTTTAGTATCAGTCAAGCTTTCAGTGCAAATGAAATAAACCAGGGGAGATACGGTTCTGCAGGTGGCAGGTTGTTTTCTGTACTACATTGTGATGACAAACATCTGTTGTCCCTGTGCCGAACCACACACGTGGAAATTGGTCCAGGCACTGTCCCATAGTCCTTCATTACACAACATCAGTCCACTCCTCTCAACCTACACACTCACCTAAGACTGTGGGCCTTAGAGCAGTAACCAGCAATCAAAGAAAGTCATGATGTGCATACAACAGGAAACCCCACAGTGAGGTGAGGCCCTGCAGCTCAGAGCACCCCAGACCACCTCTTACTCACTGATCTCTCACTCATGATCTGCACTTGGTAGATACAACATACAGGCCTAGTTAAAGGGATGTAAACTGAGTTTGGTATGCTGATTCTGGTTTTATACATTTTCATGTCCTTATTATGCATCAACTTACACTGAGCCACATGGCTAGCCCATGGTTACACTTAACATAGAATCTGACTTCATAAGTATCTTATAAATAAACAAGGGTTTAATATACAGTTTACAGTTCAGTACAATAAAGAAAACCAAACTGGTATATCAAACTGTTCAAATGGTTACTTGATCTGAACCACACCACAGAGTCCACAGCCATGGAAACATCTGTGGTTAGTAACGTCTGCCTGTTAAAGGTGCAGAAGGAAAAACAGGACCACTACTTTCAGTTTACTGAGAAAGCCCAAAACACACACGAAGGCACACATACACACAGACATCCTCCAGCTCAGTCAACCACACACAGATCAAGAACCCATGAAGGCCCCATTGCTAACTCTTCTTTAGACAGTTCCTCTTGGACCAGTTTTTCCCGAAATCTTGAATGATATTTGAATGCAAGCAATGGGCCTCACATAATAATAATAATAATTAATAATAATTATGCTTAATAATAAGGTCAGTGTCGGTACATTAATGTGTCCCAACTAATCAAAAATTGAGCATACATGCTGAAGTCTAAGATCAGATAGAGGCGTGTCTTTGAGAGCTCAGCAGCAGCTCAGACATTCATGCAAACAGGAAACCCACAAAGAGGCCCTGCAGCTCAAACCACACCGTCAGTAACCTGAGACTGGCCTATAGTCCATACAAGGTCCACACGTTAAAGCTCAGCTCAGGAAGCCCCAGGGGCTTACTCCATGTTATGCTGTGCCATTATTTGGCTCATCACACACAACCACTTAAGGCAAAGCTTCTTTGTCCCATGTCAAGGCACATGTGTTTAATAGTAGACCCATCGGCTGGATTCCTGAGTCAGGCGGTCAGCAGTTCACTGATTTACCTCCCTTGAAACATCATACTCAGCTGATGTGTTCAATAACCAGCTCATCTTTTGGGTTCTTGTTTACTTTCTTGGCTATTACCTGACTAAAGTCTTAAACATATAGGGGTACATAGGATAACTTCTGTAGTCTCCCTAAAAGCCTTTCAGATTTCCTAAAGAACCCATTTAAAATGACTTCCACATCATAGTAAAGGTTCTAGACAGAACTCCTCAATCAGGAGAGAACCTCCACAGTGTGATGATTCTTTAGACCCAGAGTGACTCACACACCTCACAAATCCTCTAAACAACATGGTATCAAGGAAAACTGTGAAGGTGGTGGCATCACTCAAAGAACGCAGTGTGAGCCCTTCTTTAAGGTCACAGAAATGTGAAAAAAAGAAAGAATAAAAGAAAAAAAAAGCAGTAAAAATCAGGTTAACATCACACCCACTCTAGAAGAAAGGACCAATTAGGAAGCAGTGTCTTCTCTTTGGTAGGTTGGCTTATCAAGAAAAACCACTACGCTGTACCACAAAGCTAGGAAAAAAGCTCCACACTGACGTAAGGCCATGGGGATCAGATTTCAACTCAGACATCTGCTTCAGGAACCCTCAGCATCTTCAGCCACCCCCAAGCCCTCCAGTCTCTGAGGAGACAGAGTCCTCTCTCATTCACTCTCATTGAGTAAGTAAACTTGAGCTCATGTGTTTCATTTTTTAACAGCTTTAGCTACATCTTGTCCCGGAGTCATCTAGTTATACTGGGACAAATGAGATCACTAGTCTGGTTTTCTGGTAAGAGCACACACACATGAGAACTGTTCTGTAAGCAGTACATCAGATCTGCTGGTCTTTCTTTGTGTAAAGGTGTGACTGCTGTCTTACAGGTGTTCTGGCTCTCCAGGATCTCTGGAACAAAAGTGAAGATGGTTTTAAAAAAAAAATCCATCCATGATTTAATTCCAGGTGACAACCTTGGTCTTTTCAGGGGTCCCCTTCTTATTGGACATACTTTCTGGAGGCTGCTGGGGGTGCTGGACCCATCCCAGCACTTATTAGGTGGAAGGCAGGAGACATGTTGGACAGGCCACCAATGGGTCACAGGGCGGACACACAAATACACACCAGGGCCAATTTAGCATCTGCAGTTCACCTGATTGCATGTCTCTGGATTGTAAGAGGAAACCAGAACACCAGGAGGAAACCCACACACAAGGAAACAGGCAATCTCCACACACACCCTCAATACCCCAGTCCAGAATCAAACCTGGACCTAGATCAGACCCGTTCTCCTGCTGTGAGGCAACAGGACTACACAAATCACCAACATGCCTCCCTTCTCTATGCTCAGCAATCAGGGTAAACTGATATGGGGATAGTGGCCAGCCCTGCCTAACTCCCTGCTGAACCAGTGTGTTTCTTCACTTTCTGTTAGGACTGTGGCTTGGTGATCAGTGTAGAGGCTCCTCATGAGGACAAAGAGATTCTTAGGGTACCCATATTCCTGAAGAGATTCCACTGTGTGATATGGTTATGGTTGAGGAGCTCCAGAAAACCTTAGTTAGCTGAGGGAAAATACTTTCCTTCCTGGCTCTTTCCAACTATCCACCATCAACTATGATCTTCTTTCAATGCCTTTACTGAATCCAGTTTAGTATGTCTGACAGCTCATGTAAGGTACTACCTCTAGGGCATATTAAAAGATCTGTATGAACAGATTTACTTAGTTATTAATAATTAAATATTTGAGTCATTCATAACATCTCTCTCCCGTCTCCCTTTTTAAGCAAAGCAGAATCTGCTCCTCTGGAAAGTCTTTTCAGTTTATTGGAATTGGCTGCATGGATTAACATCCATTCATTCTCAAGAGCGTTAATGAGCTAGGCTACTGATGTTGGAAAGGAAGAGGTCTCTTTACTGACTGATCTCAGATCTGTTCGGTGTTATATGAAAGTGCTGAACTGACCTCTGACCTCTGGGCACTCTGAGTTCAGATACTCATCACTCATCTCCGAGTTAGGATAATGTGAATGACGTAGGAAGCTGGAACAAGAAGGCTTCCTTCTTACTGACCTCTCAGTGGTACTGAAATAAAGAATATATATCCTAGACTGCAGTACAAACACATCTGTGGTGAGAGACGACCACCTCATGATCACACAGAGACAAACAGGAGCTCGTCTCATGTTTCTGACAAAGTCAAATAATGACACACATCCTAATACTCATTTCAGCACACATACAGTAGATCTGCACTACAACTGGATCTGTTCAGTGTCTACAAAAGGACCACACAGAACAAATCCCTAAACAGACTCCTGACTCCAAACCTCAGTCACAAACAGGTCCCTGTGCTGGCCAATACACCCAACTGCACATGCTCCCACTCTTGCACAGGTTGGAAATGTGATCGTTGGCAGCACTGTGTGAAGAGTCGCCTCCCCACAACCACTCACACAACCTCAAGTATGTGAGCTCACGAGCATTAAAGATGCACAAACTGGGAAACTCTACGAAGGTCAAATCAGGCTACTAATGTCTTGTGCTCAATTTCAGGCACAAATCAGACTAATTCTACCGACATACGGCTCTGGAAAAATTTTAGAGACCACCTGGAAATGATCAGTGTCTCTATTTGTACAGGTTCTGGGTTTGTGTTGGACCAGAATTCCTCAGTTCTGTTTTATTCTCTACACTTCTGGAACCATGTCTCCCAAATTCCAGATCAGATATTGTATTAGATCTGTTTATTTAGAAAATCACTAAAGACCTCCAGAAGCCTGGTTTTAGAACATCGGTGTCAAGAGTGCTTTCACCTGTGGCTCAGAGGTGTCTGGACGTTTCAGCGATGCTACATCACAGCTATTGCTGCTTGAGTGACAGTGTATTGCCGCTTTGAGACAGACTGGACTGTGCAGCTGCAGTGTAGCTACATGGCTGCCTGGACTGGTGCCGTCCAATAGCAGGCATGAACATGCCGAAGCTACAAGGCCTTTTGGTGGGATGGCGTTGTGACACTACTCTGCAGTTATGAAGCTGCATGGACCGGTGGTGTTCAGTTAAATGAAAACATTGCCCCCTTGTGGCTAAGGACATTGCTGGCCTTTAGGGCTTCTGCCTGTTTGATGGATAGTAGTCAAGGAGTGAGATCTTCCCTGCAGTAAGGATTCTCTTCTGGAATCTCTTAATGACTCTATAACAGAGTCTGGGGAATCACTGGACTGATGACTCATCTTGTAAATTTGTATATTGTTCACCTGTAAAGCATCCTTGACCATGGAAAAGGCGCTGTATAGATAAAAGTAATGATGACGATAATGAAAAATTCCCACAGGCACTCCGGCATCTTGTAGGGGGCAAAAATGCAAAAATGGGGGACAACTCAATATAAAGGCCCATGAATCTACAATGTAGGTGTCCCAGTACTTTTGTCCATACAGAGTACATTCCTCCCTGAGTGACACCCTCCTCTACATTCACATAGGAAGTGTCCTAGTATCACTTTAGTGCATTTAGGGACTTGCTTTGCTCTGCTGAGTTGAGTTATGGTCTTTGATCAGGATTAAACATAAACACTGGTTAAAAGTTCAACTCACAGCTCAATAAAATTCTCTTCTAAATTAACCATGTCCTCTTTATAAGCCATCTCTTAGCCAACACCTGCACAACCACAGCATGAACTCCCTTGTTTGATCAACTCAAGGACCACCCTCTTAAGAAGTGGCCAATCAGGAAGTGTGAGACTAGTTTGCCCATCTCTCATTGGTTTGTTGTCTGAGCATTAAGATGAACCACCATGCGGTAAGACGTAATCGAAAATAGAACATTTCCACTGACGTGGACCAATCAGATTTCAGCACTGACATCTGCTTCAAAGACCTTCACGCTCATCAGCCGCCCAGCACCAGTCTCTGAGATGGAGAAGTCAGGAGTCATCACTCTCATGTGCAAGTAGACTGTGTCTTTAGTCTATGGTGGATCCTTCAGTCTGGTTACCATCAGACCTGTTTAAGAAAACCTAAAACGGCTTGTAAAGGTATGTGGGATCTGCACCCTCTTCTTTGTTCAGTCTAAAGTGTGGTCGATGTGCTGCAGGTGTTTGGCTCTTCAGGATCTCTGGAGAAGAAGTGGAGATGAAGGTCAAACCAGGAGCCAATGCCGTTCTCTCCTGTGATTGTAACTGGAAGAGTGAATATAGCATTGTTTGGTTTAGGAACTCCTCACATGAGCACATGGTTATCCACAAAGAGGCTTGTCCACGTTACTCTATTTTGTGGAGTTTTTTCAGCACAACCAGCGATCTCCTGGTGAGGAACGTGAGTGAATCAGATCTGGGCCTATACTACTGCGCTCTACAGAAAACACGGCCTATCAGAGATGAAGCTCGAGCTTGTTCTGGGGAGGATGTCTGTCTGTACGGAAACAGGACCACCCGACTCTCTTTCCACGGTAAGGTCACTCTGGTTCCAGTTAACACTAATGTCTTCATAGCCTGTGACATAATGAGTCATTAGTGTTTCAGTTCTGGATCTGCACCCACCAGAACCTCTTTGTTGGTAGAGCCCAAACACCAGACCCCCTCCTCCCTTCCTGTATCAGACTGTAGTGTCTGCTGGAAGCTGCTGGTCAGTGTGTGTCCTGTGTGTGTTCTCCTCTCCTGCACCTGTGTGTACTGGATCTACAGAACCAGAATTAAAGGTAGGTTCTGTTTACATGCTCTGTGTGTTCCACATTCATTTTTATGTGTTTGGTAGACGAGAAGTAGACCTTGAATAGTGAAGCACATTGGCCACAGGAGGTGGGACCACCCCACACACCTAGAAAATATGGTTCTTTAGCAAAGAAAATTTAAAGAAGCACTTGTATGATTCAAGAATGCATGATTACTACTATCATGAAAACGTTCTTTAGATTGATCAAGAATATGGATTTTCCTGTTTGAGAGGGGTTCTATAGTTATAATAAGTTATAAGTTATAATGTCAAACTCGTAGAAACAGAACTCTTTGAAAAAATTCTCCTCAAAGACGAAGAACACTTTCACGATGCAGAGAACCCTTTAAACATGTCATTCTCCTTGCTAAAGAACCGTCTTTTGTAAAAACTCTTTATTTAAAAACTGGGGTGGGCCCAGCTTCCAGGACCAGGGTGAGAAACACTGTTCTACCGCAGTTAGGGTTCTTCAAAGTGTTCACGGTGCTATATAGAACCAGTTCATTGCTAAAGAACCCATAGATGACCACCATGTCCAATCAGACTGCAGCCTCCGATGTGACATGGGACTTCCAAGCAGTGTTTGGGTCACCTGAACCGGGAGCCCCCACTTAGACTGAACTAGCCAACTGGGCTAACAGTAAACATCCCCTGATTATTAGGACCACAGGCAGGACAGATGTAGCAGACTAGGCTGGCATGCATATCATTAGTATGTGCCTCCACCCAAACTTAACTCCAGCAGTGAATCTTCACACAATGTCTCCAATGCAGATACTGGACATTCTTGTGGTATATATAGATCTGACCATTGATCAGTTTACATATTGATTCCTGATATATTTCACTGGCAGTGGGGAAGCAGCGTGAGTCAGCAGTGCATTCCTGTGAGACTACAGGGAACCCAGCCAGTAGAAAACATGACAAGGTACTGTACCACACACCTAACTGGTAGGTCATCATCTCTGATGAAGCACTAGTGTTTTATTGGGGAGTCTCTGTGTGACTGTAGAATCCAGTAGAATTAAACTTCAGGCCTGTAGCTGAAGTTTAATATGCTGTTTAATGTCTGCAGGTTGGAGGAGATGATGTGTGCTATGCTTCGTTGGACCTCCCAGGCAGAGGAGAGCGGCGTCTGAAGAAGAAGAGAGTTGAGTGCTCAGAGTTCAGCACATATTCTGAGGTTAAAACTGATCAAATATAGAACAGCTGAGGAGGGTCTATAATCTGAAGGGACGTATATCGGATGATACATGTATAATATCCTGTAAATGTGCTGCATGCAATAAATGGTAACACTTTACACACTGCTGTGCTGTGTTGCTTTAACCTGATAAGGACATCTGAAGCTAAACCTGTACTACCTTCAGGATACAACCTGGTCACACTGGATCCACAGGCTGGACAACACCACTAACACCAGTGTGGGTGATGCTACCCTGGTCAGTAGTGGTGTAGTGGTAGTACCCTGATAATGTCCTGGGTGTTGAGTGTAAAGGAGCTAGAGAAACAATAGATGAGCAGGAGTTTCAGCACCATGGACAGTACAGACAGGCAGCACTCAACACCTAGAAATGTTAAACACCTGTAAAACTGATTAAGTTAGCAAATCCCACCTCAAAGTCACATGTCTGAGTGTAGAGCTTTACCTCAGATAGACTTTGGACTGACCATAGCATCACAAACACTGCCAGCTTACCTGACAGTGGAAATACCCAATGCTGGAATCTGGACTGTATAATTTCTGACAGTGGAGGACTGTGTTCACACTCTCCCCTGATGTAAGCTGGTTTAAATACAGAGTCCGAAATGAAGAGGGCAGTCGTGAGCTGGAGGTTAGGTGATAGGAGGGTCGCCGGTTTGATTCCCTGAACCGGAGAACACGACGCAAGTGCCTTTGAGCAAGGCACCTAACTGCCCAACTGCTCCCTAGCACTGTGGATCGGGCTGGCTACCACTGAAGGGAAGTCTCGTCACTGCCCTCTAGTGTGTGGGTGTTTCACTGTGCAACATGGCATATTAGACTAGCCTGGATTCAACTGGACATGGATCCTGCACAGTTCCGTGTGCAGCAATGTTGCTTTACATAGCAATAACTACATGATGCAGCTGCACACACACACACACACACACACACACACACACACACACACACACACCTATTGAAGTCTGTACTGTAATGTAAAGGTAGCTGGTTTTTGTAAGACTGTAAAGAGCGACGTTTGAATATTTGCTGCTGTCCACCCACGCACAACCTCAAAGATGAAAGCTCACACCCATCGAAGGGTGCACAAACAGGAAACCTGTAGCAAGCACACATCAGACCACTAATTTCAGAGGGGCTAACATTGGCCTGATGTTGGTTACAACCATGATGGGGGTCAAACATTCAAGAGAGAGAGATCTATAACTGTTACAGAGGCCAAAGACCTGCTAAAATCCCTTTTAGTTTTAAACTGTCTGATATGACTAATTTTAGTGATATAGCTCATTTCTAGGAGCTGTCATTTTAATCAGCAGGGTAACAGCAGGTAGAGGAATTCTTCAGTCCATCATAATGCGTTTCTAATCCTCTTATTAACTGCACCAAGCTAGAACCTGAGGAATCATCAGCAGATACACCACCATCCAATGTCCTGACTGGGAAGAGAAATCACTGAGGCTGGCCTACTACACCACTGCCACATAAAGAGCCAGCAGGGAGACAACACTGTCCCCGAGACCGATTCCAGCCCAGCAGCTGCCAGCCAAACCATTAATTAGCACTGGCTAATGGTAGTGCTTAGGGACGTTGACACTGTGACTTGAGTAAAGTTGTGTATACAAAGTGACTGGTAGTACAATGACATGCAGGTCTCCTCCCCCACTCTGAGAGCAGACAGAGACAGGAAACCCTACAATGAGACCCTCAGCTCAGATCGCTGTTCACTGATTCTCTAATGACTGACCCTACTTCTGTTCTGGATTGGGTGGCTGGATTGGGTGACACACAGCCATGGAAACATCTGTGGTTAGAGGTGACCAGCATCTATACAGCGACAAACAGGAACTCCCCTCAGTGTCTGAGAAAGCCACAACACAAGACACACCTCCTGCTCATTTCAACACCCAGGCCTGCACTAACACAGCCCTGCTCAGACGTCCTGACCTCCAGTGTTACCCAGTTCAGTTTGGATCTTTCAGTTGACTGGAGGATCCTTTAACAGCGTACTGAAGGTCGTAGAAGTTGCCACACCAGGCCTAATGAGTTAATGAGGACACATATGACAAATAGACACAGTCTTTAATCACCTGTCTATTGGTCAGTGTTTCTCAGCCCTGGTCCTGGAGGCACCATGCCCTTCAGTTGCAGGGCTGGAGGTCTCCAGGACTGGGGCTGAGAAACACTGACCAACAGGCATGTGAGTATCTGGGTCAAGGAACACTGAGCTAGGCTACTTGGCCAAGTGCTGACATTAAGGGTACTGTCAAGTCTGAATAGATCTGAATACGACAGTATACAGCAGGTCACTGTTTGGTTGGTGCAGTCAAACCTGCATGCACACACCCACTTACTCACATGCACAGCCATGCTCAGTTTGAACCATATCGGCAAATGCTGTGGTTGTAGCATCACAGACAAAAATGTGTGAAGGTTCACGCCCCCAGCAACTCTCACATATACACACACAGTCTGGCGATTAAACCCTAGTACACAAGGATACTAATCTTTTTATCATATTCTGGAAAATTAAGCAGCACATGAGGCTAAATGTGTAATATAAAGACCATATTGATCGGTCACATACACCCACCTGTCACTTCATTAGGTACACCTTGCAAGAAACCTAATACAGGGTGCCTGTATTTGACTGGGCAGAGAAATCCCTGAGGGTGGCCTACCACACTACTGATACACAAAGATCCAGCAGGGAGCCTGGAGAACACTATCCCTGAGCCAGCTGCCAGTCCAGCGACCACTGCACCCACTAACCTAGACTGGCACCCAACATGGCAGGGCTTAGGGACTTTGACACTGTGAAGTTTATTTTGGCTGACTTGAGTAAAGGAGTGTACACAAAGCAACTGGTAGCACAATGACTTTCTGGTTCTCCTCCCCCACTCTTAGAGCTCGAAAGCAATGCTGAAAAAGGAAACCCAACAATGAGACCTTGCAACTGTTCACTGGCTGTATTTAAAGACTGACCTTAGATCTGTTCTGGATTGGGAGGCAGTGCTCAAACTGACCTAGGATCTGATGTAGATTGAGGTTAGAACTTTAGGGAATGATAAAGAATATAAAACAACAGTACTCAATCATAGTTCAAACAGCCCTTAGCCTTCTGCAGCACACACTGCCATGGAAACATCTGTGGTTAGAGGTGACCAGCATCTATGCAGCGACAAACAGGATTTCCCCTCAGTTTCTGAGAAAGCCACAACACAAGACACACCTCCTGCTCATTTCAACACCCAGGCCTGCACTAACACAGCCCTGCTCAGATGCCCTGACCTCCTCTGCAGTGTTACCCAGTTCAGTTTGGATCTTTCAGCTGCAGGGTAGAGCCTCCAGAACCAGGGTTAAGGAACACTGGGTTGGGCCACACTGATGTTAAGTCTGAATAGATCTGAATGTGACAGTATCAAGCAGGTCACTGTTCTGGTTAGTTCACCCAACCATGCATGCACTCACTCACATGCACAGTCATGCTCAGTTTTAACTATAATGGCAAATGCGGTGGCTGCTTGTAGCATCACAAACAAAACCATGTGAAGGTTCACTCCCTCAGCTACTCTCACATATACACACAACCTCCAGCCTGAAACTCATGAACATGCAGGAACAGAAGAGCTGTAGCAGGGTTACCTCAGGCCACTACAGCCTAGTACACAAGGGTACTAACCTTTTTCACCATATTAACCACCAGATGAGCCTAAATGTGTCATTTAAAGACCAAATCAAGTGGTCACGTACACCTACCTGTCACTTCATTAGGTACACCCCCTTGTTTTTGCACCCATTGTCCATTCTTTCGGCTCCACTGACCATACAGGAGATCGCCAAAGTTCCTATGTGTACTGGGTTACCCTGTTCTTCAATGGTCAGGATCATCTCCACGGTGTAGTGTACCTAAGGAGGTGGCCGGTTTCATCATTTGACTAGTTAGAAGGGGCCAGTTTCATGTGGACTTCCTTTCACAGCTTAAAACCAGACATACATAAAGCTGTGTGACTGAGGGTCTTTTTTTAACAGCAGCAGATACGGGGGCTAGACGTAGGTATGACCTTCAAACATGGGCCAAAACATGTATCGGGACCAGACTGTGACGGAGCCGGTATACCTCCTCACACAATCACTAACAGGGTACTGATTTACCACTCACAGCTAGCAGGTTTTATACCTCACAAAGAAGACCCATCTCCAAACCCACACCATAGGCGAACACGCCCTCAGTCTCTACGTACACAGAGGCAACGTCCATACACATATCTCCAATCTCCAGCCAAAACGGGTCTCGATTACATTAGATCAGCCTTACTTGTCTGTACTTGGATGAGGTTGCAGTGAAGATCCAAGTACCAGATGATACGATGACTATGCTGTAGTGCTGGTGGTTGGTTGGTTGGTTGGTTCCTATGGTTGATCCAAGGCTAACAAACTGTGCCCCCAGTAGTTCCTCTGTAAATCTTGTCTCCACAGTTGGTCCACAAATGCTCAGGGGTACCAGATGGGAAGTTCCAAACGCATACCTGAACAGCCTTTCTGAGGTACAGAGACAAAAACCCATGTTCAGTAATATAACTTACCCAAAACAGGTCTTTAGTCATTCATTCCCAAATCTCTTATCACTTTACCTCATTTATCTCAATCTGGGATTTACCTACACAGAGAATGGGTAAACCAGGAGCTTTCCCAATCCTGGACTTTGTATGAGAGGTATGAAAGTTAGTTTGTCTTGCTCTGTTCTTCTTCTTTTATCTGCTACACTGAACATTCTAGCTCACTGCTAATGCCTAGTGGCCAAAACTAGTATTACACCCAAGTTCACCTCAAACCAGAGGGATGCTGGCTGCAAGATGGTGCCAGGCAACTATCTCTTGAACTCTGACAACAGCTGTAGGAGGTGGCGATGTTGCTCCACTCCATAACTGCTCCATGAAGGCCTTGAGCTGTTCCTTCATAGGTTTAAAGCTATGCCATGGTCACATACTCTCCCATCACGGGCCCTCAGGAAGGAAATGCCTTCCCTCTGCCTGTCCTGCTATTGACATCCCCGGAGGTGACAAACTCAGATTCCTGCTCTCATGCCCTTTTTCTCCATGCTTGGTCTTGGTTATGGGGGGAGGTGGATGTCCAATAAAAAAATAAAAGTCCCTGATTGTGTATTACCAGTGCCTTCTCTGTTCGACATTTGTTGGGCTTCCAGCCAAACCTACACCTCCACCGAGTGATATCTATTTTTTTCATCACACCCTTTTAAGAAGTGCGGTACGTGTGAGGTTATTTTCCATGTCTCTCATTGGTGAGCTGCTTGAACATTAAGACTAACTGCTACACGGTGGGCCATAATCAAAAATAGAAATGTTCCACTGACGTGGACCAATCAGATCTCAGCACAAACATCCGCTTCAAGCACCCTCACCATCATCAGCCCCCCGACACCAGTCTCTAAAATGGAGAGATCAAGAGCCGCTCTCATCACTCTCGTATGTAAGTAAACTTGAACTGTTCTACAGTTACTTCTGTACTGTGGTGGATTTTCCAACATCTGGTCACCATCAGAACAGCTGGGATTCATTCACTTCATAGACAAAGAGATGTGTAGCTCAGCTGTTATGGCCTTCGGCTGTTATGGCCTTCGGAACATGTAGGTACGCGAGTTTAAATGGACGAGTTGGTCTGTTGCAGGTGTTTGGTTCTCCAGGATCTCTGGAGCAGATGTGGAGATGAGAGTCAGACCTGGAGATGATGTCGTTCTCTACAGTGACTGTGTTTGGAGGTTTGGCTTTGACACCGTTTGGTTTAGGAACTCCTCACATGAGCACATGGTGTTGCTGGACGGGTCCCATCCACGCTACTCCATTAGGTTGAACGACTGCCACCAAACCACTGAACTCCTGGTGAGGAACGTCAGTGAGTCAGACCTCGGCTTGTACTTCTGTGCTCTACAGAAGAAGAGATCTTCCGGAGATGGAGCTCGAGCTTGTTCCTGGGAAGATGTTTGCTATTACGGAAACAGGACCACTCAACTCTCTTTCCACGGTAAGGACCCTCATTCAGATCTAATGAGTCCAAATGTGCACCCATCGCTGTTTCTTATTCCGGCTGGCATTCTCTTACTGTAGACATGACACGCCAGACCCCCTCCACCCCTCCTGGATCAGACTGTAGTGTCTGCTGGAAGCTGCTGGTCAGTGTGTGTCCTGTGTGTATCCTCCTCTCCTCAGTCGTCTCCTCCACCTGTGTGTACTGCATCTACAGAAGCAGAACTAAAGGTACTCACTGTCCACTCTTTTAGACACTCCTACCCTGCTGCTCCACCTTGTAGATGTAGAGTCAGAGATGATAGCTCATCTGCTGCTGCACAGTGCAGTGTTGGGCATTCTCTAGTCTTTGGTTGGTGAACGATTCTCAGTCCAGCAGTGACACTGAGGTGTCCAGGACCACTGCTGTGTCTGATCCACTCGTCAGTGTCACTGCAGTGCTGAAAATGATCCACCACCCACATACTACCTTCTCTGTGGTGGTCCTGTGGGGGTCCTGACCATTGAAAAACAGGGTAATACAGTACACAGAGAAACAGATGGACTACAGTCTGGAACACTAGAACGTGTACCTTCTTCATGATCTGTATCTAAATGTTATTTCAGTGACCGTGGAGCAAAGAGATGATGTGGGAGAGCGTGAGAGGCCGAGAAGTAGAAACAGGGACAAGGTACTGTGACATGCACACACGCTGCTGGTAGGCCAATGTCTCTGATGCTCTGTGAATGCTTCGCTGATGAGTTTCTGCATGGCTGTGGAGTGAACTGCAGGACGTGTCTCTATTCTTGAACACAGTGTGTCGTGTTCCTCTGACTCCACCTTTTTCTGGGCCTTATTTGTTCCGACGTCTAATGGCCTCTCGTATAATAGTCCCTCACTGTGATACCCAGCATGCATTGTGAAAATACATTATGCTAGTCCCTGTGATGCCAACCCGTCCTGACTGCTTCACTAACACCTCTTAACCTTTAAACAGAAACTGATTATAGAGCAACAGCTAGTTCTACACACTTAGAGCCTGATTCCCTGTAAAACAAACATGGGGACAGTACAGTGTGCTTTTATCCAGCCACAGGTTGGAGGAGACGATGTTTGCTATGCTTCGTTGGACCTCCCGAGCAGAGGACAGAAACAGCTGAAGAAGAAGAAGAGGGCGGAGAGCTCGGACTTCTGTACATATGCTAAAGTTAAACTTGACCAATCTTAAAATGGGTGGAGAGGATGTTCTGAATACTGAGGAGTTCTAAGGTCACTGTCATTAACTAAATCTCATTAATCATACACTCATCAAAAAAACAGCTGCACAAACAGCTGCACCCAGAAGGAGTCACCCGGCAGGAGTGTAATTGGGTGTGTAGGTCTGACATTGTGAGACATGCGGATGAGAAAAGGCTCGTCCTTGCTTACGTCACATGCACAGCCGAGCGTGAAACTCTGCATGTCTCCTGATGCCAAACCTACCCACCATGTCTTAATCCTGTAGGTTGATTCTGTCTGGGTGCAGCTATTCTGTTGATGATGGGTGTGTATATATACCCACATATACACAGTGTATATACCATAGACATTATATAAATGCACAGTGTATGTAAATATACTGCATGTAACCAATAAATGGTAACTGTCTGGACAAACTCCTTGTGCCTTGCTTTGCTGCTTGCCCCTGATGAAAAGGTCCACCTCTGAAAGAAGTGCCCCCTCGGTATCATCAGAAACAGTGGTCTGAGTTTTGGAATCAGAGACAGAGGTATAAAACAGAAGTGACTCAGTGGAGGGTGCTGGGAAGTACTGAAGGGTCTTTCAGGGGGCTGGCGGCATGAACGGACCCCATATCCTCACTCAAAGTCCTCAGTAGCCCAGGAATAGGGTTCATCTCCGCTGGAAAAACTAGTCATAAGGTGAACCCCCAACCCTTTTACTGTGCTGCCCAGGCCCCCTTCTGGGAGCTGATGGCATGGACTGACCCTACAACTACAGCCACATCCCTGCCGTGGTCTGCTGGTCAGACTGGGCAGCAAAGTGACCAGTGTCTGTTGTACCCTGATTAGTAGAGCATAACCTACTAGTCACACCTGCATCTGCACATACAGCTGTTCAAGTCTGGACTGTAAAGCCAAGGCCTCAGATGGGAGTGTTTGAAGCTCCTCTGCAGCCCACCCACGCACCACATCAAAGATGAAGGCTCTCAAGCATCAAGTGCACAGAAACAGGAAACGCAGAGCAAGCACCCGGCAGGGCCCTTCTTTCAGATCTAGAAGTGCCAGAAGTTGTCATTGGAATGACAGCAGGTAACGGTCAAATGTTCAGCTGACGTTAACGATCCCATTGGTATAAACATGTGGTTCATCTTCTACATCACGTCTAAACTGAACCTTTCATATCCTGTTACTCATAGATCTTACCCCGGGTCAGTTGTATCACTAATCAGGCCTGATAGATGAGTCTACACAGTACAGATCAGATCTGAGATCAGTCAGTACAGACAGTCTGTGCTCTGATGTGATCTGATCTGGGTGGAGTCATTGTGGTTTTTCTGTTTCAGAGTGGATGAAGTCAGCTGAAACTGCAGGGGTCTAATGTGGACTAACACTCCTCACAGGTTCTAGTTCTAACTACTGATAGAACATTAACAGTGATGTCTGTATAAGAGGACGAGGTTCTACTGTCTTTATCACCAGTCTATAGCTTGTTTATCAGGAGTGTGTTCTTCACCACCTGTATTTGGTTTCAGGGTGAACACTGTTGGGGGTGTTGACTGCCCTCACTGGGGGTCTTTCTTGTTTTTGCCGCTACCCCACCAACCGCACTGTTATCACAAACCCTCTCTGAATGGCTGCTTACATCTCTACAGTGAAGGACACTGGTCTAAGGAAACTGTCTGAGAAGGACTTCACAAGGCTCTGATCTGTCGTTGGTTAGGAGCAGTTTGTGTTTCTTGACGGTGTGTTTGGTTTGTATGTTGTCTGTTGGTGACCACAGAGGTCTGATGTGTTCTGAAGTTCTCATTGTGGGTGTTCCTGGTTTAGAGTGGTGATGATGACTCCCTATGTTGGAGATAAGGGGCTCCAATGTTGATCAGATAAGGGGATTAGACACTATTAGGTAAAGCATTGTAAATATGTATGTTGTAAATCTGCACTGTTGGGTTCACTGGAATATGTTTATCAGACATGTTACACACTCAGCTACTCATCAGGTAACAGAACTGGAGTTCATTAGAGATCACTCTAAACTGCTGCAGGTCAAACAGTGCTGTCTGTCTGCTTGTACTGTCCATGGTGCTGAAACACAGCCCTACTTACTCTAACAGCACTTAAACTGTCTGTACTGAGACTTTTAAGCTGGTTCCAGGTGAGACACAGACGCTCTCTGCTCGTGTGTTGTGTAGGACACTGGTGCACTTGTTCAGTGGAAGGAGAGGCTCTGTACTCTGAGGGGTTTGGGTTAACAGAATGGAGATGGTCAGTCTGTTAATGTACCGTATGTGTAAGAAGGCCTGTTTAATGAACACACACAGCCTCCTCTGGAGTTTAGCAGTACCTGTTTATTCCAGACCATTTTAATCCTCACTCGAATCACTTTAGATCACACTGCAGTTTATACAGCCTCACCACCCGCATCACACCACCCAGTACATTAAAGTTAACGATGGAGTCAGTACAGAACGATGTTCCTGACTGTTCCTGACTGCAAGTCTACTTCTGACCAAGTTTAACTTCAGAGTATGTACAGATATCAGAGCGCTCCACTTTGTTCTTCTTTACACGGTTCTGTCCTTGGCTTGTGACATTCACTGGAGTGTAAACAACACCATCAGCTCCTCCATCAGCTCCTCCACCCTGCAGACAAGTTAATACATGCAGCTTTCAGAGAGCTGTTCTTATATGTCTTACATGTCATCACCATCTACACAGCAATACTCCGTTGGTGTAAGGTGTAAACAGAGTCTAAATAAATCTGTGTGTGGAGGCATCCACAGCGCCAAGATAAATGGTTTGTTGTGGAATGTCTAGAACTCCATGGTAAGATGTCTGGAATGTTGGGATTGCAAACATTGCAGAAAGACACTACCTCTGTATTGATCATCAGACCTGCAATCCCTCACCTCCCTCTGGGGGCCGCTGTTACTGTTGAGGAGTGTATGTATAAAACCCTATTCAAGCAGGACTAGTTTCACCAGAGGAGATCCTGCAATGTAGTAGGTTGACTGATCAGTTTGTTCAGGAACCCGTACCTCCAGCCGGGTCTGTGTCCTTCTACCCAGTTCTGTTATTACAGTACTGAGATGGAGATTGGAGCAGGACTGTTATTACTGAGGAGCTCTGAGGATTATAGGAGATACTTCACTCTGGAATTATTACTGAGCAGATTGTAAAAGTTACATATGTGTTAGATTCATACTGGATTAGAACCAGACGGTGTCAGAGCCACTCATATTACACCACGCTCCCAGGTGAAACCAGTCCTGCTTGAACAGGGGCTAATATGGGTTCTATATGGGTGCTGTAGTACCTCGCCATGTTTGGTTCTTTTCTGGTTCTCTTTGTTCCCATTCTTTCCCTCATTGACTTTCTTCTCACCTGCCATTGATAAAATATAAACATCATACCTGAGTAGGCAGTTATGGAATGAACATAGGGACATACAGAATCCATACACACCATCCACTTCACTATAGGTTTACTTTCTGTAAGAGTACAACTACAATGTGGAGCTACAATAGAGGAGTCTGTAGTAATGCGGGTGTAGTGGGGGATGATGATTGGGTGGTGGGTGTAGTGGGGGGATGATTGGGTGGTGGGTGTGGTGAGGGATGATGATTGGTTGGTGGGTGTAGTGGGGGGACATTGATTGGTTAATTGTTTGGTTGGTGGGTTTAGTAGAGAAGGATTTGTTGGTGGGTTTATCAGTGGATGTGTTTGGTTGGTGAGTTTAGTGAGAGATGATGATTGGTTTGTGGGTTTATTGGTGGATGTTCATTGGTGGGTGGGTTTAAGTGAGGGACGATGGGTGGTTGGTGGGTTTAGTGGGAGATGTTTGGTTGGTGGGATTTTAGTGAAAGGAGGGTGATGATTGGTTTGGTTGGTGGATTTAGTGAGGGATGATGATCGGTTGGTGGGTGTAGTGGGGGTTATTGGTTTGTGGTTTTACTGGAGGGTGATGATTGGTTTGATTTTAGCGGAGGCTGATGATTGGTTGGTGCATTTAGTGAGGGATAATGATTGGTTGGCGTGTTTAGTAAAGGATAATGATCAGTTTATGTGTGAAGTGGGGGATTATTGATTTGTGGTTTTAGTGGAGGGTGATGATTAGTTGGTGGGTGTAGTGGGGGGTTACTGGTTTGTGGTTTTAGTGGAAGGTGATGATTGGTTTGTGCATTTAGTGAGGGATAATGATTGGTTGGTGCGTTTAGTGGGGGTTATTGGTTTGTGGTTGTAGTGGAGGGTTATGATTGGTTGGTGTGCTTAGTGAGGGAGGAAGTTTGGTTGGTGTGTTTAGTGAAGGATGATGGTTGGTGGGTGTAGTGTTATGTTAGTTATGTTCTTTATGTTTTGTTTAAATCATGATAAACACAAATATCAGATTTGAATGTGGCTAAAGAAAGTTTAGTATTATTAGTCATTTACTGAACTCACTTTTACTGAAGTGCACATTTAAAACCTGGTAATGTATTAAAAACTAGAGAGAGAGAGCGAGAGAGAGAGCGAGAGAGAGACGGGGTACCTTCAGTCCTCTTTCTGCAGATACAGTACACACAGATGGAGGAGACGACTGAGGAGAACAGAACACAGGGCACACACTGACCAGCAGCTTCCAGCAGACACTACACTCTGATACAGGAGGGGTCGAGGGGGTCTGGATGGTGGAGGGGGTCTGGAGGGGATCAGAAGTGGAGTCTGAAATAAGAGAGAAAGTAGAACTGCAGTTTGTTCTATGGTCAGTAACTGATAACTGACTGATTATTACCAGATTACTGGTACATTCATGTTGTGTGCTTATAAGCTCTCTATTATTATCATCAATCAGAGCTTTACATGTTCTCTGTAAAGTTTAATTCACCTTAATTACTGCTTAATAACACATTAATAAACATGTTAGTAACTACTGATCTAGGGATAGAACATCATCACCACTGACATGTTATTACAATGTCAAATAACAGAACCCACAGATCAGAACGAATAACCTTACCAAGGAGAGACAGTCGAGTGGTTCTGGTTCCATTATGATAAACATTTTGCAGAACTTCAGCTCCAGTTCCATCTTTGACAGGCTTCCTCTCCCGTAAGGCGCAGTAGTACAGACCCAGGTCTGATTCAGAGAAGTTCGTCACCAGCAGATCATTAGTCTGGTTGACTTTATTCCACATAAGAGAGTAGCGTGAAAAGGCAGCGTGTATTAAAGTCTCTCCTGATATAATGAGAGGAGGTTGACCCTCATTTAAGGACTTTTTAAACCACACTGGTGGCCAAGTCTCCCACACACAGTCACAGTACAGAACGACATCGTCTCCGGGTCTGACTCTCATCTCCACTTCTGCTCCAGAGATCCTGGAGAACAGAACACCTGCAACACACCAACCACACTTTAGATTAGATACAGTAGAACGAGCAGAGCTCACACACCTTCACACTACACATCTAACTGTTTAGGTTCTTCATGCGGTTCTAAGATAAAGACTTCTTATTATATCTCTTCTATTATATCTCCATGTGTACTCCAGCCTAACTGGACACATGGGGACAGTATTAAACTGTGGACTGAGAACCGGTTTGAGAACCGCTGTCTTAGACAAGCACCGGTGTTTAGGTTAAATCCTACAGTAACTGAAGAAAACAGCCTTAACACCAGAGTTAAGAGAACTTTAGAACCTGAACAGCTGAATGTAGAGTTGATCAGAAGAGGCTACTATAAAACAGTTTCAAAGTTCACTTACAGAGTGACGAGAACAGCCCTTGATCTCTCCATTTCAGAGACTGGCACTAGGTGGGTGCTGGGTTTGAGGGTCTTTGAAGCGGATGTCTGTGCTGAGATCTGATTGGTCCCAGGTCAGTGGAATGTTTCTGGTTTTGATGACGTCTCACTGAGCAGTTGTTAAGGCAAGTCAGCAGTAAGAGACAAGCAGACTGAGCCTTCGGCCAACCTGACTGCCTGACTTCAGAGCCATGTCCAACCTGACTGTCTAACCCGACTGGCTTTGGTGCTGCACTGTAATATCAGGCTTGGGGTGTTTAGTTTTCATCCTCCCCTTTAAAACACAGCTCCTGAACTCATCATCTTAGCTATAGCTAACAGTTATCAGTCAGATCAAACTAGATAAATCAGACGCACTGAAGCTGTAAAGCTACTACATTCTGATCTCTAGTGCTCCAGAAGTAAACATCGACACCAGAGCCAGCCAAACCATGTACCATGTATCAGATCACAGGTGTCAGTAACATTACCTTTAAGCCTCACTCAGGGAAAGTGAATGTCTGACTGGTCCTAGGACAGTCAGTATCTATGAGTAGGTAAGGATGGTCAGCCCTTAGCAGATCTGGAATCAGTCAAAGCCCATCAGCTGTGGGTTTCCTGTTCTTGCCTGTCTAAACATTGATGGGTCTTCAGTGATGCTACGAGAGGAGTGATGACTCAGAACAGGCATTGCTGTGTTCAGTATGGTCCAGTAGTGTTATGAGGTTTTCTTACAGGGCAGTTAGAGTTATCTGCACCCCGTTTCCCATCATGCAGCAGAACTGTGAAAGAAGAATTTGCTCTCTTTAGCTTATGTGGTCAGATGATTTCTTGCATGACTCTAGTATTGGTTGACTGTCCACAGGCCTGAGATCAGTTATTACAGACAGTCAGTGTGCAGTGGTCTGGTAGAGTACTGAGCTGCAGGCCTTGCTGTGGGTTTCCTGTTTTTGAGTGTCTGAGGCCTGCCAGCTCTTGCACCTGTGTGCGAGGACAATCTTCACACGTTCATGTTCACCACAAGCAGTTTCCATCACAGTCTAAGGTGACCATGTATATGTGTGTGAGTGAGTGCTGCACACTGATGTGCCTGCCTTTGCCAAATTCACCTGTAAAGAGGGTTTCCACAAACTATCCTATAATTCAGTGTGTGTGGTACATTGGACAGGACAGAAAGTTGCCTTCACACTGCTAATGAGTCAGATGACATCTAGCAAAATCTCTGTTTCCTCCCTTAAATAGAACTCAAAACTCCAGACACATCCAAGCTCACACTGAAGCTGCTTGTTAACACCAGTTAACAAAAGGCAACTGTCTCTACCTGCTCACCTCCTGAAGACCCTAACATGTCATTCACACCTGTGTAGATTCTGCTAGGGACTTCTTAAAGTGTCTTAAAGAGAAAATATTCATGTACAAAAACTAAAATCAAATAAATAAAAACCATCACAGACCATTACAACATATAAATGATCACCTCCTTCATACGGTTTAACCTTCACTGTTTCCTATTAAAGAGCCTATTTCTGATCAGGGTATTAGTAGGGTTTGATCAGTGTATTGGTAGGGTTAGATCAGGGTATTGGTAGGGTTTGACCAGGGTATTGGTAGGGTTTGATCAGGGTATTGGTAGGGTTTGATCAGGGTATTGGTAGGATTTGATCAGTGTATTGGTAGGATTTGATCAGTGTATTGGTAGGATTTGATCAGGGTATTGGTAGGGTTTGATCAGGGTATTGGTAGGGTTTGATCAGGGTATTGGTAGGGTTTGATCAGGGTATTGGTAGAGTTTGATCAGGGTATTGGTAGGATTTGATCAGGGTATTGGTATCAGGATCAGACTGTGAAACCACTAGAAACATACTCCTAAAGAGTTGGATCTCAGTTAAAATGACCTGTGAGATTCAGGAATGAAGTGGCTCTAAGATGGACTGAAGAGTTTACACTGTGAACTGGGTATTCTCTGATCAGCAAGAACTACAAACTCAATTGATTGTACTGCATGGGCTGTTGTTGTGGGTCCCTCTGCAGACTTGAATCATGTAATTGTGGAAGAAAGATCTGTGAAAATCTGATGTCAGTTGTGAACTAGAACCATATTCCCTGAAAGAGCAGAACCTCAGTAAAAATGACCTGTGAGATTCAGGAGTGAAGCTGCTCTTAGCTGTTGTTGTGTTCTCATTTTCAGGAGTGGAGTTACTCTCAGCTGGACTGAAGAGCTTACACTGTAAACTGGTGATTCTCTCATCAGCAAGAACTGCAAACTCATAACTGTACTGCATGATCTGATGTTGTGTTCTTCTTCTGCAGAATTGCATTATGTAATCTTGAAAAAAAACCTGTGAAAACCTAATATCAGTTTTCAAATTAGGAACACAATGCCTAAAGAACTGGACCTCAGTAAAAATGATCTGCGGGATTCAGGAGTGGAGTTGATCTTAGCTGGACTGATAAATTTACACTGTAAATTTGTGATTCTCTGGTCAGCAAGAACTACAAAGTCATTTGACTGCACTTCATGTCCTGTTGGTGTGTTCTCCTTCTGCAGACTTGCATCATGTAATGTTTGAAAAAAGATCTGTGGTATCAGTTGTGAAAACCATATTCCCTGATAGAGCAGCACCTCAGTAAAAATGACCTGCTGGATTCAGGAGTAAAGTTGCTCCTAACAGCACTGAAGAGCTTACCCTGTAATCTCTGACTGTACTGCATTGTCTGTTGTTGTGTTCTCCCTCTGTATACTTGCACTATGTACCAAGCAAACCCTCACTGTTCACTTCATTTATTATCAGTATCAGATCAAAGCAGAAGACATACTGTGTTGGAAGAACTGGAAGTGAGTTTTAGTCGACTCATGTTAATGACTGAACATGTTCAGCAACATCTGATCAGTTTTAACCTCAGAGTATGTGCTGAACTCAGAGCTCTCCACTCTCCTCTTCTTCTTTTTCAGTGGTTTCTGTCCTCTGCTCGGGAGGTCCAGCGCCGCATAACACACATCACCTCCTCCAACCTGCAGATCATTTATAAACACAAGTACTGATTAGCCTCCTTCAGTGGATACTCAGGAACCATCTGACACCAAAGAACCCAGACTCTGTGTGTGTGTGTGTGGGTCAGTACCTCCTCTCTGGTTCTGATCTGCTGATTGGGCGATTTCTCTCTCTCTCTCTGATTCTCTTCTTTCACAGCTGTAAATGAAATAGATTATCAGTGTTGCTGCTGGGGGGACAGTGGACCATATCCAGACAGGAGCATCCTGTTTTAACTGATCACTGATGAAGAACTAGAGGATCGCTAACAAAAATAATACCAATGGAAGATCTACAGTCTCTTAGAGTGGAGCTACAAGAGAGGAACTTCTAATATACAGAAAGGTGGAGAGAAAGAGAAGGAGAGAGAGAGAGTACCTTTGGACCTCTTTCTGTAGATACAGTACACACAGGTGGAGGAGACGACTGAGGAGAGGAGAACACACACTGGACACACACTGACCAGCAGCTTACAGCAGACACTACAGTCTGATACAGGAGGGGTGGAGGGTGTCTGGAGGGTGGAGGGGGTCTCAGGGGGATCAGCACAAGGAACAGGGGGGTCTGAAATAAGAAAGAAAGTGCAATGATCCTTACTTTTAACATTTAAGACCTTTAGCATATGCTCATATCCAGAGCAGCTTACAGCAGTCCTTAGTGTTCTGTCGGACAATGTTTCCCACCTAGTGGGAGTCAAAACTCGCCATGAGCTCAGACCCTGTCCGAGCAAGGGCCAGTGCTGATAGAGAGATCAGTACACAGACACAAATATAAGCATAAGTGCACTATCTGGCAACTCAACCCAGCTCTCATAAATAGAGAGGAGAAAGGTTTTTGGTCAGTATAACTTACACAATTTACAAGTGTGTAATTCATCTTAATTACTGCTTTATAACATAGTAATAAACACCAGGTTAATTAGTATTTACTGATTTCCACATTATAATGTCCTCCACTCTGACATGTTATTACAATGTTATAAATGACATCATTAAATAAAAGAACACACAGTTCAGAATGAGTAATCTTACTGAAGAGAGACAGCCGAGTGGTTCTGGTTCCATTACGATAAACGTGACTCTGACCTCCAGTTCCATTTTTGGCCGGCTTTATCTCCAAGTGAGCGCAGTAGTACAGACCCAGGTCTGACTCAGAGATGTTCTTCACCAGGAGATCCTGAGTTTGGTTGACTTGATTCCACACAAAACAGTAGCGTGAAAAAGCAGCTTGTATTAAAATATCTCCTGATAACATGAGAGGAGTCTGATCCTCATTTGAGGAGTTTCTAAACCAAACCAGTGTTCCAAACTTCCTAACACAGTCACTGTAGAGAATGACGTTGTCTCCTGGTCTGACTCTCAGTTCCACTTCTGCTCCAGAGATCCTGGAGAAGAGAACACCTGCAGCACACCAACCACACTTTAGATTAGATACAGTAGAACGAGCAGATCTCACACACCTTCACACTGTACACCTAACTGTGTAGGTTCTCACTGCGGTTCTAAGATTAGCTAGAGTTTAGCACTTACAGTAACTGAGGAATACAAATGGAAGGAAGATTGAAAACAGCCTCAAGTGGAACAGTTCACTTACAGACCAGAGTGAGGAGAACAGCTCTCGATCTCTCCATCTCAGAGACTGGAGCTGGGTGGGGGACAATGGTGAGGGTCTTTGAAGCGGATGTCTGTGTCGTGGTCTGATTGGTCCACGTCAGTGGAACATTTCTATTTTGATGATGTCCCACCGCATAGATAATCAGACCCTCACCAATGAGAGATGTACACACTGAGCACACTCTTCCTGTCACATCATAAGAGGGTGGTCTTTAGTTATCGCCCCACTGCTGCACCACACTTCTATGGACTGTTTGGGTTTGTAGGTTCTTTGTAGACCCGAGTTCTCCATTCTCCCTGTTCTAACACTTCATGTCTAATAAATGATTTGGATCAGATGGATTAAAGCTGGGAAATCACTAAGCAGTCTCCAGACCTCCAGGAGTAGATCATCATTAAACCAGGGGGTTAAATTAAACACACAGTGATTCCTGTCGTTAAGCTGATTCTGCAGCTTAATATGATCAGTTGTAGCTCCCTGTACTGGAACTATAACTTGGTGTAGTTAAGTATTTGACCAGTTCAGTATGTCAGCGTCAGAGTTAAGGGTGGCTGGTCCTTAGTAGATTAGTCGGTTGGTCAACGTCGGTTGGTAATGGCACTCCGTGATCAGCGGTCCAGGTGTTCCAGTGAAACTCCAATTAGTTTTCCAAGGCCGACTGTTGTTTCCTATCCCATGTCCCACACCTCTTCACACCTTCTACCATATGTTTAGTTTCCACTTGGGTTTATTTTCATGTATCAGGAGCTCTGCAGTAGAGGGGTCCGGTCACAATTCCCTCACCTTCTTAGCACAGTATATTACACCATAGGTTTTGTTGGTATGTAGAAGCTGTTGCTATAAGCAGTAATCTCTGCCTACACACTGACATGCCAAAAGTCATGGGACAGGGACTAGTATCATTTAGCAAAGTGCAGCATATTCATGTGGTATCACTCACAGCTTGTAGTATTTGTAGGAGCAGGATCTCAGGTGTGAATGGACCTCTCCACCCCGTCACATAAAGGCCTTAATTGAGCTTGTGTCTGGCAAACATGCAGGACACACCATCATCAGGATTCTCAAATGCTCCTCATAGGCAAAAGGGGGGGTGGTTATCATTGTGGGGGTGCCTAAAGTCCATGAAGGGCTGCGTGAGATGCAAATGACGTGTTTAGGCGGACCAGTTGACCCAACCCTTGCCATGTAAATACACTCCACACTAGCATGAAGCCACCAGCAGCCTGCACAGTGCCTTGTTAACAACTGGGGTCCATGGCTTAATAGGTTCTATGCCACACATGAACATTACCATCAGCATGAACCCTACCTTCATGAAAGTGACAGTGTGACTTTAGGACAGTTACCCTCTACATTTCACTTCCTGTCAGACCTGAGATCAGTTATTAAAGTCTGTGTCTGATATGGTCCTGAGCTGCAGGCCTTGTTGTGGGTTTCCTGTTTGTGCATCTCTGAGTCTCTCAGGCTCATTTGTGAGTGGGTGAAATCTATCGCAACCACAAACTGAACCTCAAAAAAGTGTGTATAAACTGAGCATGAGGGTGTTTATACAGCTGTAAGGGAGCATTGGTCAGCACACTGGCCAGCTGGTTATGATCAGAATGACTCTGTAATGGTGGAGTTTAAGATACTAAGAACTGGATCAATAAACAATGATACAGTCTTTTGTTTACATTGAAATCTATTCAGATTTGAAGTGACCAATTGACCAGATTTGATGTGACCACAGGAGGTTGCATGACCGTGTGTGAGGCTCAGAAGAACATTGAGTCAGTTTCATGTTCAACTAAACTGCAACCTTAGATTTTCTAATGAACTCTGTCTACACAGGACACAACAGGTATGTGATCAGTCAGTAGAGACAGTCAGTAAACAGAGGTCTAATGTGTTCTGAGCTGCAGGGTCTCTGTGGGTTTCCAGTGTTTATCTCTCAGGTTTGGAGGGCAGGGGATGTTTATCTGATAAAGTAATCAGGTGTTTATTATAGTTGTGTGAATGTTTGGATTTATGTGTTAGGTGGGGATTATTTCAGGTTTCACTGTAGGCATTGGAAAATCCGTGCTCTATACAGACCAAGACATTTGATCAGCAATCTGTATCACTGTTCTATGATGAACTACATTACCCAGAAACCCCTGCAAACTGAAAACAGCTGTACTCTATGTGTAGGTTGATTACAATAAAACTTGAGATTCACCATGACAAAGACAACACATTGTAATATAATGCTATATGCTTAAGTATGTGATTAGCATCCCTCTCACCAGGAAGCTCCAGTTCTAAGGAGATCAGTCTACAGTACACCAGAGACTCTATATATGCTTACAGAGAACAGCAGGTCAGTGAGTGCTGGCTCTCTGCTGTGACTGTCCATGGTGCTGAGGACACTGCTGACTCTTCTCGTGCTCAGGCAGGTCTAATTACTCAGATAATGTTTAACAGGATTAAATAGTCTATAAGGATCTCAGCCACATATTTGAAAGAGACAATCCACCAGGTAGCACTTGATAATAGCGTTTTCTTTAGAAGACCATTAACATCTGGGAACATATCATCACTGTAAACATGTACAGATGTTTATAGTGACAGGTCATGCAGTCATTAGTGTGTATTCTTTCATATCTATAGATGTATGTGGTGTTTTCCTGATTCTCAAAACATAATTTCCAAATATTACAGCTGTTTTACAGAAGCTTCCTACCTTTTTGTCCAAATTAACTTCTTGAATTTTCCATTGTGGATCATTGTGACCACATTTGAGGATGGAGATGTATACAGACTGGTAAATGATGAGCCGTGCCTTATGGCTCAACTCCCTCTACACCTACTCTCTACTACCACAGCTTCATTGCTGCGGCTGCCTGTCTCAGCCTTTAGCCTATCTCAATAACCCTCTTCCCATAATTAGTGAAGAACCATTGGTGCTCTGTACATGAATATAACAAGGCACAATGTTTAACATCTAAATTTGCCAAGCTTGACCTATTGTTGTGTAAACAGACATCTATCACTCTGGAACTACAGAGACTGAATGGCCCATAGAAATGGGACCAGCACCTCATAATTCCAGAGGACCTCCCACAAAACATCTTAGGGACTGCAGTCATAAGCTTTATCCAAGCCCACAAAAGAGCTGGATCTCAGTATGAATGACCTGTGGGATTCAGGAGTGGAGTTACTCTCAGCTGTACTGAAGAGTTTGGACTGTAAACTAGTAATTCTCTGGGTTAGCAAAAACTATAAACTCATTTAACGGTACTGCATGATCTGTTGTGTTCTCACTCTGCAGACTTTCATTATGTAATCCTAGAAAAAAGACCTGTGAAAATCTGGGATCAGTTTTGAAACTAGAAACATACTCCCTGAAAGAGCTGGACCTCAGTAAAAATGACTGCAGGATTCCCAGGCTCCCTGCTGAGCCGATGAGTTCACAATGTAAACCAGAGATTCTCAGGTCAGCAAGAACTCCAAATCCCAGTCACCCAGTCCATAGGTACTGTTCCTGAGGTCCATTTAATACAGTCTTTTGCTACACAAGTTCTCCTTGAGGTAGGAGTTAAAATCTTTCTGTACACTGGCCTCTGCCAGTAATATCCAGCCAAACCTCACATGGGCTGCCTGACCACCAGTAACCCTCTCTAAGCAAGGTGCACAATATCGTATGTCCTCTTTAAATAGGAGTTTGGTTGTTCTGGGTTTTCACCCCAGTCTGTTCTGCCTGAGAGACCCTATCAGACCCCAGAGACATAACTCTGAAGATCACTAGACCACTAAGCCAGCTATCAATAATATATCAACCTACAGCTACAGATGTTTTTACCTGAAACCTTTTCAGTGAGTCAGTACTCTAGTTGAGGGTGATGGACCCAAATGTAGAGCAAAATGGTTTGTATTTATTTTACTCAATGTCAAAATCTGAATGAGTATATGCTTGGTACAAGGCCTGTTTCAAACTGGTGACAAGGGTTACTGCAGACTAAAGCGCTACCACTGTGCTACTGGAACTGTGTAGCAGAGCTTGGAGCAAGCTGTTTGAAAAGTAACATACAACAAAAAGGCAGGACTCTCAAACGAAGCAGACACCAAGTTTAGTGTGCTCAAATAAAGGAGATGGAATAAAACGTAAAACTTAACATGTTCCCAGGGTTCTTTCTTTTGGCCTTGATGGGAAGACTCTTGTTTTCTTATGTCTCTTTTTTTCTCCCTCAGGCTTTTTCTTATCTTTCCTTTTTTCTCAGTACTTTTCCTTCCCTGTCTTTCCATCTTTTATTTTACCATTCGCTGCTCAGAAGGTGCGACAGAGAGCAGTAGTATGGGCTGGGTTTTTATGCCGTGCCACACAGGTGGGCATGATCAGTGCTGATTAGTGCTGAGGATTCTGGGGTTTGGAGTCTTTTGACCCAGATCCACCAGCTCTTCTACTGCTCAACCCATGCCCCCTGCTGGTGGCCAGTGGCATGGACCCACACCTTACAATTTAATGAATTCAAAGAGACATTAGCTGAGCTTGGTCGCCTCGTTGTGCGGTTGCATACATGTGTGCTCTGTTGTATCAGTGATGGGCCTTGTTGTGCCAAGTCTCATCAGACCATCAACCCTGCGGAGCATTGCACTGTTGTACCTGATGTAATTTTCACTGGGCTCTGCCTTTCTCACTACCGGCCCTAAAATTCTTTCCGGGACAGTTTTCTTTGAGGTGCACTATTCCTCTGCTGAAAACATAGTGGTGTTGATGTAGATTATGCCACGGGAATATGGAATAAGTCATCCTGGAATGTGGGAATGTCAGGGCTGTTCACTGCTTGGACATGAGGCCCAAAGTTAAATGAAAATAATGTTTGCTGCTCTTTATCTTCCCAAGTCATCATCTTGGGCCTAAGGTATCTTAGCTGTAGTGCAGCATCATGTACTGCCATACCCGTCAGTGTTATTGGTGACCTTTGTACGTCCCTCGTCTTCAGCTGAGTGAACTGAATATTTGACCATGTGAAATTCTGATTCTAGGATTGATTCTAGGACAGTTACCAACTTTACACTAACCTGTGATTGTTAAACCGAGTCTAGTGCTAGCAGGTCTGGGGTCAGTTATTAAAGGATGTGAGCGTATAGTGCTATGAGCTGCAGGCCTTGTTGTGGGTTTCCTGTTTTTGCAGGTCTGAGCTTAGATGGCTCTCAGACTCACGCCTGTGTGGGTGGGTTTGAAACCACATTTTCCATTACAGTCTAAACTGCTCATGTGTGAGTTTGTGAGTGAGTGTATGTGCAGTTGTAAAGGTACCTTGTCCAGCACACTGACCTGCTGGCTATTATCAGATTCACCTTTTGATATCTATCCCTGGTGAGATTTGGGCTAGTTTGGCTAATTCCCTCGTATCATCTGCCTACAGAGCTACCTATATGACTATTCCCAATATCGTCATGTGAAGATGATCTTTATATTATGCTATCTCTGTTTGTACTTGGTCGGTCAACATCAATCATGCCTGTACAAGACAGCACCTTCAACAGAATCTGATGATAGTGCTTAACGTGGTTTTGTTTTTTTCTTTAACCGAGCCACATGTTTAATCATCTGCAACTTGAAAGGGTTAGATCTAATTAGACTAACAGTCTTTGAGGGGTCTGATCTGTTTATGAGGTCACCGTTGCTAACCACATGTTTCCATTACTGTGTGTGGTGTGGAATACAAGCGCCAACTCAGTAACAGTTTCACAGGCCAGTTTCATTTGTTCTTGTTCATATCAGATCCTAGATCAGTTCCTCCACTTTAACCAGGTCTAAAACTCCCATCTACACAGCACAGAGCAGATGTGAGATCAGTCAGTACAGACAGTCAGTGAGCAGTGGTCTGAGGCGTTCTGAGATGCAGGGGCTCATTGTGGGTTTCCTGTTTTAAGATCTCAGGGTTCGGGGGGTGCACTGTGTATCAGATGGAGTGATCAGGTGTTTATTATAGGTCTGTGTATGTGTGTTCATAGCTGTGTGAATATGTGGAGTTAACTCTCATTGTGGGTTTAGGAAACTCCCTGTCTGTTACAGACCAGGACATTGTTCAGTAATCAGTATCACTGTTCTTTGAGGATCTACATTACCCAGAAACCCCCCCAAACTGTTGTAAGGACAGGAGCAGATGGCACTGCAAGCAATAGATTGTAGATGGTGTTGTGTAGTGGGTAATACTGCTACCCTCCAGATGACTCTTTCGCCACTTCTTTGTGGACTACTGACTACAGCTTCAGTGCAGTGAGGGATGGTTAGTGCAGTGAGAGAGTCCTGATATCATGAAACTACATGCTCAGTCATGTGACTAGCACACTTCTCACCAGGACATGTAGCTTCAGTTCCATGGAGATCAGTCTACAGTACACCAGGGGCTCTATATATGTGTGTAGAGAACAGCAGGTCAGTGAGTGCTGGCTCTCTGCTGTAACTGCCCATGGTGCTGAAGCTCCTGCTGACTCCTCTAATGCTCAGACAGGTCTCCTTACTCTGAGAGTGTCTAACCCTGTGGATGGAGAGGACTCCAAGCTTCAAATCCTTAACGTTAGAATGTATTGTTCTCAGTGTAATAACTGTTCTCCATGTAATAACTGAATATGAACTTTATGCTGTAAAGTGAAATTGGGGCTAGAGGGGTGGGCTACACGCCAGACTTAAGGCTAGGGCTATGCGTCCGCCGCTACCTAGCCTGCTGCTAGCCAACGTTCGCTCTCTCGAAAACAAGCTGGATGAGCTGAGAGCGAGGATAACAACACAGCGTGAGATCAGAGACTGCTGCGCTCTAATTCTCACGGAAACCTGGCTCTCAGACAGCACGCCGGACTCCGCGATCCAGCTACAAACGCACTCCGTCCACCGCGGGGACCGCACGGCGGCGTCCGGGAAGAACAAAGGCGGCGGCGTCTGCGTCTTCGTAAACAACAGGTGGTGTTCGGACATAAAGACTGTCGAAAAACACTGTTCAACCGACCTAGAACTGCTGATGGTGAAGTGCAGACCCTTTTACCTGCCGAGAGAGTTCAGCGCTGTGTTTATTCTGGCTGTTTACATTCCGCCACGCGCGAACTCGGCGACGGCGCTGGGGCTGCTGCACGACGCAATCAGCAAGCAAGAGACCGCACACCCGGACGCGGTGTTTATTGTCGCCGGCGATTTTAACCACTGCAACCTGAGGACTGTCCCCCCCCAAATAGCACCAGCACGTGAGCTTTCCGACGAGGGAGAACAACATTCTCGACCAAGTCTACAGCAACGTGAGGGGTGGCTACAAGGCTGCGGCTCGGCCGCACTTCGGACGGTCCGACCACATCTCCGTGTTCCTCTATCCAGCATACAGACAACTCCTCAAGCAAGCCCCCCCAGTAAGTAAAACCATCAAAGTGTGGACTGAAGAAACTGATCTGGTGCTTCAGGACTGCTTTGACACTACAGATTGGGAGGTGTTCAGAACTGCTGCTGTAGGAGAGGACTGTACTGTTGACTTAGAGGACTATGCCTCTGGAGTAACCAGCTACATCAGCACCTGCATAGAAACCATTGTTCCAACAAAGCGCTGCAGAACCTATCCCAACCAGAAACCCTGGATAAACTGTGATGTTCGGTCCATGCTACGTGCTCGCTCCACTGCATTTCTCTCAGGCAACGCTGAAGACTACAAAAGGGCCAGATACGACCTGCGTAGATCTATCAGACAGGCCAAGAGACAGTACAGGGTGAAGCTGGAGGGATGCTACACCTCTGCGGACTCCAGGCGCATGTGGCAAGGACTGAGACACATCACAGACTATCAACAGAGAAGCAGAGAGGTCACTACCAGCCACACTACACTACCAGACCAGCTAAATGAGTTCTATGCACGATTTGAGGCCCTCAACCCCGACAGACAGAGAGGGGTTATGGCCGAGGGGGAGCACGCAGAACTCATCGCTCACTGTGACATCGGTGGAGGTGTGCAAGGCTCTGAGGAGAATAAACCCACGGAAGGCCGCCGGCCCAGACAACATCCCCGGGCGGGCACTCAAGGTCTGCTCTTCAGAGCTGGCTGGCGTGCTTGTGGACATATTCAACCTGTCCCTTACACAATCTTCTGTGCCATCTTGCTTCAAGACCACCACCATCGTCCCCCTCCCTAAGAAAAGTGTCGTGACCTGCCTGAATGACTATCGCCCTGTTGCACTCACCCCAATTGTGATGAAGTGCTTCGAGAGGATAGTCATGAGTCACATCCAGGAGACCATTCCTGACAATCTAGATCCGCTACAGTTTGCGTACCGTCAGAACCGTTCCACTGACGACGCAGTCAACACTGCCATTCACACAGCCCTCACACACCTGGAGGGCAAAGGACACATATGTGAGAATGCTGTTTATCGACTACAGATCAGCATTCAACACGGTCATTCCCACCAAACTGGCAGGAAAGCTCCTCACCCTCGGACTGACACCCACCCTCTGCAACTGGGTGCTGAACTTCCTGACGGACAGACCCCAGTCAGTCAGAATTGGCAGCCGCACATCCAGCACAAGAACTGTTAGCACTGGGACCCCCCCAGGGCTGTGTGCTGAGCCCCCTCCTGTACACACACTCTTCACGTATGACTGCGTGGCCTCCCAGAGCAACACCAGTATCATCAAGTTTGCTGATGATACTACAGTCATCGGACTGATCACTGGTGGGGATGAGACAGCGTACAGGAGGGAGGTGGCTGAGCTGGTGGACTGGTGTGACTACAACAATCTTTCCTTGAATACAGACAAGACCAAGGAAATGATTGTTGATCCAAGGAGGAGGAGGCGGGAGCTACACACACCCCTGTTCATAGGTGGGACAGAGGTGGAGAGGGTGAAAACCTTCAAATTCCTCGGCGTTCACATCAGCGAGGATCTAAACCTGGTCACACACAACACGCACTACATTGTCCGGAAGTCCCAGCAGCGGTTGTACTTTCTGAGAAGGCTGAGGAAATTTGGCATGTCAGCCCAAATTCTCAGCAACTTCTACAGAAGTACAATCGAGAGCGTCCTTACCAGCTCCATCACAGTCTGGTACGGAAACTGCACCGCTCAGGATAGGAAGGCTCTCCAGCGAGTGATCAAGACTGCACAGTTAATTTCCGGAGCAGCCTTCCCCTCACTGCAGGACATCTACAGGACCAGGGTCATCAGGAGGACCCACAGCATCATCAGGGACAGTACACACCCCCAACACAGCCTCATCACGCTCCTACCGTCGGGCCGACGCTACAGGAGTGTGAAGTCCAGAACAGCCAGGCTGACAGACAGTTTTTATCCACAGGCCATCAGGCTTGTGAACACCTCCTCCCCCCTTCCACTCTGAAACTGGCTGAACTCTGAATCTGACGTGTACTCATTAATATGAGCCCAATACACATTCTGCTGCTACTGTTATACTTTATACCATACTGTTTACTTCTGTACTTGCACAGCGCACTTTACACATGCATATGCACCGTACTTGCATCCATACAGTACTGTACTCTCCCTTCCTTTACTTAGTGTTTTTCTTTACTTAGTGTACATATATATATATTATTTTTCTCTCTCCTTTTATATTGATATATATTTTTTAAAACTGTCGGGAATGGAGGAACTGCAAAGTAAGAATTTCATTGTACAATGTAACTGCTTGTTATGCTGTGCATATGACAATAAAACTCTTGAATCTTGAATCTTGATCTTGTATTAGTGTTAATGTGGGACTGTGAGAGTGTAAGAGAGAGAAATGAAGAGAAAATGTCCAAATAAGTGTTGATGTTGTGTGAATAGGACTCTGAACTGGACTTCTTGATCTCATGTGTCATATAGGGACACTCCGGCCTCACTAGGTAAACCCCTCTTGATCATGCATCTAGAAGGTGGGGAGAACTACAACTGTTTAAGGTTGGGTCTTCAGTGTTGGGCTTTGTGAAGTGTCTTGTCCAGCTTTGTAGCTGTAATGTTAGCAATCAGAAAAGCAGCTAGCTACGTCACCTCCATCACTTCCTGTATGGCCCCCATACCTCCACAACAACACAACTCACAACCAGCTAAGTGGACGTAAACCTGCTGTATGATTCTCTAGTTCTACTCAGTGTGGTCTTTATTCTAACTCCTCATAATAAACACCTACAGAAGTGAAATAAACAGGCTCTGTGTGTTTGTGTTAATCAGACTATGTAATCATTTATTATCAGTATCAGATCAAAGCAGAAGACATACTGTGTTTTATATGCAGTTCAAAAAGTCCCACAGACGTCCTTACAGCAGATCTGTAGTATAATGACTCTTATAAAACAACAGAACCGAATATATTTTCTCAAAAATAGACTTAATTACTCTAAACACACCAATAATCAGAACCCAGAATGAATCATTTACACCACATGACACCACATCAAATTACAGAATCAGTAACCAGAGAAACACAAGAACTGGTTTTAAACTCCATCCACTGAGACCATCCAAACCCAGAGAGAATAAATCTGCCCATCTGAAAGAGCTGGAAGTGAGTTTCCGTCCACTGAATCGACTCATGTTAATGACTGAATCAGTTCAGCTACATCTGATCAGTTTTAACCTCAGAGTATGTGCTGAACTCAGAGCTCTCCACTCTCCTCTTCTTCTTCTTCAGAGGTTTCTGTCCTCTGCTCGGGAGGTCCAGCGCTGCATAACACAGATCACCTCCTACAACCTGCAGATCATTTATAAACACGAGTACTGATTAGCCTCCTTAGTGGATACTCAGGAACCATCTGACACCAAAGAACCCAGACTGTGTGTGTGTGTGTGTGTGTGTGTGTGTCCGTACCGCCTCTCTGGTTCTGATCTGATGATTGGGTGATTTCTCTCTCTCTCTCTGATTCTTTTCCTCCTCAGCTATAAATGAAATAGATTATCAGTGTTACTGCTAGGTGGAAAGTGGACCATATGCACACAGGAGGGTCCTGTGGGTAGAAACTGATGAAGAACTAGAAGTCGGCTAACTTTAACTGGAAACTGGAGAAGATCTACAGTCGTTAACTGCACCATCAGGGTGGAGCTACAAGAGAGAAACGTCTAGTAGACAAAAAGGTGGAGACAAAGAGAGAGAGAGAGAGAGAGTACCTTCAGTCCTCTTTCTGAAGATGTAGAACACACAGGTGGAGAAGACAACTGAGGAGAGCAGAACACCTATAGGACACACAATGACTAGCAGCTTCCAGCAGACACTACAGTCTGATACAGGAGGTGTAGAGGTGGTCTGGAGGGTGGAGGGGGTCTCGTGGGGATCAGCACAAGGAACAGGGGGGTCTGTAATAAGAGAGAAAGCTCTAAGAGATGGTGACGAGGTTTAGATAAAACTCCAGTGAACATCTCATAACCCATCTTCATCTTTACACCAGAAGATAGACTAACTGTTCTACACCTCATATCCTCACATTAAACACAGCTGTACAGGAACATTATGATGCTCCATTAATGCTCTTATTAAGTCCTATAAAGCCTTCACACTATAAAGTCCCGCACACAGACATTATTAAATTTAAATGACATAATTTACTAACAGAACCCACAGATCAGAATGAGTTATCTTACCGAGGAGAGACAGTCGAGTGATTCTGGTTCCATCTCTTCGACCTTGAGCTCCAGTTCCATCTTTGATAGGCGTCCTCTGCCATACAGCGCAGTAGTACAGACCCAAGTCTGACTTAGACACGTTCTTCACCAGCAGATCATACGTTTTCAGGAAGGGATTTCGCACTAAATCGCAACATGAATTAGCAGCAGTCCCCAAAGTACCTCTCCGAGATAAATGAGAGGAGTTTGATCTTCATCTGAGGACCTGCGCCAAAAAATTCTAAAATCAAACTACACTAGTTCCCAGGCTCCCTAACACAGTCACTGTAGAGAGTGACATTGTCTCCAGGTCTGACTCTCATCTCCACTTCTTCTCCAGAGATCCTGGAGAACAGAACAGCTGCAGCACAACAACCACACTTGTAGATTAGAATACAGTAGAACGAGTAGATCTCACACACCTTCAAACTTTCATCTAACTGTTTTAGGTTCTCACTGGCGGGTTTAAGATAAAGACCCTCTTAGCTCAATGGTTCTAAAACTTGGACCCTCAGACCATCTCCATGTTTACTCCAGTCTAACTGGACACATAAGGACAGTATAAAAACTGAGGACTGAGAACCGTTTGAGAACCACGGTCTTAGTTGAGCACCAGTATTTAGGGTTAGCTCCTACAGTAACTGCAGGAAAAAACAAACTGAAGGAAGATTAAAACACAGGTAAACACCAGAGTTAAGAGAACAAAACTTCCTCCTCTTTAAGACCACACAGTGTTTTATTTAATGTGCACTGAAGAGTTCCCTTCTTAAATAAGGCAACAGATGATAGCTCAGCAGGGTTCTAGATCTAAACACATTCCAGAGACTCTTTAGAACCTGAACAGCTGAAGTAGAATGAATCAGAAGAGGCTACTATAAATACACCATATCAGGTGGCTGAAGGTAGAAGAGTGGAACAGTTCACTTACAGCACCAGAGTGAGGAGTAACAAGCTCTCGACCTCTCCATCTCAGAGACGGGAGCTGGGTGGGGGACAAAGGTGAGAGTCTGTGTAAAGCGGATGTCTGTGTCGTGGTTTGATTGGTCCACACGTCAGTGGAATGTTTTTTAATTTTGATAATTTCTCACGCATAGATAAATCAGACCTTCACCAATGAGAGATGTTACACTGAGGCACACGCTTTCTGATTGGTCATATCATAACAGGGCGGTCTTTAGTTATCGACCCACTGCTGCCACCAGACTTCTGTGGACGACTGCTTGTGTTTGGAGGTTTCTTTGTAGGCTGAGTTCTCCATTCTCTCTGATCTGAACTGAAACATTCTGATCAGTTATGTAAATTCATAATTATTTCCGTTTGCAGCTCTCCATTTAGAGGGCTTCAGTCACAGTTCCCTCACCTACTTGTGGTGTTTGTAGGTGCAGGATCTCGGATGTGAATAGACATTTCCCCCACATCACAGAAAACTCAGTAAAGCTCCTAGAACTAATTCTGGACAACTTGGGGCCCAATGGGGGTCCCATAACTGTGGGGGTACATGATAGTCCCTAAAGCGATTTCAAATGGTCAGAAAGCAGTGAAAAACCTAGTGGGTCACTGGTCAATGATGTGTTTAGTCAGAACCACTGGATCCAAGCCTCTGCCATGTGAACACAGCCAAGAGCAGTATGGAACCACGACCAGTCTGCACCGTACTTCATTGACAACTGGAGTTCATGGTGTCATGGCGTCCGCACCACACACACAAAACCCTCACATCAAATGATACCATGAATCATTCAGACCATGCTTATGTTTGCAAAGTCCCGTTAGCAATGTAAGATGCTGTGTCCGATGTGGTGGCATTAACAGAGACACTCTGATGGGTGTTCTGCTTCGCCAGACTGCAGGATTATGGTGTGCGGGGCTCCTGCACTAATTGCAAAATGTGATTCTGCACAGAGTCACTTTTCTGTTTCACATGGACAGTTTCTAGCCTACTGGTTACCATCATTAAAGAGCTATCAGTATCTGCTGTGCTGTCCAGTGTGGGTGGTAAGCTTTCTATGATGTATTCCTTGACACCATGGATCCAGATCCAAATATGAAACTGTTTAGGAACAGATTACCCTCTACACGATGAGAGATCACTTCCTGATCAGATCTGAGAGCAGTTGATTAAGACAGTCAGTGTCAGGTGTGCGGATATGCCCTGAGCTGCAGGCCTTTGCTGTGGGTTTCCTCTTTGGTATGTTGTGAGTCTCTCAGGCTCGTTTGTGAGTGGGTGAAAGTGAATCTCATCACACAAAATTAACCTCCATTTCTAAAGTGTGTATAAACTGAGCATGAGGGTGTTTATACAGCTGTAAGGGGGCATTGGTCAGCACACTGACCAGCTGGCTATGATCAGAATAACTCTTTAATGACTGAGTTTCAGAAGACACTAATTTATTCAGGTTCAAGGTCACCGGTTCTAGATAACTGTCTGTAAAAGAGCTGTCGGTGGTAAAAAGTCCTCCCAGTGTTCTGATCTGTGTGTAGTGTAATGAGCTGGAGGATCATGTTATGTGGTGTGAGCTCTGAGCTTCTGTTTGTCTATGTGTCTTTATGAGGGGACCGTTACTAACCACAGAAGGTTCCATGACTGTGTGTGTGGAGCAGAAGAACTTTGAGCCAGTTTCAGTTTCTTTACTGTTCCACTAAACTGTGATCTTAGATCTTCTAATGTTTCTATCAGATCCTGGATCAGTTCCTCCACTTTAACCAGGCCTGAATCTCCCGTGTACACAGTACAGAGCAGATGTGAGATCAGTCAGTACAGACAGTCAGTGAACAGGGTTCTGAGGTGTTCTGAGCTGCAGGGTCTCATTGTGGGTTTCCTGTTTTAGACTGACTGGTGTTAGCCACTCTCGGGGTCAGAGAAAGGAGGGGGATCCGGGGTCTGTCATAACGCTTCAAATGTTGCTTGGAGGTAAGTATTCTCTTCGTCACATGACTGCATGGCTGTTAACTTGCATCTTTAGCTGAAGGTAAAAGAAGACAACCAGCAACCAGATGGACGGATACAATCAGAGGAGTCATGAACAGGACATTCAACTGCCTGAAGACCCAAACAGAAGAAGAGACCATATTCTGGAGAAACACTACCAATCAAAATGATTTAACAGCACTTCATAATAACCCCACCCCCACATTCCAGCTTGGTTCACTTGGTCCCCCACAGGAGGAGTAACCAAACTCAGCACAGGTACTCAGGTACACGACTGTCTGCGGTACCATATCACACACAGGTTCATCTTCTACATCAGGTCTAAACTGAACCATTCATATCCTGTTACTCATAGATCTGAGTGTTTCATCCCTCTAATCAGGCCGGATAGATGAGTCTACTCAGTAGCTGAAACTGCAGGGGTCTAATGTGGACTAACACTCCTCACAGGTTCTAGTTCTAACTACTGATAGAACATTAAGCGTGATGTCTGTATAAGAGGATGAGGTTCTGCTGTCTTTATCACCAGTCTATAGCTGGTTTATTAGGAGTTTGTATTTGGTTTCAGGGTGAACATTGTTGGGGGTGTTTCTGACCTCACTGGGGGGGTTTCTTGTTGTTTCTTCTACCCACCACGCCCCCTCACTGTTATCAGTGTTTGTCCCATTGTTGACTGTGAGCAGGTCTGAGATCAGCTGTTATAGGCAGTCAGTGTGCTGGCCTTGCTGTGGGTTTCCTGTTTAAGGCTCGAGGGCTCAATGCCTGTGTAGGTGGAGTTCAGTCTTCACACATACACATTCACCATGAGTGAGTTTGGTGGGAGATGGTTCAGACGTTCTTTATAAAGCTCTTGTTCTTTATAGGAACCAGGAGGAAAACAAATATAGACCACCAGTGTGGAAGAGGATTTAAGGTAGAAGTGAGTTTTAGAAATTTGGGAAATTAAGGTATTTGTGATGGTTAGTGGATTTAAAATGGCAATGAATTTAAGATAGATGTTAATTTAAGATCTCAGGAAATTTAAGGTGATCGTGAATTTAAGCTACACTCTCAGACTTGTTACAAACAAATCCCCATCAGGTAACAGAGCTACAGTTCATCACTCCACACTGCACCACGAGCTGTTAGCATTTCTGTTAGCCTGTTGGTGCTGAAACACAGGCCCATAGCATTTAAACCTTTTGGCTATAATGTACTGAGACATCTACACCAGCTGTAGGTACAAATCAGAGGCACTCTGTCCATGTGTTACTGTAACTCAAGTCTAAACTCTAGTTTATATTGTGTATCTGTATTTAAAAGAGGTATTAGGATGACAGAAAAGGTTTGGGGAGATATCATTCATTCATTCAATCTTTCCATTTCTGGGTTTGAAGACTTAAGTGTACCATGCTCCCTTGGACTGGAGAACCGGAGGAGCTGCACATAAATGCACGACAGATAAACAAGGGAGTATGAGCTGAAAGGTTGTCTTGCTTGAAAGAAATCCACCCATGTGTTGGTCACCTTTTTTTGTTTTAAGCTAGTTTAGATCCTCTACTTAGAAGTAGTTCATTACCTTCCTGTTATTTTACTGCTAGACTGTATTAGTGATTGTTACCTTTCTATTTTCTCTGCTCAGACATTTGTGGGATTTCATGTATGGATATACGGTCTGCCCCAAAACAGAAAGTACTTTTCGTTTCCATACATCTCAGACCTCAGGTTTTTAACACCTATGTAGAATACTGAAATTGAGTCTTTGATAGGTTTATTTATATGTACCATATAAAACAGAGGCAGTCACAAAGCAGCTATACAGGGAATCCAGATTCAAACCTATGGGGAGCAAACCAGAGGCCACAGCAGAAACTCCCTCAGAGCAAGAGGAGGAAACCTTGAGAGGAACCAAGACCCAAATGGGGAACACATCCTCCTCTGGTCCACACCAGATAGCAGAACAAGCAAAGAAGGTTCACTAAAGTTAGTGATGGAACCAGTACAGAACCCACTGATCCCTGACTGCAGGTCTACATCTGACCATGTTTGACCTTGGAGTATGTACAGATATCAGAGAGCTCCACTCTGTTCTTCTCTGAAGTCTTTTATTGATGAAATATATAAACACAACAGATACACTTTGTTTTACATTCAGGTCTACAGATGTTTTTGAGAGTTACAATCAGAGCTATTAGGAAGTAACAGAGGAAATATAGATTTATATGTGTAAAGTCAGAAATATTTAAAAAATGAACAAATTAAATCTTTAGGACATTTTTAATTTTGAAAACGTAAAGTGTCCAAACCCAGAGAGAATATATCTGACCATCTGAAAGAGCTGGAAGTGAGTTTTAGTCCACTGAATCGACTCACGTTAATGACTGAATCAGTTCAGCTACATCTGATCGAGTTCAGAGCTCTCCACTCTCCTCTTCTTCTTCTTCAGAGGTTTCTGTCCTCTGCTCGGGAGATCCAGTGATGCCTAACACACATCACCTCCTAATTTTACAGATGTATTACAGAAGCTTCCCATCTTTTTGTCCAAATAAATTTCTTGAATTTTCCATTGTGGATCATTGTGACCACATTTGAGAATGGAGAGGTAGACTGAGTGGTCAGTGATGAGCTTTGCCTCATGGCTCAAAGCCCTCTGCACCACTACTCTCTGCTACGATAGCTTCATTGCTGTTGCTGCCTGTCTCAGCCTTTAGTCAATCTCAAAAATCCTCTTCCTATAATTAGTGAAGAAGCATTGGTGCTCTGAATATGAATATCACAAGGCACAACATTCAACATAGACATTTACTAAGATTGACCTATACATACATCTATCACTCTGGGACTACAGTGACGGAATGGCCCATAGTAATGGCACCAGCACCTCATACTCCCAGAGGGCCTCCCACAAAACATCCTAGGGAAAACAGGCATAAGCTTTATCCAAGCCCACAAAAGAGCTGGATCTCAGTATGAATGACCTTCAGGATTCAGGAGTGGAGTTGCTCTCAGCTGTACTGAAGAGTTTACAGAGTAAACCGGAGATTCTCAGGTCAGCAAGAACTACAAATCCCAGTCAGCCAGTCCATAGGTACTGTTCCTGAGGTCCATTTAATATAGCCTATGCTACACAAGTTCTCCTTGAGGTAGGAGTTAAAATCTTTCTGTACAGTGGCCTCTGCAGGTAATATCCAGCAAAATCTCATATCAGCCATGGACTTGCTTGCTTACCTCTTCTTACACCTCATCAAAATTACCATAGGAGAAGGTCATGTCTTCCAATCTGCTGAAGTCATCGTTTTAGGCCTAAGGGATCTTAGCTGTAGTGCAGCATCATGTACTGCCATACCCGTCAGAGTTATTGGTGACCTTTGTACGTCCCTCGTCTCCAGCTGAGTGAACTGAATATTTGGCCATATGAGCTTTTAAACTGATTCTAGTACAGTTACCAACTTTACACTAACCTGTGATTGTTAAACAGAGTCTACTGTTAACAGTTCTGGGATCAGTTATTAGAGGACATGAGCGTATAGTGCGATGGGCTGCAGGCCTTGTTGTGGGTTTCCTGTTTTTGCAGGTCTGAGCTTAGATGGCTCTCGGACTCACGCCTGCCTCGGACTCACCACATTTTCCATTACAGTCTAAACTGCTCATGTGTGAGTTTGTGAGTGAGTGTACATACAATTGTAAAGGTACCTTGTCCAGCACACTGACCTGCTGGCCATTATCAGATTCACCTTTTGACATGTATCCGAGGTGAGTTTTGGGCTAGTTTGGCTAATTCCCTTGTATAATCTGCCTATAGAGCTGCCTATATGCCTATTCCCAGCATCGTCATGTGAAGAGGATCTTTATACTATGCTATCTTTGTTTGTACTTGGTCTGTCAACATGAAGCATGCACTGTGCAAGACATCACCTTCAACAGAATTTGATGGTAGTGCTTAACATGGCTTTGTTTTTTCTTTAACCGAGCTCTATGTTTGATCATCTGCAATTTGAAAGTATTAGATCCAGTAAGATTTCAGGTAACCGGTTCTAGAAAAAAGAAATGGTTGATGGTTAAAAAGGCCTTTGAGGGGTCTGATGTTTTATTGACTGTAGGTGACTTGCTAACCCAGAGTTTTCCATGACTGTGTGTGGTGTAGAATACAAGCAGCAACTGAGCAGCAGTTTCACAGGCCAGTTTCATTTTCTTTGTTCTTCTTCTTATCAGATCCTGGATCTGTTCCTCCACTTTAACCAGGCCTGAAACTCCCATCTACACAGTACAGAGCAGATGTGAGATCAGTCAGTACAGATAGTCGGTGAACAGGGGTCTGAGGCGTTCTGAGCTGCAGGGTCTCATTGTGGGTTTCCTGTTTTAAGCTCTAAGGGTTGGAGGGAGAGTGGCACTGTGTATCAGATGGAGTGATCAGGTGTTTATTATAGGTCTGTGTATGTGTGTTCATAGCTGTGTGAATATGTGGAGTTAACTCTCATTGTGGGTTTAGGAAACTCCCTGTCTGTTACAGACCAGGACATTGTTCAGTAATCGATATCACTGTTCTTTGAAGAACTACATTACCCAGAATCCCCTCCAAACTGTTGTAAGGACAGGAGCAGATGGCACTCCAAGCAATGGATTGTAGATGGTGTTGTGTAGTGGGTAATACTGCTACCCTCCCAATGACTCTGTGCCACTTCTTGGAACTACTGGCTGGGTCGGCCACTCCTATGTGGACTACTGACTACAGATTCAGTGGAGTGAGGGATGGTTAGTGCAGTGAGAGAGTCCTGATATCATGAAACTACATGCCCAGGCATGTGACTAGCATGCTTCTCACCAGAACATTTATCTCCAGTTCCATGGAGATCAGTCTACAGTACACCAGAGGCTCTATATATGTGTGTAGAGAACAGCAGGTCAGTGAGGGCTGGCTATCTGCTGTAACTGCCCATGGTGCTGAAGCTCCTGCTGACTCCTCTAATGCTCAGACAGGTCTCCTTACTCTGATAGTGTCTAACCCTGTGGATGGAGAGGACTCCAAGCTTCAAATCCTTAATGTTAGAATGTATTGTTCTCAGTGTAATAACTGAATATAAACTTTATGCTGTAAAGTGAAATTGATCTTGTATTAGTGTTAATGTGGGACTGTGAGAGTGGAGGAGAGAGAAATGAAGAGAAAATGTCCAAATAAGAGTTGATGTTGTGTGAATAGGACTCTGAACTGGACTTCTGGATCTCATGTATTATATAGGGACACTCCGGCCTCACTAGGTAAACCCCTCTTGATCATGTATCTAGAGGGTGGGGAGAACTACAGCTGTGTTGGATCTTTAGTGTTGGGCTTTGTAAAGTGTCTTGTCCAGCTTTGTAGCTGTAATGTTAGCTATCAGAAACACAGCTAGCTACGTCACCCCCATCACTTCCTGTATGGCCCCCACACCTCCACAACAAAAAGTCATTTTCAACACAACTCACAACCAGCTAAGTGGATGTAAACCTGCTGTATGATTCTCTAGTTATACTCAGTGTGGTCTTTATTCTACCTCCTCATAATAAACACCTACAGAAGTGAAATAAACAGGCACTGTGTGTTTGTTTTAGTCAGACTCCATAATCATTTATTATCAGTATCAGATCAAAGCAGAAGACATATTGTGTTTTATATGCAGTTCAAAAAGTCCCACTGACATCCTTACAGCAGATCTGTAGTATAATGACTCTTATAAAACAACAGAACCGAATATATACTCAAAAATATACTTCATTACTCTAAACACACCAATAATCAGAACCCAGAATGAATCATTTACACCACATGACACCACATCAAATTACAGAATCCTTAACCAGAGAAAAACAAGAACTGGTTTTAAACTCCATCCAATGAGACCATCCAAACCCAGAAAGAATAAATCTGCCCATCTATAAGAGCTGGAAGTGAGTTTTAGTCCACTGAATCGACTCGTGTTAATGACTGAATCAGTTCAGCTACATCTGATCAGTTTTAACCTCAGAGTATGTGCTGAACTCAGAGCTCTCCACTCTCCTCTTCTTCTTCTTCAGAGGTTTCTGTCCTCTGCTCGGAAAGTCCAGCGCCGCATAACACACATCACCTACTCCAACCTGCAGATCATTTATAAACACGAGTACTGATTAGCCTCCTTCAGTGGATACTCAGGAACCATCTGACACCAAAGAACCCAGACTCTGTATGTGTGTGTGGGTCAGTACCTCCTCTCTGGTTCTGATCTGCTGATTGGGTGATTTCTCTCTTTCTCTCTGATTCTTTTCTTTCACAGCTGTAAATGAAATAGATGATCAGCGTTACTGCTGGGGGGACAGTGGACCACCACCCAGACCATGTCCAGAGACGAAGGTCCTGTGTGTAGAAACTGATCACTGATGAAGAACTAGAGGACGGCTAACTGGAAACCATCATAAGATCTATAGACTCTAACTGCGCACCATCAGGGTGGAGCTACAAGAGAGGTACCTCTAACATACAGGAAGGTTGAGAGAGAGAGAGAGAAAGAGAGAGAGAGAGAGAGAGAGAGAGAGAGAGAGAGAGAGAGTACCTTTAGTCTTCTTTCTGAAGATGTAGTACACACAGGTGGAGGAGACGACTGAGGAGAGGAGAACACAGACTGGACACACACTGACCAGCAGCTTCCAGCAGACACTACAGTCTGATACAGGAGGGGTGGAGGTGGTCTGGAGGGTGGAGGGGGTCTCGTGGGGATCAGCACAAGGAACAGGGGTGTCTGAAATAAGAGAGGAAGCTCCAAGAGACGGTGAGGAGTTTCAGATAGAACTCCAGTGAACATCTCATAACCCATCTTCATCTTTACAGCAGAAGATAGACTAACTGTTCTACACCTCATATCCTCACATTAAACACAGCTGTACAGGAACATTATGATGCTCTATTAATGCTCTTATTAAGCCTGAACAGGACAGTACTTCTTAATGGACTCACTGTTTATTACTGCTTTATTAACACTCTCCAGGCTGAATTCAGTATTTCCAGTGCACTTGTAATGCTCTTATTAAGCCTCATGAAGACAGTAGCTGGTATCTGACTTTATTACTAGATTACTAATCAATACCTGACATATTAATGTTTTGGGTGTATCATATTCAATACGAGCTTGTTAAGCTGTCTATTATACTCCATTAGCGGTATCAATCTAATAACTACCAAAAAATTAACTGTTAATATGTCTATTTTACAATTTTAGACTGAGATAAGGATCAAGTGAGACCAAGTTGAAACAAACTTTCAGTCTTTCTTAGATAAACTGTACATTGAGTCTGTTAGATGAAAGTGAGGGTTAATTACTGCTGATAGTTAATCGCCAACTACTATGTTAATACGGCTCAATCAGAGCTTTACAAGTGTGTAATTCACCTTAATTACTGCTTTATAACATAGGAATAAACACCAGGTTAATTAGTAACTACTGATTTTCACACTATAACGTCCTCCACTCTGACATGTTATTACAATGTTATAAATGACATCATTAACTAACAGAACCCACAGATCAGAATGAGTAACCTTACCGAGGAGAGACAGTCGAGTGGTTCTGGTTCCATTATGATAAACATCATGAACAGACTTCCTCTCCCATACAGCGCAGTAGTACAGACCCAGGTCTGATTCAGACACATTCGTCACCAGCAGATCCCGAGTGTTGATGGAAGGATTCTTAATGAAATGGTGGCGTGAAAAAGCAGGTTGTACCAACTTATCTCCTGATATAATGAGAGGAGTTTGATCTTCATCTGAGGACTTTCTAAACCACACTATAAAAGTTCCAGCCTTCAGTAGACAGTCACAGTACAGAAAGACGTTGTCTCCGGGTCTGACTTTCATCTCCACTTCTGATCCAGAGATCTTGGAGAACAGAACACCTGCAGCACACCAACCACACTTTAGATTAGACAGAGTAGAACGAGCAGATCTCACGCACCTTCTCACTGTACATCTAACTGTTTAGGTTCTCAGTGCTGTTTTAAGATGAAGACTGCTTACATCAGCGGTTCTGAATCTGGTCCTCAGGGACACTCAGACCATACCCATGTTTACTCCAGTCTAAGTGGACACATGGGGAGTATAACGCTGTGGACTGAGAACCGGTTTGAGAATCACGGTCTTTGACGAGCACCAGTGTTTAGGTTAGCTCCTACAGTAACTGAGGAAAACAAACTGAAGGAAGATTAAACACAGCCTCAAGTGAACACAAAAGTTAAGAGAACACTTCTCCTCTAAAGAACCACACAGTGTTTATTTAATATTCTCAGGATCTGAAGAGTTCCTCCTTCAATAAGGTAACGGATGAACTCAGCAGGGTTCTAGATCTAAACACATTCCAGAGACTCTTTAGAACCTGAACAGCTGAATGTAGAGTTGATCAGAAGAGGCTACTATAAATACACCATATCAGGTGTGCTGAAGGTAGAAGAGTGGAACAGTTCACTTACAGACCAGAGTGAGGAGAACAGCTCTCGATCTCTCCATCTCAGAGACTGGAGCTGGGTGGGGGACGATGGTGAGGGTCTTTGAAGCGGATGTCTGTGTCTTGGTCTGATTGGTCCACGTCAGTGGAACGTTTCTATTTTTGATAACCTCTCACCGCATATATAATCAGACCCTCACAAATAAGAGACGTACACGCTGGGCACACGCTGTCTGATTGGTCACATCATAAGAGGGCGGACTTTAGTTATCAACCCACTGCTGCACCACACTTCTGTGGACTGTTTGGGTTTGTAGGCTCTTTGTAGGGCAGAGTTCTCCATTCTCTCTGATCTGAACTGAACATCTGACCCGCAACATAGGTGTGATATTTAAGGGTTACTGCTCACAGCTGTTCCAGTGACAATCAGTAAGTTTCGAAGGCGGTTTCTTTTCCTTGGCCCAACCCCAGTCCAAATAACAAGCCCCTTCACTTTTCTTTCTCCGACCACTTGGTCCGTTTCCACTTGGTGAGGTTCACCCTCATGTATCAGGGCTCTGCATTAGAGGGGTTCGGTCACAGTTCCCTCTCCTTTCAGTACAGCAGTTATTGCTATGAGCAGTAAACTGTGTCTGTACACTGACAGGCCAAAAGTCATGGGACAGTAACTAGTACTGTGTAGGAGGCCATCTAGCCTGGTGAAGTGAAGCAAATCAACGTGGCATCAGTTCTACATGTGGGAAGCTGAGCCATATAGTCTAGAAAGTCACCAAGAGCTTGTGATGTTTGTGAGTTACTGGATCTCGAGTATGAATAGACCTTTCCCCCACATCACAGAAACTCAATAAGGCTCCTTGAACCAATTATGGAGCATTTGGGTCTGATGACGGTCCCGTCACTGTCGGGGTACATGAAGTCCCTATAGTCAACAAGCAGTGAAATGTAGTGGGCACTGGCCAATAATGTGTTTAGTCAGACCACTGGACCCAACATATGCCATGAAAACAAACACAAGAGCAGTATGGAACCACCACCACTTTGCCCAGTACTCTGACAAATAGAGTTCATGGCGTCTTGGGATCTCGGCCACTTACAAACCCTACCATTAGCCCCAAACAACTGATACTGTGACTCATAAAACCACATCTAACGTTGCCAGGGTCCAGCAACCTCATGAGCCCAGGTGAGCTCCTCACTGGTGAGCCGGCTGAGACAACGTGGTGGGTCTTCTGCTCCCATTTCCCATTTAAACCTATAGAACCTAGCACTGACCTGCGGAATGTGTGTGCGGGGCCTCCTGCACTGAATGCAAATGTGATTCTGCCAGAGTCGCTTGTCTGTTCACATGGACAGTTCTAGCCACTGGTCACCATCATAAAGGACCGATCAGCATCCGCTGTGCTGTCCAGTGTGGGTGGTAAGGCTTTCCATGATGTATTCTGTTACACTGTGGACCAAGGAATGTTAAATTCCTGCACCACTAAGGAAATGGAATGTCCCATTCGTCTGGCACAAAAATGAAACCGTTTAGGACATTTACCCTCTATACATTAATGAGTCACTTCCTGTCAGATCTGAGATCAGTTGATAAAGACAGTCAGTGTCAGGTGGTCTGATATGGCCCTGAGCTGAAGGCCTTGCTGTGGGTTTCCTGTTTGTGCATGTCTGAGTCTTTCAGGCTCGTTTGTAAGTGGGTGAAGGTGAATCTCATCACACAAACTGAACCTCCATTTCTAAAGTGTGTATAAACTGAGCATGAGGGGGTTTATACAGCTGTAAGGGGGCATTGGTCAGCACACTGACCAGCTGGTTATGATTACAATAACTCAATGATGTCTGAGTTCGGGAAGATACCAAGGACCAATTCTAGATAACTGGCGTGCGGTTCTAGATAGCTGTCTGTAAAAGAGCTTTCGGTGTGTCAGTCACAAAGAACTAGGCGCGACACTGGCAGAGCTAAAGGACAAATGAGCTTTATTATATAAACCAAGGGCTTTACACAACAGCAACAGACAAGTCAGCAATGAGAAGGGACAGTACCTGGACATAAGTAGACAGGACAAGTGAGGGTCAAAATCCAGGAAGGCAGAGAAGAAGGCAGACTAACCTAGAGTGGACAACCAAGCGAAGTCGAAGGGTCAGAAACAGGATAGACGAGAATGAAGCTAACAACGAGAAAACTAGACACAGGGAGAAAACGATGAGAGGAGTGGAAGGGAAAACAGCACCAAAGCCAGAAGTCAGAGACAGAGTGGATCAGAACCTCAGAAATGAAACTAGAGTTACAGAACTTTGTGAAGACCGTGTGTGTTTGTGGGGAGAATAAGGCTGCCGTCCCAGCTGAAAGCACTCAGTGTTCTGAGCAGGAGTGTGAGTGGTAGACCAGGAGAGATTGGTAGAGTGTGAGCATGTGGGTACGCCATCATGTGCACTCAGGGAATTGGAGTCCGGAGGATCAGCAGGGAAAGACAGACCCGCGGACGTGACACGGTGGTATAAAGTCCTCCCAGTGTTCTGATCTGTGTGTAGTGTAATGAGCTGGAGGGTCATGTTGTGTGGTGTGAGCTCTGAGCTTCTGTTTGTCTCTGCATGTTTATGAGGTGAGCGTTACTAACCACAGAAGAACTTTGAGCCAGTTTCAGTTTCTTTACTGTTCCACTAAACTGTGATCTTAGATCTTGGTGTCATGTGACTGTCAGAGAGGCCCTTTTCTCCTCTTCTGTCTCTTTGTTGTAGATTCAAGCCTCAACGTACTGTACCAGTCACCCTGAACACAGGTGTGACAGCAGTGTGCTGTATGACCAGCCTTAAATGTAGGTACCTAAAGGTGCACCTGGCTGGAACAGATTTTTACTTGGAATTATGGGATTTTGAAGTCCCATAACCTCACTGCCGTCACCCTCTGTTGGTACTCTGCAGCACAAGCTGACCCTTCCAGTACCTCACTGCTGTTGCCCTCTGTTGGCAGCACTGACCTTTACAGTCCAGCAGCACACGCTGACCCCTTACACCTTAAACATCCATATCAGATCTGGGGTCAGTTTCCCCACTTTGACCAGGCCTGGTACTCCTGTCTACACAGTCCTGAACAGATCTGAGATCAGTCAGTACAGACAATCAGTGAACAGTGGTCTGAGGTGTTCTGAGCTGCAGGGTCTCTTTGTGGGTTTCCTGTTTTAGACCCTCAGAGTGGGAGGGGCGGGGCACAGTGTATCAGATGGAGTGATCAGGTGTGTAGTATAGGTCTGTGTATGTGTGTTCATAGCTGTGTGAATGTGTATCAAACGGCTATAACTGCACTCATAAGTCACTTGCAGTTTAAAATACAACTGGAGATTCACCATGACAAGGACCCCCAGTGTTATCCCCCTCTAGTGTGAAACCATGGGTAGATCCCGACTATAAGGAAGCATGGGTGAAAAACATTGAATTTCCAGGGAAATTATTAATGCCTAGAAGTTATCAGGACTAAAAACTGCAGGACAGTAGCAGATATCACTGCAAGCAATGCGTTGAAGATGAAGTTGTGTAGTGGGTAATACTGCCCAGATGGCATCAGCTCAAGGCTTCTCAAGTCCTGTGCCAACGAGTTGTGCAGAATGGCTGGGCACATCTTTAATCTCAGCCTGATGTTGGGGAGAGTTCCACAGCTATGGAAAACATCTTGCCTTGTACCAGTGCCAAAGACCCCACACCCCAAAGACCTCAACTGTTACAGGCTAGTGGCACTCACATCACATCCGATGAAGAGCCTGGAGAAACTGCTTCTTGTCCTCCTCTGCCCCCTGCTGAGTCCAGCAATGGACCCACTTCAGACCCACTGGCATTGGAGTGGAGGACGCCATCATCCACCTTCTACACAGATCTCTCTCTCACCTGGAGAACGCTGGGAGCACTGTGAGAATCATGTTCTTTGATTTCTCCAGTGCTTTCAATAGCATCCAACCCATGCTCCTGAAGGACAAACTGGAGGGCACAGGGTTGGACCATCACCTCACCACCTGGATGTAGGACTACCTCACAAACTGTCCAAAATATGTGAGGACACAGGACTGCCAGTCTGACATGGTTGTCTGCAGCGAAGGCACTCCACAGGGAACAGTACTTGCTCCCTTTCTCTTCACCCTCTACACTGCTGACTTCAAGTACAGTTCTGCCAGCTGCCACCTGCAGAAGTTCTCTGATGACTCTGCTATCATGGGCCTCATCAGTGATGGAGAGGACAGGGAGTACAGAGAACTGACTAAGGACTTTGTGGAATGGTGTCAGAAGAACTGCCTACAGATCAACGCAGGAAAAACTAAAGAACTGGTGGTGGACTTCCGCAGAGCCAAACACTCTCCTCTGGTACCTGTAAACATCCAGGGAACAGACATTGAAATAGTGAGGTCCTACAAGTACCTGGGTGTTCCCCTCAACCACAAGTTGGACTGGACTGACAACACTGCTGCACTCTACAGGAAAGGCCAGAGCAGACTACATCTCTTGAGGAGACTCAGATTCTTCGGAGTGCAGGGGCGCTCCTGAGGAGACTCAGGTCCTTTGAAGTGCAGGGAGCGCTCCTGAGGAGACTCAGGTCCTTTGGAGTGTAGGGGGCGCTCCTGAGGAGACTGGAGGTGGTGGGGGACAGGAGAATGAGGACTAAGTTTAAACACCTGTTATAGAATCTGTCCCACCCATGTACCACTCTCTGGAAGCACTGGGAAGCGCCTTTAGTGCCCGGCTGCTGCACCCACGGTGTGTGAAGGAGAGGTACCACAGATCCTTCCTTCCGACTGCCGTCAGACTGTATAACAGCCGCTGTCCTCAGTAGTCTATTTCTACAGTAGTCTTTTTCTACAACAGTCCATTTCGACTATGTGCAATAAAAACTCAATATTCCATTTCTATTTCTACTATGTACAATAAAACTCAGGAATCTATTTCTATTTCTTGTATAGACCAAGACAGTTGATCAGCAATCTGAATCTCTGTTCTATGAAAAACTACATTACCCAGAAACCCCTGCAAACTGAAAACAGCTGTGCTCAATCTGTAGGTTGATTACAATATAACTTGAGATTCACCATGGCAAAGACACCACATTGTAATATAATACTACATGCTTAATCATGTGATTAGCATCCTTCTCACCAGGAAGCTCCAGTTCTAAGGAGATCAATCTACAGTACACCAGAGATTCTGTATATGCATATAGAGAACAGCAGGTCAGTGAGTGCTGGCTCTCTGCTGTCACTGTCCATGGTGCTGAGGACACTGCTGACTCTTCTCATGCTCAGGCAGGTCTACTTACTCAGATCATGTTTAACCAGATTAAATAGTCCCTAAGAATCTCAGCCACATATTTGAAAGAGACAATCCACCAGGTAGCACTTGATAATAGCGTTTTCTTTAGAAGACCATTAACTGACCACTAAAATCTGGGAACAAATCATTACTGTAAACATGGACAGATGTTTATAGTCACAAGTTATGCAGTCATTAGTGTGTATTCTTTCATATCTATAGATGTATGTGTTGTTTTTCTGATTCTCAAAACATAATTTCCAATATTACAGCTGTATTACAGAAACTTGCCATCTTTTTGTCCAAATTAACTTCTTGAATTTTCCATTGTGGCTCATTGTGACCACATTTTTTGATGGAGATGTATACTGACCTTATTGCTCCACTCCCTCTACACCACTACTCTCTGCTACCACAGCTTTATTGCTGTTATCGCCTGTCCCAGCCTTAAGCCAATCTCAAAAACCCTCTTCCTATAATTAGTGAAGAAGCATTGGTGCTCTGTGCATGAATATTACAAAGAGAAGTGGAGACAAGGCACAATGTTCAACATCTACCTTTACCAAGCTTTACCTATTGTTGAGTATACAGACATCTATCACTCTGGAGATACAGAGACTGAATGGCCCATAGTAATGGCACTGGCACCTCACACTCCCAAAGGAACCCCACAAAACTTATTAGGGAATAAAGTCATAAGCTTTATTAAAGCCAACAAAACACACATATATAGACTGTGTTGGCAAGCTCCCATGCCCCCTCAACAATCTGTTAAAGTTCAAGTAAAATGACCTGAGGGATTCAGGAGTGGAGTTGCTCTCAGCTGTTCTGAAGAGTTTGCACTGTAAACTGGAGATTCTCTGGTCAACAAGAACTACAAACTCATTTGACTGTACCACATGATCGGCTTTGTTCTCCCTCTGCAGACTTGCATTATGTAAACCTAGAAAAAAGACCTGTGAAAATCTGGGATCAGTTTTGAAACTAGAAACATACTCCCTGAAAGAGCTGGAGCTCAGTAAAAATGACCTGCAAGATTCAGGAGTGCAATTTCTCTAAGCTAGACCATAGAGCTCACAATGTAAATCAGAGATTGTCAGGTCAGCAAGAACTACAAATCCCAATCAACCAGGTACTGTTCCTGAGGTCCATTTATTACAGCCTTTTGCTACACAAGTTCTCCTTGAGGTAGGAGTTCTTTCTGTACATTGGCCACTGCCAGTAATATCCAGCAAAACCTCACATGGGCTACCTGACCACCAGGCCTGGCTCATGGGGTAGGTCCCAGTAACCCTCTCTAAGCATGGTACACATTATCCTGCGTCCTCTTTTAATAGGAGATTTTAGATTGTTTTAGTCTGGGTCTTCACCCCAGCCTGTTCAGCCTGAGAGACCCTATCAGACCCCAGAGACATAACTCTAAAGATCACTAGACCACACGGTAGTCAGAGGCATTAAACTTCAGGACTTAATGAACAGTAGGTGACACAACAGAGTGTTTGGACAATCACAGCATCTCTGACCTCACAAGTGGCCTTGCACATTTAAATAGCCTGTCCATGTGCAGTGCTTCATTGAGATGCATGTTGCAGTTTGGTAGGGGTCATGGACCCAAATGTAAAGCGAAATATCTTGTATTTATTTTACTCAGTGTCAAAATCTGATTGCGTATATGCTTGGTACAAGGCCTGAATCAAACTGGTGACGTGGGTTACTGCAGACCAACGCCCTACCACTGTGTTACTGGAACTGTGTAGCGGAGCTTGGAGCAAGCCATCTGAAAATGCACAACAAAAAGACAGGACTCTCAAACGAAGCAGACACTAAGATTAGTGTGCTCAAATAAAGGAGACGGAATGAAACGTAAAACTTGTCATGTTCCCAGGGCTCTTTCTTTTGGCCTTGATGGGAAGCCTTTTGTTTTCCTATGTCTCTTTTTACTCCCCCAGCCTTTTTCTTATCTTTCCTCTTTTTTTCTCTCAGAACTTATTCCTTCCCCCATCTTTTACCTTACCGTTCGCCCCTCAGAAGGTGCGACAGTGAGCAGTAGTTTGGGCTGGGTTTTTATGCCGTGCCGCACATGTGGGCATGATCAGTGCTGATTACTGCTGAGGATTCTGGGGTTTGGAGTCTTTTGATGCAGATGCACCAACTCTTCTACTGCGCCACCCATGCCCCCTGCTGGCGGCCAGTGGCATGGACCCAAACCTTACAATTTAATGAACTCAAAGAGAGATTAGCTGAGCTTGGTCGCCTCTGCGGTTGCATACATGTGTGCTCTGTTGTATCAGTGATGGGCCTTGTTGTGCAGTGTCTCATCAGGCCATCATACCTGCGGAGCATTGCACTGTTGTACCTAATGTCATTTTCACTGGGCTCTGCCTTTCTCGCTACTGGCCCTGAAATTCTTTCCAGTACAGTTTTCTTTGAGGTGCACTATTCCTCTACTGAAAACATATGGGTGTTGATGTAGATTATGCCACGGAAATGTGACACTGCTTGGACATGAGGCACAAAGTTAGATGACACCACTGTTTGCTCCTCTTTATCTTTCCAAATCATTGTCTTAGGCCAAAGGTATCTTAGATGTAGTGCAGCATCATGTACTGCCATACCCGTCAGTGTTATTGGTGACCTTTGTACGTCCCTCCTGACGTCCCAGCTGAGTGAACTGAATATTTGGCCATGTGAGCTTTTAAACTGATTCTAGGACAGTTACCAACTTTACACTAACCTGTGATTGTTAAACAGTGTCTACTGTTAACAGGTCTGGGGTCAGTTATTAAAGAACGTGAGCATATAGTGCTATGAGCTGCAGGCCTTGTTGTGGGTTTCCTGTTTTTGCACGTCTGAGCTTAGTTGGCTCTCGGACTCACGCCTGCGTGGGTGGGTTTGAAACCACATTTTCCATTACGGTCTAAACTGTTCATGTGTGAGTTTGTGAGTGAGTGTACGTGCTGTTGTAAAGGTACCTTGTCCAGCACACTGACCAGCTGGCCATTATCAGATTCACCTTTTGATATCTATCCCTGGTGAGTTTTGGGCTAGTTTAGCTAATTCCCTCATATAATCTACCTATAGAGCTGCCTATATGCCTATTCCGAGCATCGTCATGTGAAGATGATCTTTATACTATGCTAACTCTGTTTGTACTTGGTCTGTCAACATCAATCATGCACTGTACAAGACAGCACCTTCAACAGAATGTGATGGTAGTGCTTAACATGGCTTTGTTTTTTCTTTAACCGAGCCATATGTTTGATCATCTGCAGCTTAAAAGGGTTAGATCCACTTAGATTTCAGGTGACCGGTTCTAGAAAAAAGAAATGGTAGATGGTTAAACAGGTCTTTGAGGGGTCTGATGTGTTTATGAGGTGACCATTGCTAACCACATGTTTCCATGACTGTGAGTGGTGTAGAATACAAGCACAAATCGAGCAGCAGCTTTACAGGCCAGTTTCATTTTCTTTGTTCTTGTTCCTTTCAGATCCTGCATCAGTTCTTCCACTTTAACCAGGCCTAAAACTCCCATCTACACAGCACAGAGCAGATGTGAGATCAGTCAGTACAGACAGTCAGAGAACAGTGGTCTGAGGCGTTTTGAGCTGCACGGTCTCATTGTGGGTTTCCTGTTTTAAGCTCTCAAGGTTGGAGGGGGAGGGGCACTGTGTATCAGATGGAGAGATCAGGTGTTTATTATATGTCTGTGTATGTGTGTTCATAGCTGTGTGAATATGTGGAGTTAACTCTTATTGTGGGTTTAGGAAACTCCCTGTCTGTTACAGACCAGGACATTGTTCAGTAATCGGAATCACTGTTCTTTGAGGAACTACATTACCCAGAACCCCCTGCAATCTGCTATAGCTAAACTCAATCAGTGTGTCAATCAGAAGTCACTTCCAGCTCACAGTAAAACTGGCGATTCACTATGACAAGGACCCCCAGCGTGATCCCCCTGAAGTGTGAATCCATGGGTAGATCCTGACCATGAGGAAACATGGGGAACGTAAGTGGAATGGTCAGGTAATGCCTAGAAGTTATCAGGACTGAAAACTGCAGGACAGGAGCAGATGGCACTGCCAGCAATAGACTGTAGATGGTGTTGTGTAGTGGGTAATAATGTTACCCTCCAGATGACTCTGTGTGGGCAGGAACTACCGGCTGGGTCGGCCACTGCTATGTGGACTACTGACTACAGCTTCAGTGCAGTGAGGGATGGTTAGTGCAGTGAGAGAGTCCTGATAACATGAACCTACATGCTCAGGCATGTGACTAGCACGCTTCTGACCAGGACATGTAGCTCCAGCTCCATGGAGATCAATCTACAGTACACCAGGGGCTCTATATATGTGTGTAGAGAACAGCAGGTCAGTGAGTGCTGGCTCTCTGCTGTAACTGCCCATGGTGCTGAAGCTCCTGCTGACTCCTCTAATGCTCAGACAGGTCTCCTTACTCTGATAGTGTCTAACTCTGTAGATGGATAGGACTCCAAGCTTCAAATCCTTAATGTTAGAATGTATTGTTCTAAGTGTAATAAGTGTTCTCCATGTAATAACTGAATATGAACTTTATGCTGTAAAGTGAAATTGATCTTGTATTAGTGTTAATGTGGAACTGTGAGAGTGTAATAGAGAGAAATGAGGAGAAAATGTCAAAATAAGTGTTGATGTTGTGTGAATAGGACTCTGAACTGGACTTCTTGATCTCATGTGTTACATAAGGACAATCCGGCCTCACTAGGTAAATCTCTCTTGATCATGCATCTAGAAGGTGGGGAGAACTACAACTGTGTTATCTTTAGTCTTGGGCTTTGTAAAGTGTCTTGTCCAGCTTTGTAGCTGTAATGTTAGCTATCAGAAAAACAGCTAGCTACGTCACCTCCATCACTTCCTGTACGGCCGTAAGGTGGACGTAAACCTGCTGTATGATTCTCTAGTTATACTCAGTGTGGTCTTTATTCTACCTCCTCATAATAAACACCTACAGAAGTTAAATTAACAGGCACTGTGTGTTTGTGTTAATCAGACTCCATAATCATTTATTATCAGCATCAGATCAAAGCAGAAGACATACTGTGTTTTATATGCAGTTCAAAAAGTCCCACAGACGTCCTTACAGCAGATCTGTAGTATAATGACTCTTATAAAACAACAGAACCGAATATATATTCTCAAAAATAAACTTAATTACTCTAAACACACCAATAATCAGAACCCAGAATGAATCATCTACACCACATGAACATCAAATTACAGAATCAGTAACCAGAGAAACACAAGAACTGTTTTTAAACTCCATCCAATGAGACCATCCAAACCCAGAGAGAATAAATCTGACCATCTGAAAGAGCTGGAAGTGAGTTTTAGTCCACTGAATCGACTCATGTTAATGACTGAATCAGTTCAGCTACATCTGATCAGTTTTAACCTCAGAGTATGTGCTGAACTCAGAGCTCTCCACTCTCCTCTTCTTCTTCTTCAGAGGTTTCTGTCCTCTGCTCGGGAGGTCCAGCGCCGCATAACACACATCACCTCCTTCAACCTGCAGATCATTTATAAACACGAGTACTGATTAGCCTCCTTCAGTGGATACTCAGGAACCACCTGACACCAAAGAACCCAGACTCTGTGTGTGTGTGTGTGTGCGGGTCAGTACCTCCTCTCTGGATCTGATCTGCTGATTGGGTGATTTCTCCCTCTGTCTCTGATTCTTTTTTTTCAAAGCTGTAAATAAAATAGATTATCAGTGTTACTGCTGAGGGGACAGTGGACTATATCCAGACAGGAGCATCCTGCGGGTATCACTTTGATCGCTGATGAAGAACTAGAAGTCGGCTAACTCTAACTGGAAACCAGCATATGATCTACAGTCTCTAACTGCATCATCAGGGTGGAGCTACAAGAGAGGAACTTCTAATAGATAAAAAAGGTGGAGAGAGAGAGAGAGAGAGAGTGAGTGTACCTTCAGTCCTCTTTCTGCAAATGAAGAACACACAGGTGGAGGAGACGACTGAGGAGAGGAGAACACACACTGGACACACACTGACCAGCAGCTTCCAGCAGACACTACAGTCTGATACAGCTGTACAGGAACATTATGATGCTCTATTAATGCTCTTATTAAGCCTGAACAGGACAGTTCTTCTTAATGGACTCACTGTTTATTACTGCTTTATTAACACTCTCCAGGCTGAATACAGTATTTCCAGTGCACTTGTAATGCTCTTATTAAGCCCCATGAAGCCAGTAGCTGGTAACTGACTTTATTGCTAGATTACTAATCAATACCTGATATATTAATGTTATTAATATTAATGAGGCCACGTTAAGACAAAGGGAAGTGTGGTTAGTTTTAATCATCTGCATTCCACACTGAGACTATTATAATAATAACTGAATAAAAATATTAAACTTTCAGTCTTTCTTAGATAAACTGTACATTCAGTCTGTCAGAGGAAAGTGAGGGTTAATTACTGCTGATGGTTAATCACCAACTACTATCTTAATACGGCTCAATCAGAGCTTTACAAGTGTGTAATTCACCTTAATTACTGCTTTATAACATAGTAATAAACACCAGGTTAATTAGTATCTACTGATTTCCACACTATAATGTCCTCACAATGTTATAAACGACATCATTAACTAACAGAACCCACAGATTAGAATGAGTAATCTTACCGAGGAGAGACAGTCGAGTGGTTCTGGTTCCATTATGATAAACATCATGAACAGACTTCCTCTCCCATAAAGCGCAGTAGTACAGACCCAGATCTGATTCAGACACATTGGTCACCAGCAGATTCCAAGAGTTGATGGAGGGATTCTTAATGAAATGGTGGCGTGAATAAGCAGGTTGTATCAAAACATCTGCTGATATAATGAGAGGAGTTTGATCTTCATCTGAGGACTTTCTAAACCACACTATATAAGTTCTAGCCTTCAGTACACAGTCACAGAACAGAACGATGTTGTCTCCGGGTCTGACTTTCATCTCCACTTCTGATCCAGAGATCCTGGAGAACAGAACACCTGCAGCACACCAATCACACTTTAGATTAGATACAGTAGAACGATCAGATCTCACACACCTTCTCGCTGTACATCTAACTGTTTAGGTTCTCAGTACTGTTTTAGGATGAAGACCTTTTAGATCAGCGGTTCTGAAACTGGTCCTCAGGGACACTCAGACAATCTCCATGTTTACTCCAGTCTGACTGGACACATGGGGAGTATAACACTGTGGACTGAGAACCGATTTGAGAACCACGATCTTAGACGAGCACCAGTGTTTAGGTTAGCTCCTACAGTAACTGAGGAAAACAAACTGAAGGAAGATTAAAAACAGCCTCAAGTGAACACCAGAGTTAAGAGAACACGTCTCCTCTAAAGAACCACACAGTGTTTATTTAATATTCTCAGGATCTGAAGAGTTCTTCCTTCAATAAGGTAACGGATGAACTCAGCAGGGTTCTAGATCTAAACAAATTCCAGAGACTCTTTAGAACCTGAACAGCTGAATGTAGAGTTGATCAGAAGAGGCTACTGTAAATACACCATATCAGGTGTGCTGAAGGTAGAAGAGTGGAACAGTTCACTTACAGACCAGAGTGAGGAGAACAGCTCTCGATCTCTCCATCTCAGAGACTGGAGCTGGGTGGGGGACGATGGTGAGGGTCTTTGAAGCGGATGTCTGTGTCGTGGTCTGATTGGTCCACGTCAGTGGAACGTTTCTATTTTTGATAACCTCTCACCGCATATATAATCAGACCCTCACAAATAAGAGACATACACGGTGAGCACACGCTGTCTGATTGGTCACATCATAAGAGGGCGGTCTTTAGTTATCGACCCACTGCTGCACCACACTTCTGTGGACTGCTTGGGTTTGTAGGCTCTTTGTAGGCCAGAGTTCTCCATTCTCTCTGATCTGAACTGAACATCTGACCCGCAACATAGGTGTGATATTTAAGGGTTACTGCTCACAGCTGTTCCAGTGACAATCAGTAAGTTTCGAAGGTGGTTTCTTTTCCTTGGCCCAACCCCAGTCCAAATAACAAGCCCCTTCATTTTTTTTTTCTCCGACCACTTGGTCCGTTTCCACTTGGTGAGGTTCACCCTCATGTATCAGGGCTCTGCATTAGAGGGGTTCGGTCACAGTTCCCTCTCCTTTCAGTACAGCAGTTATTGCTATGAGCAGTAAACGGTGTCTGTACATTGACCGGCCAAAAGTCATTGGACAGTAACTAGTACTGTGTAGGAGGCTATCTAGCCTGGTGAAGTGAAGCAAATCAACGTGGCATCAGTTCTACATGTGGGAAGCTGAGCCATATAGTCTAGAAAGTCACCAAGAGCTTGTGATGTTTGTGAGTTACTGGATCTCGAGTATGAATAGACCTTTCCCCCACATCACAGAAACTCAATAAGGCTCCTTGAACCAATTATGGAGCATTTGGGTCTGATGACGGTCCAGTCACTGTCGGGGTACATGAAGTCCCTATAGTCAACAAGCAGTGAAATGTAGTGGGCACTGGCCAATAATGTGTTTAGTCAGACCACTGGACCCAGCCCATGCCATGAAAACAAACCCAAGAGCAGTATGGAACCACCACCAGCTTGCACAGTACTTTGCTGACAAATAGAGTTCATGGCTTCTTGGGGTCTGGGCCACTTACAAACCCTACCATTAGCCCCAAACAACTGATACTGTGACTCATAAAACCACATCTCATGTTGCCAGGGTCCAGCAACCTCATGAGCCCAGGTGAGCTCCTCACTGGTGAGCCGGCTGAGACTAGCACTGACCTGCGGAATGTGTGTGCGGTGCCTCCTGCACTGAATGCAAATGTGATTCTGCCAGAGTCGCTTGTCTGTTCACATGGACAGTTCTAGCCACTGGTCACCATCATAAAGGACCGATCAGCATCCGCTGTGCTGTCCAGTGTGGGTGGTAAGGCTTTCCATGATGTATTCTGTTACACTGTGGACCAAGGAATGTTAAATTCCTGCACCACTAAGGAAATGGAATGTCCCATTCGTCTGGCACAAAAATGAAACCGTTTAGGACAGTTACCCTCTACACATTAATGAGTCACTTCCTGTCAGATCTGAGATCAGTTGATAAAGACAGTCAGTGTCAGGTGGTCTGATATGGCCCTGAGCTGAAGGCCTTGCTGTGGGTTTCCTGTTTGTGCATGTCTGAGTCTTTCAGGCTCGTTTGTAAGTGGGTGAAGGTGAATCTCATCACACAAACTGAACCTCCAATTCTAAAGTGTGTATAAACTGAGCATGAGGGGGTTTATACAGCTGTAAGGGGGCATTGGTCAGCACACTGACCAGCTGGTTATGATTACAATAACTCAATGATGTCTGAGTTCGGGAAGATACCAAGGACCAATTCTAGATAACTGGTGTGCGGTTCTAGATAGCTGTCTGTAAAAAAGCTTTTGGTGTGTCAGTCACAAAGAACTAGGCGCGACACTGGCAGAGCTAAAAGACAAATGAGCTTTATTATATAAACCAAGGGCTTTACACAACAGCAACGGAAAAGTCAGCAATGACAAGCGACAGTACCTGGACATAAGTAGACAGGACAAGCGAGGGTCAAAATCCAAGGCAAGGCAAGGAAGAAGGCAGACCAACCTAGAGTGGACAACCAAGCGAAGTCGAAGGGTCAGAAACAGGATAGACGCCCATGAAGCTAACCACGAGAAAACTAGACACAGGGAGAAAACGACGAGAGGAGTGGAAGGGAAAACAGCGCCGAAGCCAGAAGTCAGAGACAGAGTGGATCAGAACCTCAGAAATGAAACTAGAGTTACAGAACTTTGTGAAGACCGTGTGTGTTTGTGGGGAGAATAAGGCTGCCGTCCCAGCTGAAAGCACTCAGTGTTCTGGTGACCTAGACCGGGAATGAGTGGTAGAGTGTGAGCATGTGGGTGCACCATCATGTGCACTCTGGGAAGTGGAGTCGGGAGGATCAGCGGAGACAGACAGACCCGCGGATGTGACACGGTGGTATAAAGTCCTCCCAGTGTTCTGATCTGTGTGTAGTGTAATGAGCTGGAGGGTCATGTTGTGTGGTGTGAGCTCTGAGCTTCTGTTTGTCTCTGCATGTTTAGGAGGTGAGTGTTACTAACCGCAGAAGAACTTTGAGCCAGTTTCAGTTTCTTTACTGTTCCACTAAACTGTGATCTTAGATCTTGGTGTCATGTGACTGTCAGAGAGGCCCTTCTCTCCTCTTCTGTCTCTTTGTTGCAGATACAAACCTCAACGTACTGTACCAGTCACCCTGAACACAGGTGTGACTGTGTGCTGTATGACCAGCCTTAAATGTAGGTACCTAAAGGTGCACCTGGCTGGAACAGATTTTTACTTGGAATTATGGGATTTTGAAGTCCCATAACCTCACTGCCATCACCCTCTGTTGGTACTCTGCAGCACAAGCTGAGCCTTCCAGTACCTCACTGCTGTTGCCCTCTGTTGGCAGCACTGACCTTTACAGTCCAGCAGCACACGCTGACCCTTTACACCTTAAACATCCATATCAGATCTGGGGTCAGTTTCCCCACTTTGACCAGGCCTGATACTCCTGTCTACTCGGTCCTGAACAGATCTGAGATCAGTCAGTACAGACAATCAGTGAACAGTGGTCTGAGGTGTTCTGAGCTGCAGGGTCTCTTTGTGGGTTTCCTGTTGTAGACCCTCAGAGTGGGAGGGGTGGGGCACAGTGTATCAGATGGAGTGATCAGGTGTGTAGTATAGGTCTGTGTATGTGTGTTCATAGCTGTGTGAATGTGTATCAAACGGCTATAACTGCACTCCAAAGTCACTTGCAGTTTAAAATACAACTGGAGATTCACCATGACAAGGACCCCCAGTAGTGAAACCATGGGTAGATCCCGACTATAAGGAAGCATGGGTGAAAAAAATGGAATTTCCAGGGAAATTATTAATGCCTAGAATTTATCAGGACTAAAAACTGCAGGACAGTAGCAGATATCACTGCAAGCGATGCGTTGAAGATGAAGTTGTGTAGTGGGTAATACTGTAATACTGCCCAGATGGCATCAGCTCAAGGCTTCTCAAGTCCTGTGCCAACGAGTTGTGCAGAATGGCTGGGCACATCTTTAATCTCAGCCTGATGTTGGGGAGAGTTCCACAGCTATGGAAAACATCTTGCCTTGTACCAGTGCCAAAGACCCCACACCCCAAAGACCTCAACAGTTACAGGCCAGTGGCACTCACATCACATCCGATGAAGAGCCTGGAGAAACTGCTTCTTGTCCTCCTCTGCCCCCTGCTGAGTCCAGCAATGGACCCACTTCAGACCCACTGGCATTGGAGTGGAGGACGCCATCATCCACCTTCTACACAGATCTCTCTCTCACCTGGAGAACGCTGGGAGCACTGTGAGAATCATGTTCTTTGATTTCTCCAGTGCTTTCAATAGCATCCAACCCATGCTCCTGAAGGACAAGCTGGAGGGCACAGGGTTGGACCATAACCTCACCACCTGGATCTAGGACTACCTCACAAACCGTCCAAAATATGTGAGGACACAGGACTGCCAGTCTGACATGGTTGTCTGCAGCGAAGGTACTCCACAGGGAACAGTACTTGCTCCCTTTCTCTTCACCCTCTACACTGCTGACTTCAAGTACAGTTCTGCCAGCTGCCACCTGCAGAAGTTCTCTGATCTGATGATCCCTGTCCTCTCCATCTCCTCATCAGTGATGGAGAGGACAGGGAGTACAGAGAACTGAGGAATGGTGTCAGAAGAACTGCCTACAGATCAACGCAGGAAAAACTAAAGAACTGGTGGTGGACTTCCGCAGAGCCAAACACTCTCCTCTGGTACCTGTAAACATCCAGGGAACAGACATTAAAATAGTGAGGTCCTACAAGTACCCGGTTGTTCCCCTCAACCACAAGTTGGACTGGACTGACAACACTGCTGCACTCTACAGGAAAGGCCAGAGCAGACTACATCTCTTGAGGAGACTCAGATTCTTCGGAGTGCAGGGGCGCTCCTGAGGAGACTCAGGTCCTTTGAAGTGCAGGGGGCGCTCCTGAGGAGACTCAGGTCCTTTGGAGTGTAGGGGGTGCTCCTGAGGAGACTGGAGGTGGTGGGGGACAGGAGAATGAGGACTAAGTTTAAACACATGTTGAAGAACCTGTCCCACCCATGTACCACTCTCTGGAAGCACTGGGAAGCTCCTTCAGTGCCCGGCTGCTGCACCCACGGTGTGTGAAGGAGAGGTACCACAGATCCTTCCTTCCGACCGCCGTCAGACTGTATAACAGCCGCTGTCCTCAGTAGTCTATTTCTACAGTAGTCTTTTTCTACAATAGTCCATTTCGACTATGTGCAATAAAAACTCAATATTTAATTTCTATTTCTACTATGTACAATAAAACTCAGGAATCTATTTCTATTTCTTGTATAGACCAGGACAGTTGATCAGCAATCTGATTCACTGTTCTATGAAAAACTACATTACCTAGAAACCCCTGCAAACTGAAAACAGCTGTGCTCAATCTGTAGGTTGATTACAATATAACTTGAGATTCACCATGACAAAGACACCTCATTGTAATATAATACTACATGCTTAATCATGTGATTAGCATCCTTCTCACCAGGAAGCTCCAGTTCTAAGGAGATCAATCTACAGTACACCAGAGATTCTGTATATGCATATAGAGAACAGCAGGTCAGTGAGTGCTGGCTCTCTGCTGTCACTGTCCATGGTGCTGAGGACACTGCTGACTCTTCTCATGTTCAGGCAGGTCTACTTCCTCAGATCATGTTTAACCAGATTAAATAGCCTATAAGAATCTCAGCCACATATTTGAAAGAGACAATCCACCAGGTAGCACTTGATAATAGCATTTTCTTTAGAAGACCATTAACTGACCACTAAAATCTGGGAACAAATCATTACTGTAAACATGGACAGATGTTTATAGTCACAGGTCATGCAGTCATTAGTGTGTATTCTTTCATATCTATAGATGTATGTGTTGTTTTCCTGATTCTCAAAACATAATTTCCAATATTACAGCTGTATTACAGAAACTTCCCATCTTTTTGTCCAAATTAACTTCTTGAATTTTCCATTGTGGCTCATTGTGACCACATTTTAGGATGGAGATGTATACTGACCTTATTGCTCCACTCCCTCTACACCACTACCACAGCTTTATTGCTGTTATCGCCTGTCCCAGCCTTAAGCCAATCTCAAAAACCCTCTTCCTATAATTAGTGAAGAAGCATTGGTGCTCTGTGCATGAATATTACAAAGTGAAGTGGAGGCACAATGTTCAACATCTACCTTTACCAAGCTTGACCTATTGTTGAGTATACAGACATCTATCACTCTGGAGCTACAGAGACTGAATGGCCCATAGTAATGGCACTGGCACCTCACACTCCCAAAGGAACCCCACAAAACATATTAGGGAATACAGTCATAAGCTTTATTAAAGCCCACAAAACACATATATATAGACTGTGTTGGCAAGCTCCCATGCCCCCTCAACAATATGAAAAGTTCAAGTACTGCTCAGTTTCCTTACCAGCACTTTCACATACATTTCCCCAGGCAAGCTGAGCAGTGTGTAATTATATTTGTGATCATTTTTAAAACTGGAAACATACTATCTGAAAGAGCTGGATCTCAGTAAAAATGACCTGCGGGATTCAGGAGTGGAGTTGCTCTCAGCTGTTCTGAAGAGTTTGCACTGTAAACTGGAGATTCTCTGGTCAGCAAGAACTACAAACTCATTTGACTGTACAGCATGATCTGTTGTGTTCTCCCTCTGCAGACTTTCATTATATAATCCTAGAAAAAAGACCTGTGAAAATCTGGGATCAGTTTTGAAACTAGAAACACTCCCTGAAAGAGATGGAGCTCAGTAAAAATGACCTGCAAGATTCAGGAGTGCAATTTCTCTAAGCTAGACCATAGAGCTCACAATGTAAATCAGAGATTGTCAGGTCAGCAAGAACTACAAATCCCAATCAACCAGGTACTGTTCCTGAGGTCCATTTATTACAGCCTTTTGCTACACAAGTTCTCCTTGAGGTAGAAGTTCTTGCTGTACATTGGCCACTGCCAGTAATATCCAGCAAAACCTCACATGGGCTACCTGACCACCAGGCCTGGCTCATGAGGTAGGTCCCAGTAACCCTCTCTAAGCATGGTACACATTATCCTGCGTCCTCTTTTAATAGGAGATTTTAGATTGTGTTAGTCTGGGTCTTCACCCCAGCTTGTTCAGCCTGAGAGACCCTATCAGACCCCAGAGACATAACTCTGAAGATCACTAGACCACACGGTAGTCAGAGGCATTAAACTTCAGGACTTAATGAACAGTAGGTGACACAACAGAGTGTTTGGACAATCACAGCATCTCTGACCTCACAAGTGGCCTTGCACATTTAAATAGCCTGTCCATGTGCAGTGCTTCATTGAGAAGCATGTTACAGTTTGGTAGGGGTCGTGGACCCAAATGTAAAGCGAAATATCTTGTATTTATTTTACTCAGTGTCAAAATCTGAATGCGTATATGCTTGGTACAAGGCCTGAATCAAACTGGTGACGTGGGTTACTGCAGACCAAAACCCTACCACTGTGTTACTGGAACTGTGTAGTGGAGCTTGGAGCAAGCTGTCTGAAGAGTAATGCACAACAAAAAGACAGGACTCTCAAACGAAGCAGACACCAAGATTAGTGTGCTCAAATAAAGGAGACGGAATGAAACGTAAAACTTGTCATGTTCCCAGGGCTCTTTCTTTTGGCCTTGTTGGGAAGCCTTTTGTTTTCCTATGTCTCTTTTTACTCCCCCAGCCTTTTTCTTATCTTTCCTCTTTTTTTCTCTCAGAACTTATTCCTTCCCCCATCTTTCCATCTTTTCCTTTACCGTTCGCCCCTCAGAAGGTGCGACAGTGAGCAGTAGTTTGGGCTGGGTTTTTATGCCGTGCCGCACAGGTGGGCATGATCAGTGCTGATTACTGCTGAGGATTCTGGGGTTTGGAGTCTTTTGATGCAGATGCACCAACTCTTCTACTGCGCCACCCATGCCCCCTGCTGGTGGCCAGCGGCATGGACCCAAACCTTACAATTTAATGAACTCAAAGAGAGATTAGCTGAGCTTGGTCGCCTCATGCGGTTTCATACATGTGTGCTCTGTTGTATCAGTGATGGGCCTTGTTGTGCAGTGTCTCATCAGGCCATCATACCTGCGGAGCATTGCACTGTTGTACCTAATGTCATTTTCACTGGGCTCTGCCTTTCTCGCTACTGGCCCTGAAATTCTTTCCAGTACAGTTTTCTTTGAGGTGCACTATTCCTCTGCTGAAAACATATGGGTGTTGATGTAGATTATGCCAAGGGAATGTGTCACTGCTTGGACATGAGGCCCAAAGTTAGATGAAAACAATGTTTGCTGCTCTTTATCTTCCCAAATCATTGTCTTAGGCCTAAGGTATCTTAGATGTAGTGCAGCATCCTGTACTGCCATACCCGTCAGTGTTATTGGTGACCTTTGTACGTCCCTCGTCTCCAGCTGAGTGAATATTTGACTATGTGAGCTTTTAAACTGATTCTAGGACAGTTACCAGCTTTACACTAACCTGTGATTGTTAAACAAAGTCTACTGCTAGCAGGTCTGGGGTCAGTTATTAAAGGACATGAGTGTATAGTGTTATGAGCTGCAGGCCTTGTTGTGGGTTTCCTGTTTTTGCAGGTCTGAGCTTAGATGGCTCTCGGACTCATGCCTGCGTGGGTGGGTTTGAAACCACATTTTCCATTACGGTCTAAACTGCTCATGTGTAAGTGTGTGAGTGAGTGTACATGCAGTTGTAGGTACCTTGTCCAGCACACTGACCTGCTGGCCATTATCAGATTCACCTTTTGATATCTATCCCTGGTGAGTTTTGGGCTAGTTTAGCTAATTCCCTCATATAATCTACCTATAGAGCTGCCTATATGCCTATTCCGAGCATCGTCATGTGAAGATGATCTTTATACTATGCTATCTCTGTTTGTACTTGGTCTGTCAACATCAATCATGCACTGTACAAGACAGCACCTTCAACAGAATGTGATGGTAGTGCTTAACGTGGCTTTGTTTTTTCTTTAACCGAGCCATATGTTTGATCATCTGCAGCTTGAAAGGGTTAGATCCACTTAGATTTCAGGTGACCGGTTCTAGAAAAAAAAAGAAATGGTAGATGGTTAAACAGTCTTTGAGGGGTCTGTTGTGTTTTTGAGGTGACCGTTGCTAACCACATGTTTCCATGACTGTGTGTGGTGTAGAATACAAGCACCAACTGAGCTGTAGTTTCACAGGCCAGTTTCATTTTATTTGTTCTTGTTCCTTTCAGATCCTGCATCAGTTCTTCCACTTTAACCAGGCCTAAAACTCCCATCTACACAGCACAGAGCAGATGTGAGATCAGTCAGTACAGCCAGTCAGTGAACAGTGGTCTGAGGCGTTTTGAGCTGCAGGGTCTCATTGTGGGTTTCCTGTTTTAGTCTCTAAGGGTTGGAGGGGGAGGGGCACTGTGTATCAGATGGAGTGATCAGGTGTTTATTATAGGTCTGTGTATGTGTGTTCATTGCTGTGTGAATATGTGGAGTTAACTCTCATTGTGGGTTTAGGAAACTCCCTGTCTGTTACAGACCAGGACATTGTTCAGTAATCGGAATCACTGTTCTTTGAGGAACTACATCACCCAGAAACCCCTGCAATCTGCTATAGCTAAACTCAATCAGTGTGTCAATCAAAAGTCACTTCCAGCTCACAGTACAACTGGAGATTCACTATGACAAGGACCCCCAGCATGATCCCCCTGAAGTGTGAATCCATAGGTAGATCCTGACCATGAAGAAACATGGGGAATGTAAGTGGAATGGTCAGGGAATGCCTAGAAGTTATCAGGACTGAAAACTGCAGGACAGGAGCAGATGGCACTGCCAGCAATAGACTGTAGATGGTGTTGTGTAGTGGGTAATACTGCTACCCTCCAGACTCTGTGTGGGCAGGAACTACCGGCTGGGTCAGCCAGTCCTATTTGGACTACGGACTACAGCTTCAGTGCAGTGAGGGATGGTTAGTGCAGTGAGAGAGTCCTGATACCATGAAACCACATGCTCAGGCATGTGACTAGCTAGCGTCTCACCAGGACATGTAGCTTCAGTTCCATGGAGATCAATCTACAGTACACCAGGGGCTCTAGATATGTGTGTAGAGAACAGCAGGTCAGTGAGTGCTGGCTCTCTGCTGTAACTGCCCATGGTGCTGAAGCTCCTGCTGACTCCTCTAATGCTTAGACAGGTCTCCTTACACTGATAGTGTCTAACCCTGTGGATGGAAAGGACTCCAAGCTTCAAATCCTTAATGTTAGAATGTATTGTTCTCAGTCTAATAACTGTTCTCCATGTAATAACTGAATATGAACTTTATGCTGTAAAGTGAAATTGATCTTGTATTAGTGTTAATGTGGGACTGTGAGAGTGTAAGAGAGAGAAATGAAGAGAAAATGTCCAAATAAGTGTTGGTTTTGTGTGAATAGGACTCAGAACTGGACTTCTTGATCTCATGTATTATATAGTGACACTCCGGCCTCACTAGGTAAACCCCTCTTGATCATGCATCTAGAAGGTGGGGAGAACTACAGCTGTGTTAGGTTGGATCTTTAGTGGTGGGCTTTGTAAAGTGTCTTGTCTAGCTTTGTAGCTGATATGTTAGTAATCAGACAAACAGCTAGCTACGTCACCTCCATCACTTCCTGTATGGCCTCCACACCTCCACAACAAAGAGTCATTTTCAACACAACTCACAACCAGCTAAGTGGAGGTAAACCTGCTGTATGATTCTCTAGTTATACTCAGTGTGATCTTTATTCTAACTCCTCATAATAAACACCTACAGAAGTGAAATAAACAGGCACTGTGTGTTTGTGTTAATCAGACTCCATAATCATTTATTATCAGTATCAGATCAAAGCAGAAGACATACTGTGTTTTATATGCAGTTCAAAAAGTCCCACTGACGTCCTTACAGCAGATCTGTAGTATAATGACTCTTATATAAACAACAGAACCGAATATATATTCTCAAAAATAGACTTAATTACTCTAAACACACCAATAATCAGAACCCAGAATGAATCATCTACACCACATGACACCACATCAAATTACAGAATCAGTAACCAGAGAAACACAAGAACTGGTTTTAAACTCCATCCAATGAGACCATCCAAACCCAGAGAGGATAAATCTGACCATCTGAAAGAGCTGGAAGTGAGTTTTAGTCCACTGAATCGACTCATGTTAATGACTGAATCAGTTCAGCTATATCTGATCAGTTTTAACCTCAGAGTATGTGCTGAACTCAGAGCTCTCCACTCTCCTCTTCTTCTTCTTCAGAGGTTTCTGTCCTCTGCTCGGGAGGTCCAGCGCTGCATAACACACATCACCTCCTCCAACCTGCAGATCATTTATAAACACGAGTACTGATTAGCCTCCTTCAGTGGATACTCAGGAACCATCTGACACCAAAGAACCCAGACTCTGTGTGTGTGTGTGGGTCAGTACCTCCTCTCTGGTCCTGATCTGCTGATTGGGTGATTTCTCTCTCTCTCTCTGGTTCTTTTCTTTCACAGCTGTAAATGAAATAGATGACCAGTGTTACTGCTGGGAGGACAGTGGACCAACAGTCATACCCTACACAGAAAGGAGGGTCCTGTGGGTGGAAACTGATAAAGATACAGATGTCGGATAATTCTAACTGAAAACCAGCAAAGTACCTTCAGTCCTTTTTTTGCAGATGTAGTACACACAGATGGAGGACACGACTGAGGAGAGGAGAACACCCACTAGACACACAATGAACAGCAGCTTCCAGCAGCCAGTACAGTCTGATACAGGAGGGGTGGAGGTGGTCTGGAGGGTGGTCTGTGTCTGGATGATTGTAGTGGTGGAGGTAGGAACAGCACAAGGAACAGGGTGGTCTGAAATAAGAGAGGAAGCTCTAAGAGATGGTGATGACGTTCAGATAGAACTCCAGTGAACATCTTATAACCCATCTTCATCTTTACAGTGGAAGATAGACTAACTGCTCTACACCTCATATCCTCACATTAAACACAGCTGTACAGGAACATTATGATGCTCTATTAATGCTCTTATTAAGCCTGAACAGGACAGTACTTCTTAATGGACTCACTGTTTATTACTGCTTTATTAACACTCTCCAGGCTGAATTCAGTATTTCCAGTGCACTTGTACTGCTTTTATTAAGCCCCATGAAGCTAGCAGCTGGTAACTGACTTTATTACTAGATTACTAATAAATACCTGATATATTAATGTTTTGGGTGTTTTATATTCAATAAAGCTCACTATTATTATACCCCATTAGTGGTAAATACGAGAGAAACTGCTTAATCGATATTTTTTACTACATTATTAAGCAGTAACTAACAGTTTCCAGAGTAATTCTCTTTGAAAGTCTATTTTAAGACTCTAGACTGAGACAGGGATCAAGTGAGGCCGAGTTAAGACAAAGAGAAGTGTAGTTAGTTTGGATCATCTGCATTCCACACTGAGACTATTTTAATAATAACTGAATAAAGATATTAAACTTTCAGTCTTTCTTAGATAAACTGTTAGAGGAAAGTGAGGGTTAATTACTGCTGATGGTTAATCAACAACTACTATCTTAATACGGCTCAATCAGAGCTTTACAAGTGTTTAATTTACCTTAATTACTGCTTAATAACATAGTAATAAACACCAGGTTAATTAGTAACTACTGATACACACTGTCCTCCACACTGACATGTTATTACAATGTTATAAATGTGATTAACTAACAGAACCCACAGATCAGAATGAATAACCTTACCGAGGAGAGACAGTCGAGTGGTTCTGGCTCCATTATGATAAACATCTCTCTGAACGCCATTAACAGACGTCCTCTCCCATAAAGCGCAGTAGTACAGACCCAGGTCTGATTCAGATACGTTCGTCACCAGCAGATCCCGAGTGCTGATGGAGGGATTCTTAATGAAATGGTTGCGTGAAAAAGCAGGTTGTGTAAACTTATCTGCTGATATAATGAGAGGAGTTTGATCCTCATCTGAGGACTTTCTAAACCACACTATAAAAGTTCGAGCCCTCACTACACAGTCACAGTACAGAACCACGTTGTCTCCGGGTCTGACCCTCATCTCCACTTCTGCTCCAGAGATCCTGAAGAACAGAACACCTGCAGCACACCAACCACACTTTAGATTAGATACACTAGAACAAGCAGATCTCACACACCTTCACACTGTATATCTAAATGTTCAGGTTCTCCGTGCTTTCCAGAGTTCTCCAGAGACTCTTTAGAACCTGAACAGCTGAATGTAGAGTTGATCAGAAGAGGCTACTATAAATACACCATATCAGGTGTGCTGAAGGTAGAAGAGTGGAACAGTTCACTTACAGACCAGAGTGAGGAGAACAGCTCTCGACCACTCCATCTCAGCGACAGGAGCTCGGTGGGGGCGATGGTGAGGGTCTTTGAAGCGGATGTCTGTGTCGTGGTCTGATTGGTCCACGTCAGTTCTATTCTATTTTTGATAACGTCTCACCGCATAAATAATCAGACCCTCAGCAATGAGAGACGTACACACTGAGCATACACTGTCTGATTGGTCACATCATCAGAGGGCGGTCTTTAGTTATCGCCCCACTGCAGTACCACTCTGCTGTGGACTGTTCGGGTTTGTAGGCTCTGTGTAGACCTGAGTTCTCTATACTCCCCATTCTGAACTGGACCCCTGTTCCGTTTACACTTGGTGAGGTTCACCCTCATGTATCAGGAGCTCTGCATTAGAGAGGTTAGGTCACAGTTCCCTCTCCTTTCAGGACAGCAGTTATTGCTATGAGCAGTAAAATGTGTCTGTACACTGACAGGCCAAATTAAAATGGTCAACAAGCAGTGAAGCATAGCGGGCACTGGACCCAACCCATGCCATGAGAACACACCCAAAAGCAGTATGGAACTACCACCAGCTTGCACAGTACTTTGCTAACAAATGGAGTTCATGGTTTCTCAGGGTCTGTGCTACTCGCAAACCGTTTTGCCCAAAACTACTGATACTATGACTCATAAAACCGTGTCTCATATTGCTAGGGTCCAGTTAACAACCTGACAAGCCCAGGTGAGGAGCTGTGTCTGGTGAGCTGGCTGCTCCCATTTCCCTTTAAAGCTAAAGAACGCAGCACTGACCTGCGGGATATCTGTGTGGGGCCTCCTGCACTGAATGCAAATGTGATTCTGCCAGAATCGCTTGTCTGTGCACATGGACAGTTCTAGCCACTGGTCACCATCATAAAGTAACCGATCAGCATCCGCTGTGCTGTCCAGTGTGGGTGGTAAAGCTTTCTGTGATGTATTCTGTGACACCGTGGACCAAGGAATGTTAAATACCTGCACCACTAAGGCAATGGAATGTCCCATCTGTCTGGCACAAACATGAAACCGTTTAGGACACTTACCCTCTACACATTAATACGAGTCACTTCCTGTCAGATCTGAGATCAGCTGATAAAGACAGTCAGTGTCAGGTGGTCTGATATGGCCCTGAGCTGCAGGCCTCGCTGTGGGTTTCCTGTTTGTGCATGTCTGAGTCTCTCAGGCTCGTTTTTAAGTGGGTGAAGGTGAATCGCATCACAACCACAAACTGAACCTCCAATTCTAAAGTGTGTATAAACTGAGCATGAGGGGGTTTGTACAGCTGTAAGGGGCATTGGTCAGCACACTGACCAGCCGGCTATAATCAGAATAACTCAATGATGTCTGAGTTCAGGAGGGTATCAAGGACCAATTCTAGATAACTGGTGACCGGTTCTAGATAACTGTCTGTAAAAGAGCTGTCAGAATGTGAGACACAGAGAACTAGGTGCGGCTCTAGCCGAGCTAAAGAACAAATGAGCTTTATTATATAAACCAAGTGCTTTACACAACAGCAACAGACAAGTTAGCAATGAGAAGGGACAGTACCTGGACATAAGCAGACAGGACAGGCGAGGGTCAAAATCCAGGAAGGCAAGGAAGAAGGTGGAGTGGACAACCCAGCGAAGTCAAAGGGTCAGAAACAGGATAGACACCAATGAAGCTCACCACGAGAAAACTAGACACAGGGAGAAAACGACGAGAGGAGTGGAAGGGAAAACAGGGCCGAAGCCAGAAGTCAGAGACAGAGTAGATCAGAACCTCAGAAATGAAACTAGAGTTACAGAACTTTGTGAAGACCGTGTGAGTTTGTGGGGAGAATAAGGCTGCCGTCCCAGCTGAAAGCACTCAGTGTTCTGGTGACCTAGACCTGGAGTGAATGGTAGAGTGTGAGCATGTGGGTGCGCCATCATGTGCACTCTGGGAAGTGGAGTCTGGAGGATCAGCGGAGACAGACAGACCCGCGGACGTGACACGGTGGTATAAAGTCCTCCCAGTGTTCTGATCTGTGTGTAGTGTAATGAGCTGGAGGGTCATGTTGTGTGGTGTGAGCTCTGAGCTTCTGTTTGTCTCTGCATGTTTATGAGGTGAGCGTTACTAACCACAGAAGAACTTTGAGCCAGTTTCAGTTTCTTTACTTTTCCACTAAACTGAGATCTCAGATCTTGGTGTCATGTGACTGTCAGAGAGGCCCTTTTATCCTCCTCTGTCTCTTTGTTACAGATACAAACCTCAACATACTGTACCTGTCACCCTGAATACAGGTGTGACAGCAGTGTGCTGTTTGACCAGCCTTAAATGTAGGTAACTAAAGGTGCACCTGGCTGGCACTGATTATTACTTGGAATTATGGGATTTTGAATTCCCTGAAGTACCATAACCCCACTGCCGTCACCCTCTGTTGGCACTCTGCAGCACAGGCTGACCCTTCCAGTACCTCGCTGCTGTTGCCCTCTGTTGGCAGCACCGACTGAACCTTTACAGTACAGCAGCACAAGCTGACCCCTTACACCTTCACCATCCATATCAGATGATCCTGGCTTGTCAACCAATCGGTGGCCATGTTTTTGACTTACCGCCCAATCTGAGGCCATGTTCCTGACTTACCGACCAATCTGAGGGCATGTTCCTGACTGACCGACCAATCTGAGACCATGTTCCTGACTTACCGACCAATCTGAGACCATGTTCCTGACTGACCGACCAATCAGAGGCCATGTTCCTGACTGACCGACCAATCAGAGGCCATGTTTCTGACTTACAGACCAATCTGAGGCCATGTTCCTGACTTACCGACCAGTCTGAGGCCATGTTCCTGACTTACCGACCAATCTGAGGCCATGTTCCTGACTTACCGATCAATCTGAGGCCATGTTACTGACATACCGACCAAATAGACGCTGTGTTCCTGACATTTTTGTAAAAACCAGGGCGTGTTCCTGACTTGCCAAACATTTAGAAGTCAGAAGTCAGACAGTCAGTGAACAGTGGTCTGAGGCCTTCTGAGCTGCAGGGTCTCTTTGTGGGTTTCCTGTTTTAGACCCTCAGAGTGGGTGGGGGCAGGGCACAGTGTATCAGATGGAGTGATCAGGTGTGTAATATAGGTCTGTGTATGTGTGTTCATAGCTGTGTGAATGTGTATCAAACTGCTATAACTGGACTCAGTCAGTGTGTTGATCAGAAGTCACTTTGAGCTCACAATAGAACTGGAGATTCACCAGGACAAGGACCCCCAGTGTGATCCCCCTATAGCGTGAAACCATGGGTAGATCCTGACCATGAGGAAGCATGGGGAATGTGAGAGGAATGGTCAGGGAATGTCTAGAAGTTATCAGGACTGAAAACTGCAGGACATGAGTAGATGGCACTGCCAGCAATGGCGCTCCAGCAGGGCCTGGAATGGAGCATGGGTCAAGGTCGACCTGCTTGAGGAGGTTCTGAACTTTCTGAATTTTCATGTGTGGATCGTTTGGAAATAGTGGGATATTCGGACCACCATCATTCATCTACCACAGACATGTGACTGCAGCAGAAGAGTGGTGATAAGGAACGACTCCTGTCAGTCAGACGTTCTATCAGGTTTATCTTTATTGGAAATGATGATCAAGTAATCAGACATTACACCACCCAGATCAACCACACCTATCAGTGTGTGTGTGTGTGGGTTTGTGTGTGTGTGTGTGTGTGTGTGTGTGTGAGTGAGAGTGTGAGTGTGTGAGTGTGTGTGTGTGTGTGTGTGTGTGTGTGTGGGAGTGTGTGTGAGTGTGTGTGTGGGGGGGAGTGTTTATTCTGATTTGAGTTCAGGTTTCAGAGATGTGTAACAGACCACAGTGTGGAAACAGAACTCTCCATTCATACAGCTCCCACACTGATGATCCCCAGAACCGCACACCTGATCAGAGAGAGAGAACTTATCAATAACTACAGCTATCAATACTAAGTTGAAGGTGTGTGTGTGTGTGTTTGTGTGTGTGTGTGTCTGTGTAGGGGTGTGAGTGTGTGTGTGTGTGTGTGTAGGAGTGTGTGTGTGTAGGTGTGTGTGTAGGAGTGTGTGTGTGTGTGTTAGTGTGTGAGTGTGTGATGAGGATGTTCCTACCTGTAACACACTGTCAGTGAGTGGTCCTCTTCTCTCTCTAGGACCTGAGGAGACAAACCCAACACACCCATCAGAACCAGGTTATCAGTCTCAGAGAGGAAACTGTTGAGTAGAGATTCTGTTTCTGCAACCAAAAGAGAGAGAGAGAGAGAGAGAGAGAGAGAGAGAGAGAGAGTGAGTGTGTGTGTGAGTGTACCTTCAGTTGTCTTTCTGCAGATGCAGTACACACAGGTGAAGGAGACGACTAAGGAGAGGAGAACACTCACGGGACACACACTGACCAGCAGCTTCCAGCAGACAATACAATCTGATACAGAAAGGTTGGAGGGGGTCTGGAGGGTGTAGGGGGTCTCGTGGGGATGAGCACAAGGAACAGGGGGGTCTGAAATAAGAGAGGAAGCTCTAAGAGATGGTGACGAGGTTCAGATAGAACTCCAGTAAACATCTCATAACCCATCTTCATCTTCACAGCAGAAGATAGACTAACTGTTCTACACCTCATATCCTCACATTAAACACAGCTGTACAGGAACATTATGATGCTCAATTAATGCTCTTATTTAGCCTGAACAGGACAGTACTTCTTAATGGACTCACTGTTTATTACTGCTTTATTAACACTCTCCAGGCTGAATTCAGTATGAGGCCGAGTTAAGACAAAGGGAGATGTGGTTAGTTTGGATCATCTGCATTCCACACTGAGACTACTATAATAATAACTGAATAAAGATATTAAACTTTCAGTCTTTCTTAGATAAACTGTACATTCAGTCTGTTAGAGGAAAGTGAGGGTTAATTACTGCTGAAGGTTAATCACCAACTACTATCTTAATACGGCTCAATCAGAGCTTTACAAGTGTGTAATTCTCCTTAATTACTGCTTTATAACATAGTAATAAACACCAGGTTAATTAGTATCTACTGATTTCCACACTACAACGTCCTCCTCTCTGACATGTTATTACAATGTTATAAATGAAATCATTAACTAACAGAACTCACAGATCAGAATGAGGAATCTTACCGAGGAGAGACAGTCGAGTGGTTCTGGTTCCATTAAGATAAACATCTCTCTCACCGCCTTTGACAGACTTCCTATCCCATACAGCGCAGTGGTACAGACCCAGGTCTGATTCAGACACGTTCCTCACCAGCAGATCCCGAGTGTTGATGGTGGGATTCTCAATGAACTGGTGGCGTGAAAAAGCAGGTTGTATTAAAACATTTGCTGATATAATGAGAGGAGTCTGATCTTCATCTGAGGACTTTCTAAACCACACTATAAAAGTTCCAGACTTCACTACGCAGTCACAGTACAGAACGACGTCGTCTCCGGGTCTGACTCTCATCTCCACTTCTGCTCCATAGATCCTGGAGAACAGAACACCTGCAGCACACCAACCACACTTTAGATTAGATACAGTAGAACGAGCAGATCTCACACACCTTCACACTGTACATCTAACTGTTTAGGTTCTCCGTGCTTTCCCCAGAGACTCTTTAGAACCTGCACAGCTGAATGTGAAGTTGATAAAAAAGGCTACTATAAATACAGCATATCAGGTGTGCTGAAGGTAGAAGTGTGGAACAGTTCACTTACAGAGCAGAGTGAGGAGAACAGCTCTCGACCTCTCCATCTCATAAACTGGAGCTGGGTGGGGAACGATGGTGAGGGTCTTTAAAGCGGATGTCTGTGTCTTGGTCTGATTGGTCCACGTCAGTTCTATTCTATTTTTGATAACCTCTCACCGCATATATAATCAGACCCTCACCAATGAGAGACGTACACACTGAGCACACGCTGTCTGATTGGTCACATCATAAGAGGGCGGTCTTTAGTTATCGACCCACTGCTGCACCACACTTCTGTAGACTTCTTGGGTTTGTGGGCTCTTTGTAGGCCTGAGTTCTCCGTTCTCTCTGGTCTGAACTGAACCTCTGTTCCGTAACATAAGTGTGATATTTAAGGGTGGCCGGCTGATCAAAATCGGTCAGTAATCGGACTCAGAGGTCATTGATCCAGTTCTACTGCTCACAGCTGTTCCAGTCACATCCAGTAAGTTTTCGAAGGTGGTTTCTTTTCCTGGGCCAAACTTCAGTCCCAAAACCAAGCCATTTCACTTTTCTTTCTCCTACCACGTGTTCCATTTCCACTTGCTGAGTTTCACCCTTCATGTATCTGGAGCTCTGCATTAGAGGTGTTCCCTCTCCTTTCAGTTATTGCCATGAGCAGTAAACTTCGTCTGTACACTGACAGGCCAAAAATCATGGGACAGGAACTAGTACTGTGTAGGAGGCCATCTAGCCTGGTGAAGGAAAGCAAATCAACGTGGCATTAGTTCTACATGTGGGAAGCTAAGCCACGCAGTCTAGAATGTCCTCCATGGCTTGTGGTGTTTGTAGGTGCAGGATCTCGGGTGTGAATAAGACTCCTTGAAACAGTTCTGGAGAACTTGGGTCTGGTGACAGTCCCGTCACTGTGGGGGAACATGTGGGGGAACAAGTCCCTAAAGTGATTCAAATGGACAACAAGCAGTGAAACATAGCAGGCACTGGACCCAACCCATGCCATGAGAACACACCCAGGAGCAGTGTGGAACCACCACCAGCTTGCACAGTACTTTGCTCACAAATGGAGTTCATGGGTTCTTGGGGTCTGTACCACTTACAGACCCTACATGACACCGTGGACCAAGGAATGTTAAATACCTGCACCACTAAGTAAATGGAATGTCCCATCTGTCTGGCACAAACATGAAACCGTTTAGGACACTTACCCTCTACACATTAATGAGTCACTTCCTGTCAGATCTGAGATCAGCTGATAAAGACAGTCAGTGTCAGGTGGTTTGATATGGCCCTGAGCTGCAGGCCTTGCTGTGGGTTTCCTGTTTGTGCATGTCTGAGTCTGTCAGGCTCATTTGTGAGTGGGTGAAGGTGAATCTCATCACACAAACTGAACCTCCATTTCTAAAGTGTGTATAAACTGAGCATGAGGGGGTTTATACAGCTGTAAGGGGGCATTGGTCAGCACACTGACAAGCTGGTTATGATCAGGATGACTGAATGAGTTCGGGAAGATACCAAGGACCAATTCTAGATAACTGGTGACCAGTTCTAGATAACTGTCTCTAAAAGAGCTGTCAGTGTGTCAGACACAGTAGTAGGTGTGACGCTAGCAGAGCTAAAGGACAAATGAGCTTTATTATATAAACCAAGTGCTTTACACAACAGCCACGGATGAGTCAGCGATGAGAAGGGACAGTACCTGGTCATAAGCAGACAGGACAAGCGAGGGTCAAAATCCAGGAAGGCAAGAAAGAAGGCAGAGTGGACAACCAAGCGAAGTCGAAGGGTCAGAAACAGTATAGACACCAATGAAGCTAACAATGAGAAAACTAGACACAGGGAGAAAACGACGAGAGGAGTGGAAGGGATAACAGGGTCGAAGCCAGAAGTCAGAGATAGAGTGGATCAGAACCTCAGAAATGAAACTAGAGTTACAGAACTTTGTGAAGACCGTGTGTGTTTGTGGAGAGTATAAGGCTGCCGTCCCAGCTGAAAACACTCAGTGTTCTGGTGACCTAGACCGGGAGTGAGTGGTAGAGTGTGAGCATGTGGGTGCACCATCATGTGCACTCAGGGAATTGGAGTCCAGAGGATCAGCGGAGACAGACAGACCCGCGGACGTGACACGGTGGTATAAAGTCCTCCCAGCGTTCTGATCTGTGTGTAGTGTAATGAGCTGGAGGGTCATGTTGTGTGGTGTGAGCTCTGAGCTTCTGTTTGTCTCTGCATGTTTATGAGGTGAGCGTTACTAACCACAGAAGAACTTTGAGCCAGTTTCAGTTTCTTTACTGTTCCACTAAACTGTGATCTCAGATCTTGGTGTCATGTGACTGTCTGGGAGGCCCTTTTCTCCTCTTCTGTCTCTTTGTTGTAGATACAAACCTCAACGTACTGTACCAGTCACCCTGAACACAGGTGTGACTGTGTGCTGTATGACCAGCCTTAAATGTAGGTACCTAAAGGTGCACCTGGCTGGAACAGATTTTTACTTGGAATTATGGGATTTTGAAATCCCATAACCTCACTGCCGTCACCCTCTGTTGGTACTCTGCAGCACAAGCTGACCCTTCCAGTACCTCACTGCTGTTGCCCTCTGTTGGCAGCACTGACCTTTACAGTCCAGCAGCACATGCTGACCCTTTACACCTTAAACATCCATATCAGATCTGGGGTCAGTTTCCCCACTTTGACCAGGCCTGATACTCCTGTCTTTCTCCTGCACTCCAACGTCACTTGCAGTTTAAAATACATCTGGAGATTCACCATGACAGGACCCCCAGTGTTATCCCCCTCTAGTGTGAAACCATGGGTAGATCCCGACTATAAGGAAGCATGGGTGAAAAAAATGGAATTTCCAGGGAAATTATTAATGCCTAGAAGTTATCAGGACTAAAAACTGCAGGACAGTAGCAGATATCACTGCAAGCAATGCGTTGAAGATGAAGTTGTGTAGTGGGTAATACTGTAATACTGCCCAGATGGCATCAGCTCAAGGCTTCTCAAGTCCTGTGCCAACGAGTTGTGCAGAATGGCTGGGCACATCTTTAATCTCAGCCTGATGTTGGGGAGAGTTCCACAGCTATGGAAAACATCTTGCCTTGTACCAGTGCCAAAGACCCCACACCCCAAAGACCTCAACAGTTACAGGCCAGTGGCACTCACATCACATCCGATGAAGAGCCTGGAGAAACTGCTTCTTGTCCTCCTCTGCCCCCTGCTGAGTCCAGCAATGGACCCACTTCAGACCCACTGGCATCGGAGTGGTGGACCCCATCATCCACCTTCTACACAGATCTCTCTCTCACCTGGAGAACGCTGGGAGCACTGTGAGAATCATGTTCTTTGATTTCTCCAGTGCTTTCAATAGCATCCAACCCATGCTCCTGAAGGACAAGCTGGAGGGCACAGGGTTGGACCATCACCTCACCACCTGGATCTAGGACTACCTCACAAACCGTCCAAAATATGTGAGGACACAGGACTGCCAGTCTGACATGGTTGTCTGCAGCTAAGGGACTCCACAGGGAACAGTACTTGCTCCCTTTCTCTTCACCCTCTACACTGCTGACTTCAAGTACAGTTCTGCCAGCTGCCACCTGCAGAAGTTCTCTGATGACTCTGCTATCATGGGCCTCATCAGTGATGGAGAGGACAGGGAGTACAGAGAACTGAGGAATGGTGTCAGAAGAACTGCCTACAGATCAAAGCAGGAAAAACTAAAGAACTGGTGGTGGACTTCCGCAGAGCCAAACACTCTCCTCTGGTACCTGTAAACATCCAGGGAACAGACATTGAAATAGTGAGGTCCTACAAGTACCTGGGTGTTCCCCTCAACCACAAGTTGGACTGGACTGACAACACTGCTGCACTCTACAGGAAAGGCCAGAGCAGACTACATCTCTTGAGGAGACTCAGATTCTTCAGAGTGCAGGGGCGCTCCTGAGGAGACTCAGGTCCTTTGAAGTTCAGGGGGCGCTCCTGAGGAGACTCAGGTCCTTTGGAGTGTAGGGGGCGCTCCTGAGGAGACTGGAGGTGGTGGGGGACAGGAGAATGAGGACTAAGTTTAAACACATGTTGAAGAACCTGTCCCACCCATGTACCACTCTCTGGAAGCACTGGGAAGCTCCTTCAGTGCCCTGCTGCTGCACCCACGGTGTGTGAAGGAGAGGTACCACAGATCCTTCCTTCCGACCGCCGTCAGACTGTATAACAGCCGCTGTCCTCAGTAGTCTATTTCTACAGTAGTCTTTTTCTACAATAGTCCATTTCGACTATGTGCAATAAAAACTCAATATTCCATTTCTATTTCTACTATGTACAATAAAACTCAGGAATCTATTTCTATTTCTTGTATAGACCAGGACAGTTGATCAGCAATCTGATTCACTGTTCTATGAAAAACTACATTACCTAGAAACCCCTGCAAACTGAAAACAGCTGTGCTCAATCTGTAGGTTGATTACAATATAACTTGAGATTCACCATGACAAAGACACCACATTGTAATATAATACTACATGCTTAATCATGTGATTAGCATCCTTCTCACCAGGAAGATCCAGTTCTAAGGAGATCAATCTACAGTACACCAGAGATTCTGTATTTGCATATAGAGAACAGCAGGTCAGTGAGTGCTGGCTCTCTGCTGTCACTGTCCATGGTGCTGAGGACACTGCTGACTCTTCTCATGCTCAGGCAGGTCTACTTACTCAGATCATGTTTAACCAGATTAAATAGTCCCTAAGAATCTCAGCCACATATTTGAAAGAGACAATCCACCAGGTAGCATTATAGCGTTTTCTTTAGAAGACCATTAACTGACCACTAAAATCTGGGAACAAATCATTACTATAAACATGGACAGATGTTTATAGTCACAAGTTATGCAGTCATTAGTGTGTATTCTTTCATATCTATAGATGTATGTGTTGTTTTTCTGATTCTCAAAACATAATTTCCAATATTACAGCTGTATTACAGAAACTTGCCATCTTTTTGTACAAATTAACTTCTTGAATTTTCCATTGTGGCTCATTGTGACCACATTTTAGGATGGATATGTATACTGACCTTATTGCTCCACTCCCTCTACACCACTACTCTCTGCTACCACAGCTTTATTGCTGTTATCACCTGTCCCTGCCTTAAGCCAATCTTAAAAACCCTCTTCCTATAATTAGTGAAGAAGCATTGGTGCTCTGTGCATGAATATTACAAAGAGAAGTGGAGACAAGGCACAATGTTCAACATCTACCTTTACCAAGCTTGACCTATTGTTGAGTATACAGACATCTATCACTCTGGAGCTACAGAGACTGAATGGCCCATAGTAATGGCACTGGCACCTCACACTCCCAAAGGAACCCCACAAAACATATTAGGGAATACAGTCATAAGCTTTATTAAAGCCCACAAAACACACATATATAGACTGTGTTGGCAAGCTCCCATGCCCCCTCAACAATCTGTTAAAGTTCAAGTACTGCTCAGTTTCCTTTCCAGCACTTTCACATACATTTCCCCAGGCAGGCTGAGCAGTGTGTAATTATATTTGTGATCATTTTTAAAACTGGAAACATACTATCTGAAAGAGCTGGATCTCAGTAAAAATGACCTGCGGGATTCAGGAGTGGAGTTGCTCTCAGCTGTTCTGAAGAGTTTGCACTGTAAACTGGAGATTCTCTGGTCAACAAGAACTACAAACTCATTTGACTGTACCACATGATCGGCTTTGTTCTCCCTCTGCAGACTTGCATTATGTAAACCTAGAAATAAGACCTGTGAAAATCTGGGATCAGTTTTGAAACTAGAAACATACTCCCTGAAAGAGCTGGAGCTCAGTAAAAATGACCTGCAAGATTCAGGAGTGCATTTTCTCTAAGCTAGACCATAGAGCTCACAATGTAAATCAGAGATTGTCAGGTCAGCAAGAACTACAAATCCCAATCAACAAGGTACTGTTCCTGAGGTCCATTTATTACAGCCTTTTGCTACACAAGTTCTCCTTGAGGTAGGAGTTCTTTCTGTACATTGGCCACTGCCAGTAATATCCAGCAAAACCTCACATGGGCTACCTGACCACCAGGCCTGGCTCATGGGGTAGGTCCCAGTAAACCTCTCTAAGCATGGTACACATTATCCTGCATCCTCTTTTAATAGGAGATTTTAGATTGTTTTAGTCTGGGTCTTCACCCCAGCCTGTTCAGCCTGAGAGACCCTATCAGACCCCAGAGACATAACTCTGAAGATCACTAGACCACACGGTAGTCAGAGGCATTAAACTTCAGGACTTAATGAACAGTAGGTGACACAACAGAGTGTTTGGACAATCACAGCACCTCTGACCTCACAAGTGGCCTTGCACATTTAAAAAGCCTGTCCATGTGCAGTGCTTCATTGAGAAGCATGTTACGGTTTGGTAGGGGTCGTGGACCCAAATGTAAAGCGAAATATCTTGTATTTTTTTTACTCAGTGTCAAAATCTGATTGCGAATATGCTTGGTACAAGGCCTGAAACAAACTGGTGATGTGGGTTACTGCAGACCAAAGCCCTACCACTGTGTTACTGGAACTGTGTTGCGGAGCTTGGAGCAAGCTGTCTGAAGAGTAATGCACAACAAAAAGGCAGGACTCTCAAACAAAGCAGACACCAAGTTTAGTGTGCTCAAATAAAGGAGACGGAATGAAACCTAAAACTTGTCATGTTCCCAGGGCTCTTTCTTTTGTCCTTGTTGGGAAGCCTTTTTGTTTTCCTATGTCTCTTTTTACTCCCCCAGCCTTTTTCTTATCTTTCCTCTTTTTTTCTCTCAGAACTTATTCCTTCCCCCATCTTTCCATCTTTTACCTTACCGTTCGCCCCTCAGAAGGTGCGACAGTGAGCAGAAGTTTGGGCTGGGTTTTTATGCCGTGCCGCACAGGTGGGCATGATCAGTGCTGATTACTGCTGAGGATTCTGGGGTTTGGAGTCTTTTGATGCAGATGCACCAACTCTTCCACTGCGCCACCCGTGCCTCCTGCTGGCGGCCAGTGGCATGGACCCAAACCTTACAATTTAATGAACTCAAAGAGAGATTAGCTGAGCTTGGTCGCCTCTGCGGTTGCATACATGTCTGCTCTGTTGTATCAGTGATGGGCCTTGTTGTGCAGTGTCTCATCAGACCATCATATCTGCGGAGCATTGCACTGTTGTACCTAATGTCATTTTCGCTGGGCTCTGCCTTTCTCGATACTGGCCCTGAAATTCTTTCCAGTACAGTTTTCTTTGAGGTGCACTATTCCTCTGCTGAAAACATATGGGTGTTGGAGTAGAGTAAGCCATGGAAATGTGGTTAAGTCAAACTGGAATGTGGGAGTGTCAGTGTTGTCCACTGCTTGGACATGAGGCCCAAAGCTAGATGAAGACAATGTTTGTTGCTCTTTATCTTCCCAAATCATCGTCTTAGGCCAAAGGTATCTTAGATGTAGTGCAGCATCATGTACTGCCATACACATCAGCGTTATTGGTGACCTTTGTACGTCCCTCCTGACGTCCCAGCTGAGTGAACTGAATATTTGGCCATGTGAGCTTTTAAACTGATTCTAGGACAGTTACCAACTTTACACTAACCTGTGATTGTTAAACAGTGTCTACTGTTAACACGTCTGGGGTCAGTTATTAAAGGATGTGAGCATATAGTGCTATGAGCTGCAGGCCTTGTTGTGGGTTTCCTGTTTTTGCACGTATGAGCTTAGATGGCTCTCAGACTCATGCCTGCGTGGGTGGGTTTAAAACCACATTTTCCATTACGGTCTAAACTGCTCATGTGTGAGTGTACATGCAGTTGTAAAGGTACCTTGTTCAGCACACTGACCAGCTGGCCATTATCAGATTCACCTTTTGATATCTATCCCTGGTGAGTTTTGGGCTAGTTTAGCTAATTCCCTCATATAATCTACCTATAGAGCTGCCTATATGCCTATTCCGAGCATCGTCATGTGAAGATGATCTTTATACTATGCTATCTCTGTTTGTACTTGGTCTGTCAACATCAATCATGCACTGTACAAGACAGCACCTTCAACAGAATGTGATGGTAGTGCTTAACGTGGCTTTGTTTTTTCTTTAACCGAGCCATATGTTTGATCATCTGCAGCTTGAAAGGGTTAGATCCACTTAGATTTCAGGTGACCGGTTCTAGAAAAAAGAAATGGTAGATGGTTAAACAGTCTTTGAGGGGTGTGATGTGTTTATGAGGTGACCGTTGCTAACCACATGTTTCCATGACTGTGAGTGGTGTAGAATACAAGCGCCAACTGAGCAGCAGTTTCATTTTCTTTGTTCTTGTTCCTTTCAGATCCTGCATCAGTTCTTCCACTTTAACCAGGTCTAAAACTCCCATCTACACAGCACAGAGCAGATGTGAGATCAGTCAGTACAGACAGTCAGTGAACAGTGGTCTGAGGCGTTTTGAGCTGCAGGGTCTCATTGTGGGTTTCCTGTTTTAAGCTCTCAGGGTTGGAGGGGGAGGGGCACTGTGTATCAGATGGAGTGATCAGGTGTTTATTATAGGTCTGTGTATGTGTGTTCATAGCTGTGTGAATATGTGGAGTTAACTCTCATTGTGGGTTTAGGAAACTCCCTGTCTGTTACAGACCAGGACATTGTTCAGTAATCGGAATCACTGTTCTTTGAGGAACTACATTACCCAGAACCCCCTGCAATCTGCTATAGCTAAACTCAATCAGTGTGTCAATCAGAAGTCACTTCCAGCTCACAGTACAACTGGCGATTCACTGTAACAAGGACCCCCAGCGTGATCCCCCTGAAGTGTGAATCCATGGGTAGATCCTGACCATGAGGAAACATGGGGAACGTAAGTGGAATGGTCAGGCAATGCCTAGAAGTTGTCAGGACTGAAAACTGCAGGACAGGAGCAGAAGGCACTGCCAGCAATAGACTGTAGATGGTGTTGTGTAGTGGGTAATACTGATACCCTCCAGATGACTGTGTGGGCAGGAACTACCGGCTGGGTCAGCCACTCCTATGTGGACTACGGACTACAGCTTCAGTGCAGTGAGAGATGGTTAGTGCAGTGAGAGAGTCCTGATACCATGAAATCACATGTTCAGGCATGTGACTAGCACGCTTCTCACCAGGACATGTAGCTCCAGTTCCATGGAGATCAATCTACAGTACACCAGGTGCTCTATATATGTGTGTAGAGAACAGGAGGTCAGTAAGTGCTGGCTCTCTGCTGTAACTGCCCATGGTGCTGAAGCTCCTGCTGACTCCTCTAATGCTCAGACAGGTCTCCTTACTCTGATAGTGTCCAACCCTGTGGATGGAGAGGACTCCAAGCTTCAAATCCTTAATGTTAGAATGTATTGTTCTCAGTATAATAACTGTTCTCCATGTAATAACTGAATATGAACTTTATGCTGTAAAGTGAAATTGATCTTGTATTAGTGTTAATGTGGGACTGTGAGAGTGTAAGAGAGAGAAATGAAGAGAAAATGTCCAAATAAGTTGATTTTGTGTGAATAGGAATCTGAACTGGACTTCTTGATCTCATGTGTTATATAGGGACACTCCGGCCTCACTAGGTAAACCCCTCTTGATCATGCAGCTAGAAGGTGGGGAGACAACTGTGTTAGGTTGGGTTTTTAGTGTTGGGCTTTGTAAAGTGTCTTGTCTAGCTTTGTAGCTGTAATGTTAGCTATCAGAAAAACAGCTAGCTACGTCACCTCCATCACTTCCTGTACGGCCCCCACACCTCCACAACAAAGAGTCATTTTCAACACAACTGACAAACACCTCCAGAAGTGAAATAAACAGGCACTGTGTGTTTGTGTTAATCAGACTCCACAATCATTTATTATCAGTATCAGATCAAAGCAGAAGACATACTGTGTTTTATATGCAGTTCAAAAAGTCCCACAGACGTCCTTACAGCAGATCTGTAGTATAATGACTCTTATAAAACAACAGAACCGAATATATATTCTCAAAAATAGACTTAATTACTCTAAACACACCAATAATCAGAACCCAGAATGAATCATTTACACCACATGATACCACATCAAATTACAGAATCAGTAACCAGAGAAACACAAGAACTGGTTTTAAACTGCATCCAATGAGACCATCCAAACCCAGAGAGAATAAATCTGACCATCTGAAAGAGCTGGAAGTGAGTTTTAGTCCACTGAATCGACTCATGTTAATGACTGAATCAGTTCAGCTACATCTGATCAGTTTTAACCTCAGAGTATGTGCTGAACTCAGAGCTCTCCACTCTCCTCTTCTTCTTCTTCAGAGGTTTCTGTCCTCTGCTCGGGAGGTCCAGCGCCGCATAACACACATCACCTCCTCCAACCTGCAGATCATTTATAAACACAAGTACTGATTAGCCTCCTTCAGTGGATACTCAGGAACCATCTGACACCAAAGAACCCAGACTCTGTGTGTGTGTATGTGTGTGTGTGTGTGTGTGTGTGTGTGTGGGTCAGTACCTCCTCTCTGGTTTTGATCTGCTGATTGGGTGATTTCTCTCTCTCTCTCGGATTCTCTTCTTTCACAGCTGTAAATGAAGTAGATTTTCAGTGATACTACTGGGGGGACAGTGGACCACCACCCAAACCCTATACAGAAAGTAGGGTCCTGTGGGTAGAAACTGATAAAGAACTAGAAGTTGGATAATTCTAACTGGAAACCAGCAGAGTACCTTCAGTCCTCTTTCTGTAGATCCAGTACACACAGGTGGAGGAAACGACTGAGGAGAGGAGAACACCCACAGGACACACACTGACTAGCAGCTTCCAGCAGACACGACAGTCTGATACAGGAGGGGTGGAGGGGGTCTGGAGGGTGGAGGGGGTCTCAGGGGGATCAGCACAAGGAACAGGGGGGTCTGAAATAAGAGAGAAATTGTAATGATCCTTACTTTTACATTAAGACCTTTAGCAGACGTTCTTATCCAGAGTGACTTACAGCCGTGCTTAGTGTCCCATCAGATAATGTTTCCCAGCTAGTATAAGGTAAGAGTCAAAACTCGCCATGAGCTCAGACACTGCCCGAGTAAGGGCCAGTGCTGATATAGAGATCAATACCAGACCCATATAAGCATAAGTGCACTACCTGGCAACCCAAATCAGCTCTCATAACTAGAGAGGAGAAAGGTTATGATCAGTATAAGTGCATAAGCTAAATATTTCAACATTCACCTCTATTAGTGATCACTCACTTACAAAGAGAATTAGGGATTATAAGACCATTAAGCCTCATGATGCCAGTAGCTGGTAACTGGTTGCTTATTACTAGGTTATGAATCTATAACTGGAAATGTAATATTTTGGGTGTATTATATTCTACAAGTGTTTCAGACTGCCTGTTATTACCCCCTTATTGGGCTATATAAAGATAATTACTAATAAGTAAATTAATATGGCTGTAATTGCTAATTGATTGCTCATTACTAAATTATTAAGCAGCAACTAACATTTTCCAGAGCTAAACTCTTTGAAATACTTTTAAGTCATTTTAAGACTCTAGACTGAGATAAGGATCAAGTGAGGCCGCGTTAAGACAAAGGGAGGTGTGGTTAGTTTGGATCATCTGCATTCCACACTGAGACTATTATAATAATAACTGAATAAAGATATTAAACTTTCAGTCTTTCTTAGATAAACTGTACATTCAGTCTGTTAGAGGAAAGTGAGGGTTAATTATTGCTGATGGTTAATCACCTACTACTATCTTAATACGGCTCAATCAGAGCTTTACAAGTGTGTAATTCACCTTAATTACTGCTTTATAACATAGTAATAAACACCAGGTTAATTAGTATCTACTGATTTCCACACTATAACGTCCTCCACTCTGACATGTTATTACAATGTTATAAATGACATCATTAACTAACAGAACCCACAGATCAGAATGAGTAACCTTACCGAGGAGAGCCAGTCGAGTGGTTCTGGCTCCATTATGATAAACATCTCTCTGAACCCCTTTGACAGACTTCCTATCCCATACAGCACAGTGGTACAGACCCAGGTCTGATTCAGACACGTTCGTCACCAGCAGATCCCGAGTGTTGATGGAGGGATTCTCAATGAAATGGTGGCATGAAAAAGCAGGTTGTGTAAACTTATCTGCTGATATAATGAGAGGAGTTTGATCTTCATCTGAGGACTTTCTAAACCACACTATAAAAGTTTCAGCCTTAAGTACACAGTCACAGTACAGAACCACGTTGTCTCCGGGTCTGACTCTCATCTCCACTTCTGCTCCAGAGATCCTGGAGAACAGAACACCTGCAGCACACCAACCACACTTTAGATTAGACACAGTAGAACGAGCAGATCTCACACACCTTCACACTGTACATCTAACTGTTTAGGTTCTCTGTGCTTTCCAGAGTTCTCCAGAGACTCTTTAGAACCTGAACAGCTGAATGTAGAGTTGATCAGAAGAGGCTTCTCCACCATATACACCATATCAGGTGTGCTGAAGGTAGAAGAGTGGAACAGTTCACTTACAGACCAGAGTGAGGAGAACAGCTCTCGATCTATCCATCTCAGAGACTGGAGCTGGGTGGGGGGCGATGGTGAGGGTCTTTAAAGCGGATGTCTGTGTCGTGGTCTGATTGGTCCACGTAAGTTCTATTCTATTTTTGATAACCTCTCACCGCATATATAATCAGACCCTCACCAATGAGAGACGTACACACTGAGCACACGCTGTCTGATTGGTCACATCATAAGAGGGCAGTCTTTAGTTATCGACCCACTGCTGCACCACACTTCTGTAGACTGCTTGGGTTTGTAGGTTCTTTGTAGGCCTGAGTTCTAACAGGCCAAAAATCATGGGACAGGTATTAGTACTGTGTAGGAGGCCATCTAGCCTGGTAAAGTGAAGCAAATCAACGTGGCATCACTTCTACATGTGGGAAGCTGAGCCATGCAGTCTAGAATGTCCTCCAGGGCTTGTGGTATTTGAAGGTGCAGGATCTCAGGTGTGAATAAGACTCCTTGAACCAGTTCTGGAGAACTTGGGTCTGGTGACGGTCCCGTCACTGTGGGGGAACATGAAGTCCCTAAAGCGATTCAAATGGACAACAAGCAGTGAAACATAGCAGGCACTGGACCCAACCCATGCCATGAGAACACACCCAAGAGCAGTGTGGAACCACCACCAGCTTGCACAGTACTTTGCTCACAAATGGAGTTCATGGGTTCTTGGGGTCTGTACCACTAACAGACTGTGCCCTGGTCACATTGACACCGTAGTGAGTGGTAAGGCTTTCTATGATGTATTCCGTGACACTGTGGACCAAGGAATGTTAAATACCTGCACCACGAAGGAAATGGAAAGTCCCATCTGTCTGGCACAAACATGAAACCGTTTAGGACACTTACCCTCTACACATTAATGAGTCACTTCCTGTCAGATCTGAGATCAGCTGATAAAGACAGTCAGTGTCAGGTGGTCTGATATGGCCCTGAGCTGCAGGCCTTGCTGTGGGTTTCCTGTTTGTGCATGTCTGAGTCTCTCAGGCTCATTTGTGAGTGGGTGAAAGTGAATCTCATCACACAAACTGAACCTCCATTTCTAAAGTGTGTATAAACTGAGCATGAGGGGGTTTATACAGCTGTAAGGGGGCATTGGTCAGCACACTGACCAGCTGGCTATAATCAGAATAACTCAATGATGTCTGAGTTCGGGAAGATACCAAGGACCAATTCTAGATAACTGTTGACCGGTTCTAGATAACTGTCTGTAAAAGAGCTGTCGGTGTGTCAGGCACAGAGAACTACGCTTGACACTGGCAGAGCTAAAGGACAAATGAGCTTTATTATATAAACCAAGTGCTTTACACAACAGCAACGGACAAGTCAGCAATGAGAAGGGAAAGTACCTGGACATAAGCAGACAGGACAAGCGAGGGTCAAAATCCAGGAAGGCAAGGAAGAAGGCAGAGTGGACAAGCAAGCGAAGTCAAAGGGTCAGAAACAGAATAGACACCAATGAAGCTCACCACGAGAAAACTAGACACAGGGAGAAAACGACGAGAGGAGTGGAAAGGGAAAAGAGGGTAGAAGCCAGAAGTCAGATACAGAGTAGATCAAAACCTCAGAAATGAAACTAGAGTTACAGAACTTTGTGAAGACCGTGTGTGTGGAGGGGAGTATAAGGCTGCTGTCCCAGCTGAAAGCACTCAGTGTTCTGGTGACCTAGACTGGGAGTGATTGGTAGAGTGTGAGCATGTGGGTGCACCATCATGTGCACTCAGGGAATTGGAGTCCGGAGGATCAGCAGGGAAAGACAGACTCGCGGACGTGACACGGTGGTATAAAGTCCTCCCAGTGTTCTGATCTGTGTGTAGTGTAATGGGCTGGAGGGTCATGTTGTGTGGTGTGAGCTCTGAGCTTCTGTTTGTCTCTGTATGTTTATGAGGTGAGCGTTACTAACCACAGAAGAACTTTGAGCCAGTTTCAGTTTCTTTACTGTTCCACTAAACTGTGTTCTTAGATCTTGGTGTCATGTGACTGTCAGAGAGGCCCTTCTCTTCTCTTCTGTCTCTTTGTTGCAGATACAAACCTCAACGTACTGTACCAGTCACCCTGAATGCAGGTGTGACAGCAGTGTGCTGTTTGACCAGCCTTAAATGTAGGTACCTGAAGGTGCACCTGGCTGGCACTGATTATTACTTGGAATTATGGGATTTTTAATTCCCTGAAGTACCATAACCTCACTGCCATCACCCTCTGTTGGCACTCTGCTGCACATGCTGACCCTTCCAGTACCTCATTGCTGTTGCCCTCTGCTGGCAGCACCAACTGAACCTTTACAGTACAGCAGCACAAGCTGACCCCTTACACCTTAAACATCCATATTAGATGTTCCTGACTTGTCAACCAATCTGAGGCCATGTTCCTGATTTACCACCCAATCTGAGGCCATGTTCCTGATTTACTGACCAATCTGAGGCCATGTTCCTGATTTACTGACCAATCTGAGACCATGTTCCGGATTTACTGACCAATCTGAGGCCATGTTCCTGATTTACCACCCAATCTGAGGCCATGTTCCTGATTTATGGACCAATCAGAGGCCATGTTCCTGACTGACTTACCGACCAATCTGAGGCCATGTTTCTGACTTACTGACCAATCAGAGGCCATGTTCCTGACTTATTGACCAATTAGAGGCTCTGTTCCTGACATGTTGTCCAAACAGATGCTGTGTTTCAATAAATTTTTGTACAAACCAGGGCGTGTTCCTGACTTGCCAAACATTTAGAGGTCATGTACCTGACTTGTTTCCCCATTTTAGCCAGGCCTGGTACTCCTGTCTACACAGTCCTGAACAGATCTGAGATCAGTAGGTTCAGACAGCCAGTGAACAGTGGTCTGAGGCGTTCTGAGCTGCAGGGTCTCTTTGTGGGTTTCCTGTTTTAGACCCTCAGAGTGGGCCACTCTGATAGTGTCTAACCCTGTAGACGGAGAGGAGCCACTGTTTGCTCTAAGCCTTCATTCCTGTCCTCTATAAGGATCTCAGCCAGTCTTTCCCGTTCTCCATGTAGTTGTTAATGATGGATTATGGGATGGAATCCTGGGAATGTAAGGGGTTAAACTGTGTGCTGATTCTGGAGGTGTATCTGTGTATCAGTCCGCCAGGTAACACTTTATAATAGCGTTCTCCAGTGGACCATTAACTGTCCATTAATACCTGAGAACACATCATCAGGTTAAACATATACAGGTGTTCATACTGACAGGTCATGCAGGTGTCAGTGTGTGTTCAGTCATATTTATAGATGACGTATGTGGGGTTTTCCTGAAACTCTAAACCGAATGGCTAATATTCCAGCTGTGTTACAGAAACTTCCCATCTTTAAGTCTGTAGTGAACTTCCTGAATTTTCATTTGTGGATCGTTTGGAAACAGTGGGATATTCGGACCACCATCATTCATCTACCACAGACATGTGACTGCAGCAGAAGAGTGGTGATAAGGAACGACTCCTGTCAGTCAGACGTTCTATCAGATTTACCTTTATTGGAAATGATGATCAAGTAATCAGACAGTATACCACCCAGATAAACCACACCTATCAGTGTGTGTGTGTGTGTGTCAGTGTGTAGGAGTGTGTGAGTGTGTGTGTGAAGGAGTGTGTGTGTGTGCTGTATGTAGGAGTGTGTGAGTGTGTGTGTGTGTGGGGGGGGGGGAGTGTTTATTCTGATTTGAGTTCAGATTTCAAAGATGTGTAACAGACCACAGTGTGGCAACAGAACTCTCCAATCATACAGCTCCCACACTGATGATCCCCAGAACCGCACACCTGATCAAAGAAAGAAAGAGAGAGATTATCAATAACTACAGCTATCAATATTAAGTTGAAGGTGTGTGTATGTGTGTGTAGGAGTGTGTGTGTGGGTGTATGTGAAGGAGTGAGTGTGTGTGTGTAGGAGTGTGTGTGTGGTGTGTGTGATGAGGATGTTCCTACCTGTAACACACTGTCAGTGAGTGGTCCTCTTCTCTCTCTAGAACCTGAGGAGACAAACCCAACACACCCAGCAGAACCAGGTTATCAGTCTCAGAGAGGAAACAGACTTCAGTAGAGATTCTGTTTCTCCAACCGAGAGAGAGAAAGAGAGAGAGAGAGAGAGAGAGAGAGAGAGACTGACAGAGAGAGAGAGAGAGAGAGACAGACAGAGAGAGAGAAGAGAGTGTACCTTCTGTCCTCTTTCTGCAGATCCAGTAAACACAGGTGGAGGACACGACTGAGCAGAGGAGAACACACCCTGGACACACACTGACCAGCAGCTTCCAGCAGACACTACAGTCTGATACAGGAGTGGTGGAGGAGGTCTGGAGGGTGGAGGTGGGATCAGCACAAGGAACAGGGGGGTCTGAAATAAGAGAGGAAGCTCTAAGAGATGGTGACGAGGTTCAGATAGAACTCCAGTGAACATCTCATAACCCATCTTCATCTTTACAGCAGAAGATAGACTAACTGTTCTACACCTCATATCCTCACATTAAACACAGCTGTACAGGAACATTATGATGCTCTATTAATGCTCTTATTAAGCCTGAACAGGACAGTACTTCTTAATGGACTCACTGTTTATTACTGCTTTATTAACACTCTCCAGGCTGAATTCAGTATTTCCAGTGCACTTGTAATGCTCTTATTAAGCCTGAACAGGACAGTACTTCTTAATGGATGTTATAAATGACATCATTAACTAACAGAACCCACAGATCAGAATGAGGAATCTTACCGAGGAGAGACAGTCGAGTGGTTCTGGTTCCATTATGATAAACATCTCTCTGAACCCCTTTGACAGACTTCCTATCCCATAAAGCACAGTAGTACAGACCCAGGTCTGATTCAGACACGTTCCTCACCAGCAGATCCCGAGTGTTGATGGAGGGATTCTCAATGAAATGGTGGCGTGAAAAAGCAGGTTGTATTAACTTATCTGCTGATATAATGAGAGGAGTTTGATCTTCATCTGAGGACTTTCTAAACCACACTATAAAAGTTCCAGGCTTCACTACACAGTCACAGTACAGAACCACGTTGTCTCCGGGTCTGACTCTCATCTCCACTTCTGATCCAGAGATCCTGGAGAACAGAACACCTGCCACACACCAACCACAGTTTAGATTAGATACAGTAGAACGAGTAGATCTCACACACCTTCACACTGTACATCTAACTGTTTAGGTTCTCACTGCGGTTCTAAGAAAAGACCTCGTAAATCAGCGGTTCTGAAACTGGTCCTCAGGCACCCTCAGACCATCTCCATGTTTACTCCAGTCTAACTGGACACATAGGGACAGTAAAACATTGTGGACTAAGAATTGGTTTGAGAACCACAGTCTCAAAAAGAACTCAGAAGGGTTCTAGATCTAAACACATTCCAGAGAGAACCTGAACAGCTGAATGTAGAGTTGATCAGAAGAGGCTACTATAAATACACCATATCAGGTGTGCTGAAGGTAGAAGAGTGGAACAGTTCACTTACAGATCAGAGTGAGGAGAACCGCTCTCGACCTCTCCATGTCAGAGACTGGAGCTGGGTGGGGGGTGATGGTGAGGGTCTTTGAAGCAGATGTCTGTGTCGTGGTCTGATTGGTCCACGTCAGGTCTGTTCTATTTTTTATAACTTCTCACCGCATATATAATCAGACCCTCACCAATGAGAGACGTACACTCTGAGCACACGCTTTCTGATTGGTCACATCATAAGAGGGCGGTCTTTAGTTATCGACCCACTGCTGCACCACACTTCTGTGGACTGCTTGGGTTTGTAGGTTCTTTGTAGGCCTGAGTTCTCCGTTCTCCCTGTTCTAACACTTCATGTCTGATAATTTAGTTGGATCAGATGGACTTAAGCTGGGAAATCTCTAAGCAGTCTCCAGACCTCCAGGAATACACTTAATCCTCAGAGCTTGTCCTTGGTCGCACCTCAGTCCCAATCCTCAGCTCCTACCACATGCCCCGATCGAGCTCATAGCAAGCAAACGCATAGGCCACACCTCTCATCTAAAATTTCAGAAATGCCCCTCAAGATCATTCTGGACCACATAGGCCCAGTGGGGGTCCTATCATTACGGGGGTATCAGAAATCCATAAATGGCGCCGGTTAATGGCATGTACAGGCAGACCAGTGGACACCAACCCATGTCATAGTTTCTTGTTGACAGCTGTGGTCAATGGCCTCATGGGTTCTGTGCCACACATGGACCTTACCATCAGACTGAAACAACAGCTATGACTCAACGCACCACACCAGATATTACCATTTTGCTAAGGTCCGCTTAGTGACCTCATTAGGCCAGGTGAGGTGCTGTGTCCAGTGGGGTGGTGTTCCAGATGCACTCTGGTGCATCCTCTGCTCCCATATCCCAAGGAACCTAAGGGGCATTGTACCAAACTGTGGGATATGTGTGTGTGGGGCCTCCTGCAAAGGAATGTCCCATTTGTCTGGCACAAAACTGAAAGAGTGACTTTAGGACAGTTACCCTCTACACATTAATACGAGCCACTTCCTGTCAGATCTGAGATCAGCTGATAAAGACAATCAGTGTCAGGTGGTCTGATATGGCCCTGAGCTGCAGGCCTTGCTGTGGGTTTCCTGTTTGTGCATGTCTGAGTCTCTCAGGCTCATTTGTAAGTGGGTGAAGGTGAATTGCATCACACAAACTGAACCTCCATTTCTAAAGTGTGTATAAACTGAGCATGAGGGTGTTTATACAGCTGTAAGGGGGCATTGGTCACCACACTGACCAGCTGGCTATGATCAGGATAACCCTTTAATGACTGATTTTAAGAACACACTAATCTATTCAGGTTTGAGGTGACCGGTTCTAGATAACTGTCTGTAAAAGAGCTGTCGGTGGTAAAAGGTCATCCCAGTGTTCTGATCTGTGTGTAGTGTAATGAGCTGGAGGGTCATGTTGTGTGGTGTGAGCTCTGAGCCTCTGTTTGTCTCTGTGTCTTTATGAGGGGACCGTTACTAACCACAGAAGGTTCCATGACCGTTTGTGTGGAGAAGAAGAACTTTGAGCCAGTTTCAGTTTCTTTACTGTTCCACTAAACTGTGATCTTAGATGGTGTGGTGATATGACAGTGTTGAGTGGACTTGAGAGCAGAGAGGCCATTTTCTCCTCTTCTGTTTTCTCTTTGCAGACACAAACCTCAACGTACCGTATCAGTCACCCTCAATACAGGGGTGACAGTGGTGTGCTGTTAGCCACAGACTTAAATGACGGTACCAGAAGGTGCACTTGGTTGGTTCTGATTACCCCTTGGAATTCTGGGATTTTGAGTCCCCTGAATGACCAGACCCTCACTGTTGTCGTCCTCTGCTGGCAGCTGGTAGCACAGACTGACTTCCTCAAGGCTCATGCTCGTGTTGCCCTCTACTGGCAGCACAGGCTGAACCCTGAAGCTATCGCCCTCTGCTGGCAGCTGACTGCACAGGCTGAGCCCTTCCAGTGCCTCAGTGGTGTTGACCTGTGCTGGCAGCACAGACTGAATCCTTTCAGTGCCTAGCTGACACTTCCAGCACATCATATCCAACAGCAGCAGAAAAATGGGAGCTGAGGGTTGATGTAACACATGGGAGATTGAAAATGACACTCACAGTCAGCATCAACACAAGCAGGGACAGACAGGCAGGTACAATGCAGGAACATCTCAGACAAACTGAGTTACAATGGCTTCAGGTGAGTGTGATCATGTGAGGCTGGAACTGGAGTGGGCAGTCTGCCATTTCCCTGGAGGTCTACAGATTCTTTGACAGAGCCCCCCAATGCACAACCTCTATATTGAGAAGTCCTGGACAGATCAGGAACACGGGGGAGCACAACCATTACAAGTGGAGTATTCAGTGAGGAGGGCCGTCCAGCAGAGAGACACAGGGACAGGAGCTCACAAGACTGGAGCACTGGGGCCTATTTTGCATTTGGGCCCTCAAGGCTTGGACTACCCATCAGGTGTACTGGGAGATATTCTGGCTGGTCATTTGGACTCTCTGGACAAGTTGAGCTAAACTACAGGATCCATTAATAAAGAAACCCCCCTGTTCTGCTCCTCTGCATCCTAATCTCTCATGTGATTGGTCTTCTTATAGCACATGGTACTATATCAGTCACACACTATAACTAAGAAAGGAACAAGGAACAAAAACCCAAACCTAATGTTCCCAACAGAACCGTGTGGTAAACAGGATGAAGGGAAGATCTGACCTCTATTTGCCAGCCTCTTGTAAAAATTTCCATTCCACCTTAAATAGAACAGTGTATGCTGTCTGGTGCTGGAGCATGATTAAGGTAACTGCTGGATCACTTAAGGTGCACTGGAAATGCTCAGGGTTTCCCCTTATTAAGTGAATAAGCTAAACTGCCCTCATACCACTGTAATCTGTATCAGGTATGTTCAACAGGTGTATGTTTAAGGTCGTGTAGTCTCTGCTGTGTTCCTTCATCACTGGCTCTGGTCCTGTCCTGGTTACAATAAAGAGTAGTCAAGAAGACGATTCCAGTAGACCCAGAGTCGTCGATCAGTAGTTAGTGGAGACTCTACAGTACACATGTACACAGAGAACAGCAGGTCAGTGAGAGCTCCTTTCTGCTGACCATGGTGCTGAAGATCCTGCTGTACTGCTCACACAGACCTGCTCACTCTGATAGTGGTGAACCCTTAAATCAGCCAGGAGTCACTGCTTGGTCCAGCGTTCTAACCCTAACACAGAGGAACTGATGTAGCATTATCTTAATTATGAACATTAATCTGTAATAAAGCTGATCATTTATAGGATAGAGCTCTGTAATAAACCCTACAGGAGTGAAATAAACAGGCACGGTGTGTTTGTGTTAATCAGTAAATCAATAAAATCATTTATTATCAGTATCAGATTAAAGTTCAGAGGATCAGAGGAAGTGAGTCTGAGTCAGCTGAATTGACTCAATCACTGAATCCCTGAATCAGTTCAGCTACATCTGATCAGTTTTAACCTCAGAGTATGTGCTGAACTCAGAGCTCTCCACTCTCCTCTTCTTCTTCCTCCGAGGTTTCTGTCCTCTGCTCAGGAGGTCCAGCGCCGCATAACACACATCACCTCCTCCAGCCCGGGTTTCAGAGAGCTGTTTCTACGAGAGTAATTAAGATCAGAATTAAAGCTTATGTGTATTAGATATAAATGAACTGGACTAATAATATCTACAGTTTGATAATTCATATATACAGTATTATATTCTGATTAATATACACAGATGGAGCCTTTTAGCAGACTACAAAATTAAATGGTGACGCTTCATAACTCCAAACGTGTGGTGGAAACCGCAGAGTGATTGTGCAGCTAATGCTACTGGCTAGGTGATTGCTATTGCATCCTAAACGGTTGCAAGGTGGTTACTATGGTATCCAAGGTAGTAAAGGCGCTGGATGGCAGTGACTATAGTATCTCGGGTAGTTATTAGGGACTTTCTAGACAGTTACTAGTGTATCCTATGTGGTTGCTATTGTGTTGCTAGTGTATACCAGCTGGTTGCTAAGTTGTTAGTAGGTGGTTACTATGGTATCCCAGATGTTTGCTATGGTGGTGCTGGGCATTTGCTGTGGTATCCCAGGTGGTTGCTAATGTGTTGCTAGTTGGTTGCTTTGATGTGAGGGTTGTTTACTGAGTGATTGCTTTAGGGTTAGGTTTGGGCTAGAGGTAGGTGTCAGTAAAAATGAATGGGAGTCTATGGGAGGATTGAGTGATGAATAAATGATACATAGAGGTGAGTGGGTCAGTATGACTGCGGATTAGAGTTTGAGGATCTTCCCTGAGTCAGTACATGCAGTTTGGTTTCTGAAGGTTAAAGGAGATATAGAGTTTAAATGGGGGTTAAAATGAATGGGAGCCAATGGGAGAAAATAGGGATAGAGGGAAAGAAGACAAATAGACGAGTGTGGGTCAGTCCAACATTGAATTTGTACCAAATATGTAATCTTCATATATGGACCTGTCTGCAGTAAAGTCTAGACTGGTCATAACTAGCTCTTCATGTATCTAGAAGAAATGAAAGGATACCTTTTTACTTTTCATGCTGTTCTCTTTATCCTTCTCCTCTTTCTGTTTCTTCTCTCCTGTCCATGAAATAAAATGTGTAATGTTCATATGTAACTCATCAGTACCAACGTCAAACCTCACCCCCCTACACCATCCTCTTCATCAGACACACCTGCCTTAGTACACACTGTAGAGACACAGTCTGTCTCCACTCCATCCAGCCCTTCATCACTGGTCAGTTAAACACAAGACCACTGTAATGAATACCCTGAATACTGAACACCCTTGACTGGTGGGCATGTCTCAACCCAGCAGGTGAACCGATCCACATCCCAGCAATGCTGCTTCATTTGATACATTCATTTCAGTGGAACACACACCCCAACATGCCTCTACCATGTCACTACTGTGGCCCACCACCCAACTATATACCAGGACCACCAATTACCAAATATTAAAGGTGGAGAAGGAGCAATGAAGCATCAGCAGCAGTCACATGCTTTTACAAATGGAATGTACATTAAAGTAAAAACTTGTTTTAAACATGTGACATGAATGTGACTGTATATAAAATACAGAAATACATGTTTAATAAATTTCTATAGACCATTTCCCTATACCTCACAGCCATGGCAAGTCAACACACAGAGTTTTCTTTGGGGACCATAGTTTGCCTCACCACACCCTGCCTGAAGTGATGTTAAGATAAGACTTCTTAAAACTACTGAATGCATCCTAGTTCTAAATGAACATGCATGTAAATAGGACATCACATTCAATCGGATCTACATCATAGGTGATGTATATGTTCACTTCAATAAGAATGCCATGGTTCCAGTGAAGAAAATGAAAACTATCAAGTTTATTATAGCAGTAAGAATGAGAGCTCCAAGTTCTCCATTATTTCTACAGCATCAGTGTGGAGCTACCTATAACTAGGTACCTATGTGTACCTAGTTATAGGTAGCGTGGAGGTAGTCCACATAGGTAGTGTGGAGCTACCTATAACTAGCTACCTATAACTAGGAGCTACCTATAACTATATAGTTAACTATATTCCAGATAGAAATGTCTCCATAGTTTGGGCCTGCTGCAGCCACGGCTGAAACGTATCCACCATTAATGAGCTCCCTGGTGGTTTATGAGCATACAGGTAATACACAGAAAGGAGCTTCACCATCAGACGGAGAAACACATGCTAATAGTAAAACAGCCACTGATAGAAACGGAGAGAGTACCTTTAGTAGTGTATCTGTAGGTACAGTACACACAGATGGAGGAGAGGACAACACACACAGGACACACACTGATCAGCAGTTTCCAGCAGACACTACAGTCTGATACAGGAGGGGTGGAGGTGGTCTGGAGGGAACCGGCACACGGAACAGTTGTGTCACCCAGGAGAAAGAGTTGAGTGGTTCTATTTCCATAATGATAAATATCTTTCCAAACACCACGGCCAGGTTTATCTTCTGTGATCTTCTTCTCATATAGAGTGCAGTAGTACAGACCCAGATCTGACTCAGAGACGTTCTTCACCAGCAGATCATGAGCACTGCTGGAGGAGTTCCACACAATGAAGTAGCGAGGGAGAGGCTTCTGCATCACATCACCTTGTAGTCTAGCATGATGTTCTTGAGCTGTGGCCAACATGATGAGAGGAGGTTGATGCTGGTGGGAACAGTTCCTAAACCAGACTGTACTAAATCCAACCTTCCAAACACAGTCGCTGTACAGAGTGACATTGTCTCCTGGTCTGACCCTCATCTCCACTTCTGCTCCAGAGATCCTGGAGGACAGAACACCTGCAGCACACCAACCACACTTTAGAAACTGAACAAGGAAGACTGAGAAGATCCCGTACTGTTATATAAAAGGCTTCATAATTAAATTAAACATAAACCGTAATTATAAAAGTTCACTTACAGACCACAGTGATGAGAACAGCTCTTGATATCTCAATCTCACAGACTGGTGCTGGGTGGGGGATGACTGTGAGGGTCTTTGAAGCGGATGTCTGTGCTGAGATCTGATTGGTCCACGTCAGTGGAACATTTCTATTTTAGATGAGGTCTCACTGCGTAGTTGTTACGAGAAGTCAGCAGTAAGAGAGGAGCAGGCTCCGCCTTATTTAAACCCATGGCCAACCTTACTGTCTAACCTGACTGGCTTTGTTGGTGCTGTACTGTAATGTCTATTAATGTAAACACGAAGATTGTTTATTCAGACTTTGTGTGTTAAATTAACCATAAAAGTATTTTTACAATACAGACTGAGGTTGAGTTCACCATTCTCCCTGGATTAGCTCATTGATCAGATCAAACTAGATAAATCAGATGTACTGAAGCTGTAAAGCTGCTACATTCTGATCTCTAGTCCTCCAGAAGTGAACATCGACACCAGAGCTCTTAAACAAACCAGCCAAACCATGTACCTGTAATCACAGGTGTCAGTAACATTACCTTTAAGCCTTACACAGGGAAAGTGAATGTCTGACTGATCCTAAGACAGTCAGTATCTGTGAGTAAGTAGGGACAGTCAGTCCTTAATCAGTCAAAGCCAGCCAGCTGCAGGACCTCATTGTGGGTATCCTGTTCTTACCTGTCTGAACTTTTCAGTGATGAGGTTTCAGTGATGCTATTGGAGGTAGCATCAGAAAAGGCACCGCTGTGTACAGTTATGTTATGGGGTTCATCTAATGGGCAGTGATGTGAGCCCAGAGCTATCTAGACCCTGGCTCATCACCTGCGTCCATTTCCTATCATGCATGGATTATGTGAATCTAGTGTTGGTTGACTGTAGCAGGCCTGAGACCAGCTGTTGAAGTTACTGCAGGCTTGCTGTGGGTTTCCTGTTTTGAGTGTCTAAGGCCCGGCAGCTTTTGCCTCTGCGTGGGAGGTCAATCTTCACAACCAGAACCACAGTTTCCATCACAGTCTGAAGTGAGCATGTATAATGTGCAGCACACTGACCTGCCTGCCTACATCCGATTCACCAGTGAAGAAGTTTAATACCATTCTCTGTGTAAATGAGGGTGTGAGGTGTAAACAGAGTGAGTGAGAGTTTGTTTATAACCTGCTGCCTGTCTGTTTGGCCCTTTACTAAAGCCTTGTAACAATACATACTTGTACTTTAATTCTGCAAGAGTCTGGTCAGTCCTCCTGGTGTTACACTGACCTGGAGAGAAAAGGAAAAACAACAGAACTCAGTAGCAGGGATCTACCGATGAGGTGGACTGGTAACAAGCCTTCATGTGTGTTCAATGTGTGGATTTAAGTGTGCATTAATGTGCTGGGTGGGCATTATTTCAGGTTTCATTGTAGGTGTTGAAAAATCGCTGCTCTGTACAGACCAGGACATTAGTATCCCTGTTCTTCTCTATGAAGAACTACATTACCCAGAAACCACTGCAAACTGAAAACAGCTGGGCTCAATCAGTAGGTTGATTAGAAGCTACTTCCAGCTCACAATAAAACCTGAGATTCACCATGACAAAAACGCCCCATTAGAATATAAAACTACATGCTCAAGCATGTGATCAGCATCCTCCTCACCAGGAAGCTCCAGTTCTAAGGAGATCAGTCTACAGTACACTAGAGACTCTATATATACATATAGAGAATGGCAGGTTAGTTAGTGCTGGCTCTCTGCTGTCACTGTCCATGGTGCTGAGGACCCTGCTCATGCTTAGACAGGTCTACTTACTCTGATCAAATTTAGCCCATTGCCCATCTAAAGGACACAATCCACCAGGTAACATGACCAATAACTGACCGTTAATACTAACATGAACAAACCATTACTTTAAACATGTACAGACATTTATAGTAACAGGTCATGCAGTCATTAGTGTGTTTTCTTTCATATTTATAGGTGATGTATGTGGTGTTCTCCTGATTTTTAAAATATAATTTCCAATATTGCTAATGTATTGCAGAAGCTTCCCATCTTTTTGTTCAAATTGAACGTTGAATTTTCCATTGTGGCTCATTTGGAAACAGTGGAATATTCAGTTTGCCATCCTCCTTCTACCATAAACATGAATGCAGCTCGGGAGTGGGGATAAACAACTACATATGTCATTGAGGGTAGATATCAGAGGTGTGTAACAGACTTTACTGTGGAAACAGAAAAAGAGAAGTGATGATCATCAGGACAGCCCACCTGAACAAAAAGAAAAACAGAGAGCTGGTCAATAACAATAACTAACCACAGCTTTCCATATATACAGCTAGCAATAACAACTTTCATCTTCTTTTACTGCTTGGTCCAGTATAGGGCCACGGTTACAGTTGGGAAAGCTAAGGAGCCCAGGTGGCTCTGTCCCCAGCAATTTTCCAAGTAGGATCCCAAGCAGTTGTCAGGCAGGCTTTGAGATGTAATGCCTCCAGCAAGTCCTGGGATGGTCATCACTAGTAAACCTCCAATGGATGAATTAGATGCCCCAACCACCTGATCTTTCTCTGTTCAACATGGCGGAGTAGCATCTATACTCCAAGTTTCCCCGGATGACTGAGCTCCTCAGCCTATTAACTAGAGTTTAGCATACCGCCCTGCAAAGAAAGCTCATTTCTGCTGCTTGTATCTGCAGTCTTATTCTTTCAGTCATAAACCAAACCTCTTGACCACATTTGAGGATGGAGATGTAGACAGACTGGTAAACAAAGAGCTTTGCCTTATGACTCAGCTCCCTCTTCTCCACTACTCTCTGCTACTAGAACCTCATTGCTGTTGCTGCCTGTCCCAGCCTTTAGCCAATCTCTGAGACCTTCTTCCTATCACTTGTGAAGGAGCATTAGTGCTCTGTCCATGAATATCACAAACAGTGATAGTGTGGAGACAAAGCACAACGTTCAACATCTACATTTACCAAGCTTGACCTACTGTTGAGTATACAGACATCTATCACTCTGGAACTACAGAGACTAACTGACTCATAGTGATGGTACCGGCACCTCATACTCCCAGAGGACCTCCACAAAAACATCTTAGGGAATACAGTCATAAGTTTTATCGAAGCCCACAAAAGACAAGTAGACTGTGTTGGCAAGCTCCCATGCCCCTTCAACAATCAGCACATGGGTAAAAAGCTACTTCATTGTTCCACAGCCGAGATAAAATTCTAAAATTCTGCACTTCAACCACTGGTCAGTGTCCTTTCCAGCACTTTGGCATACATTTTCCCAGGCAGGTTGAGCAGTGTGTAATTGTAGTTGTGTTCAATATACAACTAGATATATACTCCCTGAAAGAACTGGACCTTAGTAAAAATGACCTGCGGGATTCAGGAGTGGAGTTGCTCTGGTCAAGAACTACCAAGAACTACAAACTCATTTGACTGTACTGCATGATCTGCTTTGTTCCACCTCTGCAAACTTGCATTATGTAATCTTGGAAAAAGACTTGTGAAAATCTGGGATCAGTTTTGAAACTAGAAACACATTCGCTGTATAAAGCTTCTGGCTGTGCTGCCTGTAGCCAGCAAGCTGCACCTGATGCATCGGCCATATAAGACACCACCAAGCAGCCGTCACTGCTTCATGTTTGTAGAGGGGTAGATGGTACAGTATAGTACTAGCAAAAAAAAAAAGAGACAAGACCCATGCTGCAAAGGAAGAAGCAAGCTGGGGAAGGAAGAATATAAATACATAAATAAATTAATAAATAAATAATGAAGAAAAGCTAAAAAGACAAAAGAAACAGAAAAGATCCCCTTTCTTTTAAACCCTTTTCTGGTTGTTTTGGTCCTTTTAGAAAGACTCTCTCATGCACGCCACTGTTGGCATCTCCTTTGTTTGAGCTTCCCGCCGTTTTTTCCCTCTCCTTCCTTCTAAACCCGCTCTGACTCATCTCATGCCTACCGGTGCTTAGCGCAGAGTTAACATGTGGGGTCATCATCACGGAGAACAGGGGTTAGATCCTCACCTGAGACCAATTTGCACAATCACTTTCCTTGGAACATTTCACTCCCCGCACACATCGTTTCATAAGCATTCATATTCGGGAAACCCACTTTCTGGCAGTTAAACCTTTATATGGTTCTCGCCCTGCGCTTGAGTCCACACCCCTATATGTGCCATGAAAGAGCTGGGTTCTAGCTTTACTGGCAGATACAGTGAGCGTCTGGTTCATAAGAACAAGGTCCAGCAACAAACAGGACAGGACAACACAGCTACAGACTGGCAGAGGGCCAAACCCACTCTCTACTGACCGTGATGAGCACCACCTCATTCCAATGTCCCTTACCCACCATAAGATGGCTTGTTCTTATGAACCAGACGCTCACTGTATCTTCCAATAAAGCTAGAACCCAACCTTCGGTTCCTCACTAAGAACCTGCTGGACATGTGGAGATGCTGATAGACACACACAGTGAGGACCAGTGTAAAGCATTTAATGGAAGTTTAAGGAATTCACTTTTAATAGAATATGAAGACACAGGAAAAGGCGACAGCACTTCCACATACTGCCCCCTGGTGGGCCTGGGTGGTGCTGCACTTGACTTTCTTTGCCGGCTCCACCCTGGCTCCACCCACTCTGACACACCTGCAGCTGATCTAGGACATTTATACTCCTTAGGCTGGGCCGCCTGTTCCCTAGGTCTCTGTGCCTCTAGCGAAAGCTCTGAGCAGTGTGTCCTGCTCTCTGTTCTGGTACCCTGGTCCCGTGGTTTCTCTCTGATGCTGCCTGCCTGTGTTTGGAGCCCTGCCTGTGTTATCTCCAACGGTCACTTCTGAAAATGAACAGGTAAGATCATCTGTTTGGAATTAGCGCTGGCAGAGCCAATACATCTCTGAATACCATCCCAGAGCAGTCCCTCGGGTGTCTGATGTGGTCTGATGTTGTAATTCAGTAGATACGGCTTGACCTGTTTGGGTAAACTCTCTAGCTATTGGCTAATGCCAGCTAGCCTAGCTTAATGTGAACTCCGGTTAGCTTTGATTTAGCAGCGAACAGTAACTCGGTTACTTGGTTATTGTGCTAACTAACCAGTGTATAGGTTTACTAATCTTAGGGTTATTGTGTAACCCATGTAGCTGGTTCATCTAGTGTCTAACCTTTTGGTAAGCTCAAGTCAGCTAATGCTAGTTAGGTAGGTTAGCTAGCCAACAGTAACTAGCCTTGCTTAATGGTGTCTCAGTTTAATTTACAAAGTCTAAGTTTGTTAACCAGGGAAAGATAACTCGGGCTGTTGTTCTCACCAATATCCACAAAAAATAATCTCAAGTGTTAAGTACATAGTTAACATTCACCTAGCACCCTAACCTTTTGGTAAGCTAGCCAAGTTGGCTAATGCTAGCTAATTAGGTTAGCAAGCTAGCTATGTAGTTCTTTGGCCTTGTAGCTTGTGGTAGAAGTAGGTTAGATGGGTTTTAAGAGGCAGCCGGACCAAACATACTGTATCTAACGGTATCTCAGGTACTTGGCAGGCTACTGGCTACCAGGCTACTACTACAGGCATCATTCTAACTACTGATTAGCGCTAACCTAGTTAACGTAGCTACCTACAGAAGGGGGTTAGCAGGAATATGTGGCTGGTGCCGATCCTAGCTCGTCTTCTGTAACTGCTGTATGATGAAGCGTGATGTGGTGTTTACGTACATCCACTGTGACCATCTTTTCTTTTTCAACCCAGCGTTCCTTTAGGTTCAGCTTCCTGGTTGGGAAAATGGGAGTTCCTTTTACAGTAAACTATTTTCCCACTTCATGTTTGAGGGAAAGGTGAATAATCTGGATGATAAAATGGGATTAGATTTACAGAAACCCCGTAAATCTCCCACGTGTAATCTCCTGCGTGTTCTGTGGCAGATATAGAGGACTGGCTGTGGCTGAAACACTCAGTGTGGATCTGGAAGGTTGATGTGTCCAGTTTGTTTGTACTTGTACTGTTGTAGATGATCGAAGTCTCTCGTAACGTTCAGCTGTCGAGTCATACGTTTTTATATGAGCCCTTTACAACAGATCTCACGGAGCAGCTTTACAGAGAACCCAGGGGCCACAGTGGCAGGGAGAAACTCCTTCTGGGCCAGAGGGAGAACCCTCAATCGAGACTCAAAGGGAGGAGCCCAACCTCTCCAGGTCGACGCCAGATAGAACACACAGGATCCGAGTCTGTAAGTACAGGGACACTGATAAGAGCTGTGAGTGACTGTTAGAGAGTGGGAGAGGTGTGGGATGTGTTGGGAGCAGCGTGCTGGGAGCAGTGCAAAGCGTTTTGTGGGGAGAGTGTCTTTTACAGCTGTGCGGAGCCCTGCCCTGTGTGCAGAGCCCTGGCCTGCCCTGTGTGTGTGCAGAGCCCTGCCCTGAATAGAGTCTGAGACTTCACACCTAGAAGAATGTCCAAATATGAATCAATCAATTAATGAATCTTTTTATTAAGTCACATATAGAAGCTCTGAACATCTGCAGGACGAGTGTTCCAACAGTTGGCTGTGTTAATTCTATTAAAAAATTTTTTTTATAATTTTGAGGGTTGCAAGTTCTCTTGTCTCTCTCCCACACCCTCAGTAACTCCTTTCGCATGACCTAATCCTCCTCTTTCTCCTCCTTATCCTCCTCCTCCTGCTCCAGGTCGGTGAGCAGCTCCTCTCCACATGCTCCTCAGCTCTGGCCTGCGGGGAGAACAGCTCTGGCTTTTACAATAATGACCATGGAGCAGGTCGGCGTTTTCAGGTTTGCTCCAGAACTCTAAATGTACTGGGGCCAGCTGGAGTCAATCGGTTAGACACGTGTGATATAAATATGGTGGAGCCCCTGAAATGAATCAGGTATGTCTACACAGTAATTATAATTATTAATTCTTATTTATTATTTAATAAAAAACAGTCAGAGTGTTTATCAGTTGATATGTATGATGGGAATTCACCAACACTGATACACTCACGACGTGAAACAGTAAGACGTTGGTCATTAGTTGTCAGGAAATACAGTGTGTCTTTGTTTTTAACTTACGGAATCCATCCCGACCCTTCAAGACAACACCGGACAGGGTACGGGTATACTGTCATCATGGTTGGGATTTATGTGCGTGTGTTCCATGTGTCATATTAGGAGTATAATCAATCAATAATCCAAAATGGCAGCTTTACAGGACAGGCCAAAACCTCATCTAATTTGAATGGAAGTCAATGGAACCAAACGTCTTTCCAAGAAGCTCTGGGCCATTCCTGTTGGTCCGTTCTCCATGGAATTCCCACACAGTGTAAACAGCAGCTCATGTGGTCTAATGAGGCATGAAATTGGAAATCAACAAAAATGGTAAGAGTGAATTTAGGGTAGCAGGCAGTTTAAGGTGTTGTGAATTTAAGGTGGTAGTAATGAATTTAAGGTAGCAGTGAGTTTAAAGTGGTAGAAGTGAAATTTTGGTGGTAAGAGTGAATTAACATAGCAGGGAATTTAAGGTGCTAGTAGTGAGATTAAGGTGGCAAGGGGTTTAATTGATCATAGTGACTTTAAAGTAGCAGGGAATTTAAGGTGGTAGTAGGTGGTAGGTTTCTGTTGTTCCATTCTTCATTAAATTTCTACACAGTGTAAACAGTGGCTCATGTGGTCTAATGAGGCATAAAGGTAGAAATTGACCAAAATGGAGACACGTGGTATCCTTTGGACAGCGACGGAATGCTTCTCTTCGGTTGCTTTAGCTTGAGCCGCTGTGCTACTGCACCATCGGAGGTCAGCTAATTGGAGAAAACGCAGAATGCCGAAGTGGAACTGTAGTTGCTGTACGAGCACTGTCGTTGACCTCTGCTAGTCTTGTTGTTTTCTTGAACAGGAGTGGAGACTTTGTTGGTAAGTTTTCGATAACATGGACCACTGGGACACCTTTCGGTTGTCCTATCATCTGAACGAGCCTACACGATGGGTGACTGCCTCTACCTTTCATTAAAATTGAGGTGTTGAGGTCCGCCCAGGAAGTGAGTCCCCCCATCTAGGAGCTAGGATGTCTGAGGGATCCCTGCTACAAATGGCATTGTTAGATTGGGAAGCAGATGTAGAATGGGCTACCCATTGGAGACCGTTACGAGATGGACAGGGGGGACTACTGTCCACAGCCCCCACATATCGCCAGAGAGAGAGAGGGCAGGAGACAGAGAAGAACGTACGAGTGAAGTTACGAAGTTTCAAGAATGCCACTCCCTCCTCTTCAGACCGCGGTTCTGTCCCAGTGATGTAGACCCCCACCTGACGGGGTCCTAATGGAGATATGGCTCCACTTCTTGATGGGTATGAAGATGGTAAAGCAGGTTATCGGCTTTAGGACTGGCGCCAGCAGCGTTCTGGTGATGGAGGCAGGTACTGGCGAACCTCACCGTGTACAGGAACCGGAGTCCTGAGGCCTACATCAGTGTCCTATAGGACGTGTGATCAGTCCTAATCCCATTTCACCCCTTGCCCCTAACGCTTAGCACCACCCCTCCATTTTGCGTTTGGGTTCCGTTAACAAGGAGTTTGAGATCCTCAGTGGAGCTGAAAGTGGGTGGTGCAGACACATTGCGGTGGTAGCAATGTCCTATTTGACAGGTGTTTGTGCCAATCTGCCTGCGCTGTGGGGTAGCTGGGGCATTGGTGGTGCCTGCTGTCTCTGCCGTTTGTGGTGGTGGTAACTCTGGGCTCCTGCAGGTGGTGTTGCACATTTGACTTGGAGAAGGCTGGGCACAGTTTACCTGATGGCTGATTGTGCAGTTTAGTCTGCTGGTGGTGGTGTTTCTTTCTTCATCTTCTCATGCCACTGAGATCCCCACCGTCTGTCCAATGCTTGCGTGAGCACCATCCTTGCAGTCCAGCGCTGCTTACCGGTAACATGTTTGTCCTTGATTTCAGGACAGCCAGCAAGGGGGTGTCTCTAACATCGCTCTGGGGACGTTAATGAGTTTTGATGCGGCGTCAGCAATGACACGGTTCCGTGGAACAGTCGGAGCGACTGGGATGCAGATCGTAACGACCGTAAGGGGACATACATGCAAAGTTGGTCCAGGACACGTGCTGGTATGAATTCTCCAGGTGTTACCCATACGGGACTTTATTATCGGATGTATGGACATGCGTACAGATGGACACATGTTCACCCAGTTTATAGAGGTCCTATAATAATGTGTATTGTATAATGATGTGTGTACGTACGTATATAGATCGTTTCGCATGGTATAATACATTAACACTATGTAATTAATTTATATATCCAGGGTTATGAAGACACAGGTTCCATTTGATGAACCTCCTGTCCATTCTAGAGGTAGACGTGTTCATGTATAGACGGACTCAAGGTTGGAATACTGTCCATGTCCATGTGTATAACTGGAGAGTTCTATAGATAATGGGATACATGTGTACATATGGTTTCATATATAGATTTATTTTTAAGGTGGCATTATTGAATTGAAGGTGGCAGGGAATTTAAGGCGGTAAGAGTGAATTTAAGGTGGCAGCAAATTTAATGTGGTAAGAGTGAATTTAAGGTAGCGAGGAGTTTAAGGTGATAGGAGTGAGTTTAGGGTAGCAGACAATTTAAGGTGGTAGTTGTGAATTGAAGGTGGCAGGGAATTTAAGGTGGTAGTTGTGAATTGAAGGTGGCAGGAAGTTTAAGGTGGTAGTAGTGACTTTTTAATGTAGCAGGGAATTTAAGGTGGTAGGAGTGAATTTAGGGTAGCAGGCAATTTAAGGTGTTTTGAATTGAAGGTAGCAGGGAATTTAAGGTGGTAGTAATGAATTTAAGGTAGCAGTGAGTTTTAAGTGGTAGAAGTCATTTTCCGGTGGTAAGAGTAGTAGTAGTGAGTTTAAGGTGGTAGGAGACAAATTACATACAACTTCCATTATGAATTTCAAACGTAATGTCTGCTTTGTATGTAGGTGTGTGATGTCCACATGTACAGATGGCCTTTGGGGTGGAAATACTGTAAATGTACATGAGCTGATCCTGGAGATTTTTTATAGATGTGTGACAGTTACATACATAGTTTTAGATTTATTTTATACATATGTTTCCTATATGTATTTCTGTAACAGATGGATAAATAATGTAAATACACAGTGTGGTATCAATACAGTGTGGTATCAGTACAGTGTGGTACACAGTGCCGATGCATTCTTTCTCACCACCAGAGGGCACAGAAGAGACCCCCAAAAACCACAGATAGCAGGCCGCGCTTTATTATTTTACTATTTCTTAACACTTTATAAGTTTCAAGTTACAAAATGGGAAGAAAAGAACAAACATCCCCGAACCCGTTATACCCACCCACCCCAAGGCCTCGTAGAACAAACAACCTGACCCTTTAAACCCACCCACCCCAAGGCCTCATAGAACAAACACCCCTGCCCTGTTAAACCCACCCACCCCAAGGCCTCGTAGAACAAACACCCCGACCTGTTAAATCCACCCACCCCAAGGCCTCGTAGAACAAACACCCCTGCCCCGTTAAACCCACCCACCCCAAGGCCTCCTAGAACAAAAACCCCTGCCCCGTTAAACCCACCCACCCCAAGGCCTCGTAGAACAAACACCCCTGCCCCGTTAAACCCACCCACCCCAAGGCCTCGTAGAACAAACACCCCTGCCCTGTTAAACCCACCCACCCCAAGGCCTCATAGAACAAACACCGTGACCTGTTAAACCCACCCACCCCAAGGCCTCATAGAACAAACACCCCTGACCCATTAGCACAGTTGTAGCACAGTTCCCAAAGGCTCCCCTCCTACGTGTCCTACGTAGCACACTTGTCAATTTCTGGCATCTACACCAAAACGTGTCCAGTAGGACATGGTGGACACATGTCTGAATCCCAGATAGACATGTGATGCATTGCTAGTTGCAGGAGCACCTTGTTCAACATGGTGCACTACTTAGGAAATCATTTGGGATCCAGCCAGCGCTGTTGCTCAGTACTCGGACACGCAGCGTGTCGTTTTGAATGAAGCATCTTCATTGGGAATCGTCTGTAGACTGGTCGGAGCTGTCTGTATGGGCTGCGTCTCACATGTGCGGAGGCCATGTGAGTGGGATGGAGGGGTTTCAGTGTTGGTATATAAACCACAGCTCCAAACTAAATATGCAGGTAAATTGTTAAAGAATATCCGCTGTAGGCTGAGATGGTGCAAGACCTCGCTAAGCCACTTATCCCCGTTCCCAAAACCTCCAGTGGTGGTGTTCTGGTATTCCGGAGCCGATGAAGAAGCAACACCTCCTTATCAATTCCCTCACAATGAACTAATTCCTGTCCTGCACCTCCTCCTCCTCCTGCTCCAGCTCCTCATTCCACAGTCTGCTGTCCTTCAGCTCTGGACTGCAGGAGGACCAGCTCTAGTTCCTTATACTTAACTGCCCCCTGCTGACCTGTGGAGACCAGTGCACCCCAATAAGCACAACACTCTTGATCGGGGACTTCCAGGAGTTGCTATGGTGTTCTGTGTGGTTATGGTGTCACATGTGGTTGTTAAGGTGCTGCTTATCAGTTGCTATGGTATTCCGTGTGGTTATGGTGTCACGTGGTTGTTAAGGTGCTGCTAATCAGTTGCTATGGTATTCCATGTGGTTGTTAAGGTGCTGCTAGTCAGTTGCTATTGTATTCCGTGTGGTTATGGTGTCCGAGGTGGTCGCTAGGGTTTTGGTAATCAGTTACTATAGTACTCTGTTTGCTTATAGTGTCCCAGGTGGTTGTTAGGGTGCTGCTAATCCGTTGCTATGGTATTCCCTGTGGTTATGGTGTCATGTGGTTTTTAAAGTGCTGCTAATCAGTTGCTATGGTATTCCATGTGGTTATGGTGTCGCATGTGGTTGTTAAGGTGCTGCTAATCAGTTGCTATGGATTTCCGTGTGGTTATGGTGTCACATGTGGTTGTTCTGGTGACGATTCCGGGCACTGGCGAGTCTGGAAATCACAGATAAGATCAAGACTGGGATGGTCTGTTGGAGCTTACATGCCTGTGATCGGATGTTGCAAGTGGCTCATGTTCTACAAGCATCTACCTGAAGAAAACAGGTCAACTGAACACAAAGCCACGGGGGCAGGTTACCTGTGATGACGAGGGCGAGAGAGCCACTCTTCGACGAGAGGTTATGGATGGAAATCTCAGGTGACCAGTTAAGGTCATCAAACTCCATCGTATCTATAGTCCTGTCATTCCAGAAGATCACGTGGTTCTCATAGACGCAGCTGTACTTTTCTTGGTGGAAATCTTAGGCGACAGTAAAGAAGGAGGAGGCAGAGTGATTGATGGCTGACTGGGTGTGGCTTCTGTTGTCCCAGGGCAGTTTGAGGTGGAAGGAGCCTCCGGGGTACTGCGGCTGAGTGGAGCAGGTGATGGAGAAGCCGTGAACCCTGAACACCTCTGGCGGTCCCTGGATACTCTTATGGGAGTGGAGAAATAGATGTTGGGTCGGAACAGGAAACCTGTGAACAGGTGTTCAACAAAGCTGGTTCATTTGTTTGGAATTCTTTGCCGGCTCTGACCGGATATTTGTTTTAATGCACCGAGTTACCTGAACAGATCACGCCGGCGGCAGACCTCCGGAACGGCATCTCAGAAATCAAGCATTTCTTCGGTGTGGATTCCGAACCTGTACACTTCATTGTAAACCCCCATTTCCACCTCGTCTCCCTCCAACTCGCTCTCCATAGCTGCAACAGCCGAGCCGCAGTCCAGCTGCTGGCACACCACAGCAGCCTCTTTCAGGGTCCACATATATGCTTTCAGTCTCCTCCACCTTCCTTTATCGAACACCTGCACCTCCCCGCCACAGCGACTGCCCTGCTTCCCCAGCCGCACCACTTCAGACGTTGATGGCATTCATGGAAAACACACCAGAGGCACTCGTCAGAAACTCCTCAGACCACATACCTGTTGACTGCTATGGGTAACATTCCATCACTCTTACCTGAGCAGGTGAGTCCGACGGCACTGCCACGTGTGCAGGTGTGCCCCTCTCTGGTGCTACAATTCAGGAGATGGTTCTCTGTCCCATTACACCGGAACTCTTCCTGTTTGTTAAGAGGCTCCGATAGTTCCCCATACGTTATATGGCCCAAAGTATGTGGACACCTTCTAAATTCACGTCAGCCACACACATTGCTCAGCCAATCAGTGCCCAGTACACTGCATAGCCACTTTTGAAGAGCAATGGAGGAAAGCGTGCAGCATGTAATGGTCTGTTGCATCACCCACGAGAGCTCTAAACCACCTTGGGTAGCTCCATAAGCACACCAACCAAGCATTAAGAGCTCCAAAACACGGCACTGCTTTTTGTCGGTGTCAGGTGGAAAGGTGTATAGCGCCACCACTGGCTTGCAGGTTCTGCAAACTCCAGGATGGGAATCTGGTGACTAGAGGCCGAAACCGTACAACATTTTAAACAGGTTCTTCAAGGGCTCTTTACAAAATCCAGGACTGGGAACCAGAGTTCTTTGAAAGTCTGGATTGGAAGATCCTTGGTTTATAATGAATAACCCTCAGAATTAGTAGAATTTACCTCTGGGATCAATAAAGTATCTTTCCAATTATCTATCCATCCATCCAGTAAGCACTCATAGATAATGGGATCTACCATTGTTTACAAAATCCAGGACTAGGAACTGGAGTTCTTCAAAAGTCTGGATTTGGAGATCGTTGGCCTATAGTAATCATTGGTAGGTTCCATTAACAATGAGTGTTTACAAATTCCAGGACCGGAATTTGGATTTAGGGTCCAGATTTAAAGACCTCTGGAATAAAGGATCTATGCACATTTTGGTTGAACACGTACATGAATAATTCAAAGCTCTCAATTAAATCTTATCTGTTTCTTGCAGATGCCTTCCAGAGGGAACCCACACTAGTGGAAAGGTGTTCTATGGCGTGATGACTCCACCAATCTGAATTTGGCGGATGAATCCAGGACAGTGTTGCCTACTTGGAGTTTGGTGGAGGAGGGATAATAGTCTGGGGCTGTTTTGCAGGGTTTAGAGCCAGGCCCTTGGGTGCAGTAATGGGCCATATGTTGGCTTGCTAATTCAGCGTTGGCTAGCTGCTCTCTTGCCCAACTGGAATTGGTGCTAGTTATAACGCCAACGGAGTGTTTGTTGGGTTCTTGTTCTGGGAATGCTCTTATCTAGTTTGGTCGTTCCACCACACCTCTTTTTTACCTGAGCAGGTAACCTCAACATGGGGTGCGATGTATTCACTACAGTGGTTCCTGCGTTCCCTCAGGGCAGACTCCAAACCATCACACTGTATCAAAATGTCCGGTCCAGGCTGATCCCTTGCAGGCTTGATTGCTGTAGTCGCTACCACAGAGCCACAGTCCAGCTGTCGGCACAAGACGATGGCCTCCTCCATGGACCATTCTTCTTCACTCACACTCCTCCAATGTCCACTGTGGAACATCTCCAACGCTCCAGCTCAGTGACTGCTCCCATCCACCAGTCTCACGTCGCCAGGCTCTGGACAGAGAAGGAAGAAAGGTGCTGCCATTTGAAGCCACTCTGCCTTGTGAATGCCACCTTGTGTAATCCGTACCTGAACAGGTGAGTCCCACAGCACTGCCACGGATACAGGTACTCCCTCTGCTTGAGGTGCTACAGGTACCGAGACGGTTCTCTGTACCTCTACACTGGAACTCTTTGTTCCCGTACGGGAGTTCCCCTTCTCCAAAGAGCGCCCCCTGTAGAGTGAGTGGAGCTCGACAGCCCAGCTCCCTACAGAGCACCTCTGCATCCTGCCGGTCAAAGTCAGCCTCTATACCGTGGTCCAGGACGGATGGGACTTCACCTCCACGCTCCCAGAGCAGAGTCCGGCTCCGTCCACAAGCCTCACAGAGTCTGGGAACATACGAGTCAGTACAGAGTCAGACCTAACCCATCAAGGTCAGCCGTAATTTGTGTTTGATAAGTTACAACTCTCACCTGACAGGTGATGAACATGGTGAAGCCTAGGTAGTCATAGGTGAGCTGCTGTCTGCACTGTGAAATGGCTGACACGTTGCCTTCACATTTGATTGAGATTAGAGGTTCCTCCTCATCTCTCGGATTAAAGTCACGTCTGAAAGTCAGATCGATTACGTTCCCAAAGCCCAGCTCTCTGCACACCACCATAGCAGCCCAGTAGTCCAGTCCTTTACTTGTCTCTCTTCACCATCTTCCCTCATAAAGGACCTCTGGGGTCCCAGAGCAGTGGTCATCTCCGTCCACCAATCTGACCCAAGTCGTCTCTAACCAGAGAAGAGGAGACCAGAGGATGTGTTTAGGCACAGGGTTCTGATAGGAACTGAATCTGGTTCAATAACACTGGTGACCTAGAACAGGGGTCTTCAAATCTAGACCTGGAATCCATGCTCCGGTCCTGGCAGGTTCTGCAAACTGCAGGATGGGAATCTGGTGACTAGAGGCTGAAACCATAGAACCTTTTAAACAGGTTCTTCAAGGGTTCTTTACAAAATCCAGGACTGGGAACTGGAGTTCCTCATTGAGATCCTTGGACTATAATGAAGAACCCTCGGAACTAGTAGAATTTCCCTCTGGGATCAATAAAGTCTGTCTGTCTGTCCGTCTGTCTATTGATCGAACGTTCTATCTATCTATCTATATATCTATCTATCTATCTATCTATCTATCTGTCTATTGATCGATTGTTCTGTCTATCTATTGATCCATCTATCTATTTGTCTGTCTGTCTATCGTTCTGTCTATTGATTGATTGGTCTGTCTGTCTGTCTATCGGTCTATCTATCTATTGATCTATCTATCGATCGTTCTATCTGTCTGTCTATCTGTATCTATCTATTGGTCTGTCTGTCTGTCTATCGTTCTATCTATCTATTGATCTATCTATCTATCGATCGTTCTATTTGTCTGTCTATCTGTATCTATCTATTGGTCTATCTGTCTGTCTGTCTATTGATCGATCGATCGATCGTTCTGTTGTTCTATCTATCTATCTATCTATCTATCTATCTATCTATCTATCTATCTATCTATCTATCTATCTGTGTCTATTGATCGATATCTCTATCTATTGATCTATCTATCTATCTATTGATCATTCTATCTATCTTTCTGTCTGTCTGTTCTTTCCTGGTTGCTGCAAATCAGTTGCTACAGTATTCCGTGTGGTTATGGTGTTCGAGGTGATCACTAGGGTGTTGTTAATCAGTTACTGTAGTACTCTGTGTGGCTATGGTGTCCCAGGTGGTTGTTAGGGTGCTGCTAATTCCGATCTAACATGCGTGGCTCCAAGGCTACATTTACACAGCATGTGAAAATGTATGACCAGCAAAACAAGACGTTCAATCTGATATTGTCAATTCCAATTCGTATGTGGTCAGGAATTCCTAATTGTGGTCCTGGAGCTCTGCCACCTTGGAGAGAGTTGCGATCGACATGCCTGGCTCCAAGGCTACATTTACACAGCGGGTAAAAGTGTGAGAACAGCAAAAAAGACAGTCTGATAGTCATTTCCGATCTGAGACGTTTCATATGTGGTTTTAAAACCCAATATCCAACTCTATACATTCATCAAAGCCGCTTTGTGTCCAGAGAGTTGTGTTCGGATAGTGTCCATCCGAAATGTGCTCGTTATAGAACGAGGCTTTGTGTCCAGAGAGTGGTGTCGGATGTGTGTCCATCCGAATGTGCTGCTAATCCGTTGCTACAGTATTCCGTGTGGTTATAGTGTCCCAGGTGGTTGTTAGGGTGCTGCTAATCCGTTGCTATGGTATTCCCTGTGGTTATGGTGTCACATGTGGTTTTTAAAGTGCTGCTAATCAGTTGCTACAGTATTCCATGTGGTTATGGTGTCGCACGTGGTTTTTAAGGTGCTGCTAATCAGTTGCTATGGTACTCCGTGTGGTTATGGTGTCGCACGTGGTTGTTAAGGTGCTGCTAGTCAGTTGCTATGGCATTCCATGTGGTTATGGTATCCCAGACATCAGATCTTTACAGGAAGACCACTGGAAGTGAACCTTCACTGTACCGTGACTGTGAGACCTTCTAATCTGAATTACCCCGGTGTTGCCAGAGTCCTACCTGCAGTGGAGCAAAGGAGCATCAGTATCCCCATCCTCAGCATGCTGCTGGAGGCTGGAACTTCATGGTCTCCGGAGTCTTGGTGCGCCTGCATGAGACGAGTGTTTGAGCGGGGCATTTTTTCAGAACGTGTGATGATCTTATCTGACTTCGGCTCCTTCTGGTAAATTCTTGCGCAATAGTGGAACATCACTGCTGGGGACACATGTACACACACAGCCATATGTGGTGCCAGAGGACCACAAATCGAGGTGAACGTGGGGGCACATGGGAGACTGGGAGACCCATACGACGGTTCAGGACTGCTGTTCCCAAAAGGAGCTTTACCGAACTGTCATTGGTAGAACCGGGCATTGACCTTGAACACTCGTCGCTGTAACAGTCAAGATGATCTTAGTGCTGTAGTGTCCAGCTGCTGGCTCCACACTGTAGATATGTTAGCCTGGGTGGTTGCTGGGGTGTTGCCTATCAGTTGCTATGGTATTCCACAAGCTGGTTGAGTTATGTCAGAGCTCCATGTGGTCATTATAGTATCCCAGGTGACTGCGGGGGTGTTGCTATGATATTCCATGTGGTTGTTATAGTGTCTTCTGTGGTTACTATGGTGTTGCTAATCAGTCACTATGGTATTTCATGTGGTTATGTGGTTATGGTGCCCAAGGTGGTCGCTAAGGTGTTGTTAATCAGTTACTATGGTATTCCAGGTTGCTGCTAATCAGTTGCTATGATACTCCATGTGGTTATGGTGTCCCATGTGGTTGTTAAGGTGCTGCTAATCAGTTGCTATGATACTCCATGTGGTTATGGTATCCTAGGTGGTTACTGAGTTTTGCTAATCAGTTGCTACTCTGTATTCTATGTAGTTGTCAGGGTGCTGCTAATTAGTTGCTATGGTATTCCATGTGCTTATGGTATGCTAAGCGGTTACTAGGGTATAACCATATACTACATTGTTGCTAATCAGTCGCTAAGACATTTAAGTAGTTTTCTACAATATTCCATGTGGTTGTGGGGTTATTGTTACAGTTGCTATGGCATTGCTACTCAGTATTCTATGTGATTGTTATAATATCCCGGGGTGTTGCTAATCCATCACTGTGGTATCCCAGGTATACGCTGGGGTGTTGTCAATCAGTTTCTATTGTATTTCATGTGGTTGTTATGGTGGCCAAGGTAGTCACTAAGGTGTTGTTAATCAGTTACTGTGGTGTTCTGTGTGTTTATAGTGTTCCTGGCTGCTGGAAATCAGTTGTTACAGTATTCCACGTGGCTATGGTAGCCGAGGTGGTAGCTAGGGTGTTGTTAATCAGTCACTATAGTACTACGTGTAGTTATGGTGTCCCAGGTGGTTGTTAGGGTGCTGCTAAGTAGTTGCTATGGTATTCCATGTGGTTATGATATCCCACATAGTTACTAGGGTGTTGCTAAGCAGCATCCCATGTGGTGATGGTCTCCCAGATGGTTACTAGTGTGTTGCTAAACAGTTGCTATTCAGTATGCCATGTGGTTGTTATGCTATCCTCGGTGGTTGCTAGGGTATAACCATATACTAGGGTGTTGCTAATCAGTCGCTAAGAAGTATCCCAAGTGGTTGATGGGGTGTTGCTAATCAGTTGCTATGGTATGCCAGATGGTTACTAGGGTGTCACTAAGCAGTATCCCATGTGGTTATGGTCTCCCAGATGGTTACTAGTGTGTTGCTAACCAGTTGCTATTCAGTATTCCATGTGGTTGTCTGGGTGCTGCTAATTATTTGCTATTATATTCCATGTTGTTGGTGTTCTGTCCTCGATGGCTGCTAGGGTATAACCATATACTAGGGTGTTGATAATCAGTCGCTAAGAAGTATCCCAGGTGGTTGCAGGGGTGTTGCTAATCAGTTGCTATGGTATGCCAGATGGTTAGTAGGGTGTTGCTACTCAGTATTCTTTATGGTTGTTATAGTACCCTGGGTGGTTACTAGTGTGTTGCTAATCCGCCACTACGGTTTTCCATGTGGTGGTTATGGTATCCCGGGTATATGCTGGGGTTGCTAATCAGTTGCTATGGTATTTAATGTGGTTGTTATCGGCTAATCAGTTCTTGGGTTGTTGCCATCTGGAATGGCCGCTCGCAGGTAATCTATATGCTCCGTCATCGTGGTACTGTTGAGCAGCACCCTCTATTGTTGATGTGTTCTTTGATGCTTCCCTGAATAGCAAGCCTTGATGGAACAAGTTCCTGCTGGTCCAAACGGGCTGCATGTGGCCCATGTGGTGGGCAGCCAGGATTAATGCTATAGAGGGGACATTGGTAGTAGTAGGATAAGAGATTCACACCATTCAGAGATAAACAGTAACTCATGGACTTATTTATTTATTTATTAATACATTTAATAGTGCACTTTGTGATTAATCTGTACAGAAATAATATTATTAATAATAAAAAAGATAAACATTCTTTTCACTTCTGTAACTGAAGATTTTCTGGTTAACACTGTCAAATGGGAATCTGTTCCCATCCCGTGAAGGAATCCATCCGCCCAAAAATCTATTCCTACTCTACTATTCTACTCTTACCCCAGGAGTCGGATCTGTAGTTTGCACCATTGGTTTTGCTCTGCGGCTATGATGCTAAGGTGGCTAACACCTCTTTTTCATGTTAGCCACCTTAGCATTGATTAGCCGATACTTGTTGTGTTATGTAGCACTTACTGCACCTGGCGTGTTCAGTACCCAAAATGCATTGCCCTGAATCCATATGGCAAACCCAATGCCAATTAAGAATTGGACTGATGTAGAGGCTAATGGCTAATAGCGCGGCTAAGTTAGTTCCAAAGCTTTGGTTTACCCAAAGGTCTTCTGAAAGGAGTTTTCCTGGGTGTTAAAATGGAAGAACCCAAAATCCAAGATGGCCGCTGCTACGATTTTCAGCTATGCCTTACGGTTTACATGTTGGCTACATTAGCTTCCAATGCTAAGTACAACAGATCTGTACATTTGGGGTAAGAATGAAAACCGCTAGTATAATTTTTCAGCCCAGCATTCCTTCGAACTCTGACATCCTCTCCCATTGGCACAAGAACAAGAGCCCCTTGTGTTTACTCTCAGACTTCCCTCTTAGTTCCTCGATCCGTCATTCCCTCCAAGTAGCCAAAGAGATGTGGTCAGAACCCAGTGAAAGCTCTGCGCGTACGTTTTGGTCCGTCACTACGTTGGTATACGTTGGTCTACGTTGGTCTGATAGCGTTAGTGAGAATGCTCCTCTTCTATAAAATACATTTGGTTGGGATTGGCTGTAGCATGTTTAACCTTTTTGGGCCTGTCCCACTAGCCGGGACACTTTCCACCACAGTAACATTTGACTAGAGTCTTAAATCAGGAAACCTTCATTGTTGTACTGCGCGTTGAGCGGGCTGCCAGCTGGGACAATCACCCTTTCACACTCAGGTACTGAAGGGGCTAAGTTGGGACACCTTTCAGCGCATGAGTTTGACAGGGCCACAAATCGGGACACATTTTACTAGGCCGTGATTCCACAGGAGTAGTGGTGTTCAACTGGGCTGTGATTCTACAGTGGTTGATTGGGTCCTGGGTCAGAATTGTTTTTCACCACAGTACAGGAGTTTGACTGGGACACAAGACCGGGCCGTGATTCCAAAGGGGTCCAGGAGTTTTTTTAACTGGGGTGCTGAAGTTTGACTGGGCTGCACTCTGTGATACATTTTACTTTGGTAGCAGAGTGGGACAAGGGGACAAGCTTGGTGAGTTCAGAACACAGATTCCACACCAGGTCTAGACTTCTATTTTAATGTAAGTAAACTGATGTTGACCAGGTTAAGGCCATTTAAGTAATTGAGATGTTAAAGATATGAAGACTGAAAATAAAAGAGAGCATTTTCACTAGCGATCTCAAACATCCGGGACCCATCCATCTCACTTTCACGTACACACTCACTCATATCATCTTGTTCTCAGAACCCTAGTTCAAGTCCCTTCCTGTGACACCGTTGCAAATAAGGTCCCTGGTCCATGATGTCACAGTAGCATGTCCTTTTCTAGCTTTTGCTGAGTCTGCACACTGTCTGCGTCGCCTTCCTCCGCTACATGAGAGTCCACGGAGAAGAAGAAACACAAGCCATGTGACACTTCAGGTGGTCACGTGTTTATTTGTCCAGCGTGCATGTGAAAGCGCCTCGTATATCCAGTTCAGACACGCACAGATGGCCATACAGCTTGTTATACCACTCTGGGCAGCGCCCCCTGGAGGAGAGGAAGAGAAAGAAATGAGTGTTCTGTGGTATATATGTACATATGCAGTGTAATAAAGATGTATGAATGTATGTATGCTTAGACTGGAGTTAGAAAGAAAGACAGGAATGTTTGACGTTTTCCTACTCCCAGCTCTTTCCCCATATATGCATTTGTGTATATATATGTCCGTATGTATTCTAATATATGCAAATTTATTTGTATGTTTTCGTAAGTGTACTAATATATTTGTATGTTTTTGTAAGTGCAATAATGTATTCTAATATATGCTAATATATGTGTATTCGCAAGTGCACTAATGTATTCTAATATATTCATATGTATTCTAATATATGCAAATTTATTCGTATGTTTTCGTAAGCGCACCAACGTATTCTAATATATTCTTATGTATTCTAATATATGCAAATTTATTCGTATGTTTTCGTAAGCGCACCAACGTATTCTAATATATTCGTATGTATTCTAATATATTCGTATGTATTCTAATATATGCAAATTTATTCGTATGTTTTCGTAAGCGCACTAACGTATTCTAATATATTCTTATGTATTCTAATATATTCGTATGTATTCTAATATATGCAAATTTATTCGTATGTTTTCGTAAGCGCACGAACGTATTCTAATATATTCGTATGTATTCTAATATATTCTTATGTATTCTAATATATGCAAATTTATTCGTATGTTTTCGTAAGCGCACGAACGTATTCTAATATATTCGTATGTATTCTAATATATTCTTATGTATTCTAATATATGCAAATGTATTCGTATGTTTTCGTAAGTGCACTAACGTATTCTAATATATTCGTATGTATTCTAATATATTCGTATGTATTCTAATATATGCAAATTTATTCGTATGTTTTCATATGTGTACTTATGTATTCTAATATTTTCATGTGTTTCATATATATATATATATAAAGAAATCTGTAAATGTAAAAACACACACACCCCCCTTACACAACCCCTAAAAGAAAAAAAAAACATGACCAACGTTTTGGGACCTCAGATTCCTTTATGTACTGCATTAACACTAGCATGCCTCTGTGCTGGACATCACCAGCACGATAATCAGTAAGCACTGTTGGTGTGTTAAGAAGGTGACTGTTTAGAAATGCTGGCAAGTTCTCTAAGCTCAGGCCACATGTTTTGTGCTTGGATAAATCTCTGGGAAGATGAGCATCCATCCATCTCAACACTGACATGCTCTATATCCAGAAACTTGTCCGGTCCATGCTGTCCAGGCGTTGCCTGCAGTCTGCTCTGGAGATGTACGTGGGATGGCTATTGTTGGTCCCACAGGGTTCAATGAAGTAGAGTGACATTAGCGCCCTTCATCGCCGCGCCCTCATGATCCACTGATACGCTCACCAATGCACAGGCGCCTTTAGAAATGTCCGTCACCCATGACCTGCAAAACATACCCCTTAGAATTACAGGTACTGTTGATTTGCTGTACAGCCATCCTAAACAAACTACCTCTGTACAGTACATAGATTACTAATGTCCACCACTGGGTGGCGGTATAGCCGTACCAAACGACACGCATAACCCTAGTGCACTGTGCATTACACTGAATGTGTGCTGCATTATCACCACTAGATGGCACTACAACTGTAATGGTGCCATACAGTTATATTGGCTGTTCTAACACCCACATGGGGAAACCAGCGGTGCTGACTTGGGTTTCGCCCCTGGCACAGTTCCCTCATAACCCATGCTGGCTAACAAGACCACCTTCTCTTGACGTCCAGTCACCTGAGAACCACATAGTCTGGCCGTCGTTTGCCTGCGAGGAGTGACCTCGACGTTAGCTTCCTCTACACCTCCAGTTACACACAGTACAGCCTAGCATGGCACTCATGCTGCCGGGTAAGCCTACACAAGCCTTGGCAAACACTAACTGCTAATCCCATTGCGCTAGCCAACGGGCATCAGGGATGGGATTGGGGAGGGAGGACTGTCCCACCCACCTAAAAAAAGCGAGGACAGGCCTATCCTCTTTGTTACGGATGGCTGTAGCATCGCCTGCTCGTGTTGTCAGTAGCGTCTAAGCATTACACAGAAGAGAGAACCGCAGCCTAGTTAACCATGTACCTTTCGGTAGGGCAGCTCTGCCCTTTCGTAACCTTTGAACTTGTCCTTGGCTTCTTTCAGCAGCGCCTTGGTGCTCTCCTTAGCGAAGCTCCTGTAGCCGTCCAGCAGCTCGTCCATCCGCATTGGACTCAGAGCCTCCACATATGAGTTACTGCAGCGGGACAACTCCTCCGACACCTGGGAGAGAGATGGATTAGCATGAGGTTAGCATTAGCATCGCCAAACTCACTATAATGGATCTCAAAAGTAAGGCACAGCAAATGTAGGTATGTGGGCGGAGCCTGTTTCAGCCATTGAATGAAGTGATAAACAGACCCAAACCCTGAGACAGAATTGCGGAGAGTCTGGAAAGGGCAGCTGGAGCTCATCCTGTGCACTCATGCTTCCTCACTCCTCTCCTTCTGGTGCATGAGTACAGATAAATCTGTAATCTCCGCTCAGCGACAACATCGGCCCTCCTACGTCCATGCTGACGCTACAGGGGTCAGATTAACGCAGTAACTTATTTTAGAGCGGCTGACCGGCTATAATTAGCTCCTCGCCATGGAAACGGTCAGCAAATATGAAATTATAAGCTCGGTGTGGAACCGGAGTGGCTCAGCTTAACCCAATCCAGGGGGCAATCACAATTAATACGAAGCATTCATTTATTAGCTTTAGGTGGGATAGCTTTGGCGCTTTCATGGAAGGGATTCCATGTCCCCAAGGACATGATCTCGGAACCTGAACATCTGAGGACAAGGAGAAGCTCAGGGCTAAATGTGGGTGGGAACTTAAATTCAATATGGCAGATGTCTAACCGAATTCAACCCAAGCTAAGTTTGGTGTTTGCCTCCAGTTTTGGACTGAAGCTACGGAGCTAGCATAGCATGAATAATTGAAACTTAGCATGCGCCAACACTTAGCATGATGCTAACTGCTCTGGTGTTAAATAGTTCCCTCTAACAGACTTGCTCATGTGGCTTTTGACACACTGTTATTGATTACCATGGACGAGCATCCCTCACATGGGCCCCAATCGTCCTTGTTAACTCCATTAGCCTTATAGCGCCAGGCGCATTTGCACAGATGGTAAACAGGTCTGGCTAACTGGCTTTGGGGGGAAAACAACTGTTTGTGTTGGTGTAAACTCTCCGTTTAGATGTACTGATTGGAGGCGGTGGTCCGGAGCCACGCTTGATTGAGTACTGAGCCGTATCAGTGTGTCTGGGGGGCAGTTCAGGGGTCAGTTCATGTGAATAGGCTCCACTGTCCTCTCATTTTGAAGGGGGCCACATCCCCTGGGGCATTCTGGGTGTTGTGCCTAAGGGAGCTCTGAGGAACTAAGAAGAGTCCCGAACGAACGCTAAATGTGAGTTATGTAAGAATAATGCGGCGTCTGTTATGTCGAGCTTTGGGAACGAGAGACGTGGCACCATCAGTGCACGCCGACACATAGAGCCCCCTTGTGCAAGAGGAATATGGTGACCGCCCCGGTCGTTGGGGTCAGCCATACATACACATGGCCGATTCTGGGAAAGAATGTTTTCAGAGGGTTGTTTTTCTCATAAATCTACTAGAACCAATGGGGTTCTATTTGGAGAGTGTTCTCATGGGTTGGGACTAGAGGGCACTAGGGGGAGGACAAAATGAATGGAGCTCTACGGCACACAAAGTAGCATAAATGCTAACTCAGGGACTTTGTAAAACTGATGGTGGTAAATGACTTAGCCGATTAGTATTACTCAGCTCTCAGGGGCAGTTAGCTAGCTCTAGCTGCTAGGGTAAAACTGATCACAAACCTATTCCCAATAGAGCTTTTATCAAAAAATTAGCATGTCAGCATCGATAGCAGATTAGCTTCACTCCCTTGCTATCCAATGAGCCAATGAGTATGCAAGCCTACCAACCAATCAGCACTCAGAAATAATACTGCTAACGCTTCAGTGCTAGACTAGCTTCTAGCATGTTACCGTCCAAAACCTTTTCTATTCCCTGTAGCGCAATGCAAAGATGACATGAACTTTTCATTAATGCACACAGGAAGCTACGGTAGAAACACCTCTGGCTGCAGATTAGGAGAGTTTAAGGGAGCACTGTCAAACTCACAGACTGGATCATCTGTTAGATCTTACCGTGGAAAGAGAGTTGAGTGGTCCTGTTTCCGTAATGGCAAACATCTTCCCAGGAACAAGCTCGAGCTCCATCTCCGGAAGATCTCTTCATCTGTAGAGCGCAGAAGTACAAGCCGAGGTCTGACTCGCTGACGTTCCTCACCAGGAGTTCATGGTTTGGTGGCAGTCGTTGAACCTAAAGGAGTAGCGTGGATGGGACCCGTCCAGCAACACCATGTGCTCATGTGAGGAGTTCCTAAACCAAACGGTGTCAAATCCAGACCTCCAAACACAGTCACTGTAGAGAACGACATCATCTCCTGGTCTGACTCTCATCTCCACGTCTGCTCCAGAGATCCTGGAGAACCAAACACCTGTAACAGACCAAACACAAATCACACAAGTTACAGCCAAATATCAGTTCTCCCGAGGGCAGTCATGTGTCGAAAGAGACACTGTGAGCTTATGTAAGGGTTTACTTACACATGAAAGTGATGAGAGCGGCTCTCGATCTCTCCATCTCAGAGACTGGTGCTGGGTGGGGGACGATAGAGAGGGTCTTTCAAGGGGATGTCTGTGTAATGGTCTGATTGGTCCATGTCAGTGGAACATTTCTATTTTCGGTCACATCCCGTATCATAGTGGTTAGTCTTGCTGTTCAGACATGTTAATGTGAGACCTGCAAAGCTGTCACATGCTTCCTGGCTTCTTACAGCTGGGCCTTCTGGGCCCCTTCTAGAGATGTGAAGTTATATATTATATATATAACTGCATATATTATATATTATATATATAATACTGCATATATATATATATATATATATATATATATATATATATATATATATATATATATATATATATATATATATATGCAGTTATATGGATGAGTCATCATTATCTTGATACTAGAGGACCCAGTTTACATTAATGTTGGGACTGGGGCGCTGCTGTGCCCTGTGACTGAATTGTACCTAACAGTGTGCAACTCCTGCACAAGTAAAAGCGGGGACTGGATTGGGCATGTACTGGACAAGGTTCTGGATGTAGCCACATCAGCGTTCAGGCACTTTCAAATCAAGGAACTGGTCAGGTGATCCAGATGTGCTTGATGTCTACCCTGGCACAATTCCGAGGAGAATTCCCTGTATACTGGGATTTTATCCACTGCTTATACAACCGTATGACCGTACACTTCCATACACCTGCAGATTCAGCTACTTCCTTCACACTATGGTCTTTGGCCACACCCACATGCAGTCCCTCCTTTTAGCCAATAATTAACATCTGCTCTGGAGCCATTTTCCAGACATGGATCAAGACAATCCCTGCACTGTAGCACCTCTTCCCAATCTATGGATCCCTCACACCCCACAGGGGTTTATAGCTCCATCGTCCTCATGCAGTTGCATCTGCAGGAGACTGAAGGTACTACCACCTTAAACACTTAATGGGGACTATCATTAGCCAATGATATGATCGTTAGGGAATCATTTTCCAGGACTTCACTCTGTTTAATAGTAGCTACAGATCACTGACCAAAAGTTAAACACCTAGACAGAAGTGTTGGACTGCTGTAAAACTATTTCTCAGCAGGATAATGCTCACCCAGACTATAATAAAGGTTTCCCAGGAATGGTTCCGCCAGACTGCAACTATTCCTTAGCCTGTCCGGTCCCCAGATTCACCACCAGTCAAGCCGGGATGCCAGAGCTCTCCACTCTCTTCTTCTTCAGCCGCTTCTCTTGTCAGGGCAGGAGGTCCAGCGAAGCATAACAAACCCCATCCTCTCCAACCTGTGGCTGGTTTAAAGACATCAGGCTTTCAGAGACCTGATCTGATCATGTTCAGTATTTCAGAACAGAATGGAAGGTTCTCTCCAGGAGACCATTAAACCCATCTTCTTACTGGTTCCTACATGTGTGTGGGAGTGAGTGCTTCCACTCTGGTACCTTGTTAAGTTCTGAACTCTTCAGGTTCTCGGTGTTCTCAGCCTCCACCGCTCTGAGCTTCTTCCTCCCTGTCAGAGACACAGATGTAAAACACACAGCTCCCAACTGACTGATATGATCAGGTTCATTGATTGGTTAGACATTGATTGGTTGGTGGGTTTAGAGGGCGACGATTGGTGGGTGGGCTTAGTGAGGGATGATTGGTTGGTGGATTTAGTGGTGGGTGATGATTGGTTGGTGGGTGGGTTTAGTGGTAGGTGATGATTGGTTGGTGGGTTTAGTGTGGGATGATTGGTGGGTTTAGTGGGCCATGAAGGTTGGTATGTTTAGAGTTGTGATTGGTTGGTGGAATGAAGACTTAAGGATCAACAGAAAGAAAACAACCGTAAATTAGAGAAGCTTTGAGGGGTTTAACCTGAGCTCCTCATCCTGAGTGTTCCATCAATAAAATGCCCACTTCAATTCAGCAAAGGCCTGTTACTTAGTAGACTAGTTGGATCAAGTGTGTTGGGAGCAGGGCAAACGGTCCTCTGGACATGTGGAGGGCAAGGAGTCTTCCAGGAGATAGAGACACACTGCTCCACACATGTTGGTGCTTTCCCTGCTCCCAACACACCTAACTCACCTTCTCAGCTCATTAACAATCCATTCAGAGTTAAACAGTGTGTTAAAGCGAGGAATCCACCAATATGTGCAGGACAGGGTTCTTACAGGACCAGCGACAATGTTATGTGTGTGTCGTACCTTTAGTAGTGTATCTGCAGATCCAGTACACACAGGTGGAGGAGAGGAGAATACACACAGGACACACACTGACCAGCAGCTTCCAGCAGACACTACAGTCTGATACAGGAGGGGTGCCTGAAATCAGATTTACCACCTTTAAATAACCAGCTCATAAATCACTCCATCATTTCTACAGCTTGTACAGACAGAGGAGAGGCAGGAGGTTATGATTTTAGAGTTCTGAGAAAACCCAGAGAACAGTAAATGAACAGAACGAGTGATCTCACCCAGGAGAGAGAGTCGAGTGGTTCTGTTTCCATAACGATAAACATCTTTTCGAACAACAACTCCAGTTTCATCTTCAGTGACCTTCTTCTCCCGTAGAGCGCAGTAGTACAGACCCAGATCTGACTCAGAGACGTTCTTCAGAGGGAGAGGCCTCTGGAACACATCATACAGCCTAGCATGCTGATCCTGAGCTGTAGCTGATATGATGAGAGGAGGTTGATGCTGGTGGGAACAGTTCCTAAACCAGAGTAGTTTAAATCCAACCTCCCAAACACAGTCGCAGTACAGAGTGACTTCGTCTCCGGGTCTGACTCTAATCTCTAATTCCACTTCTGCTCCAGAGATCCTGGAGGAGAGAACACCTGCTGCACACCAACCACACTTTAGAAACCAAACATGGACGAATGGGAAGATCTTGACTGTTATTTAAAAAGCTTTACAAGCAAACTAGACATACACCATATACCATACAGTCACTAAATACAAACTAATGCCTCCAAAATAGCAGCTTTGCAGGAGAGGCCAAAAACCCAGCTTCATTTTAGTGCAAGTCAAAGGAACCGGACGTCTTTCTAGGCAGTTTTGGACCACTTCTGTTGGTCCAGTGTTCATGAAATTTTCACCCAGTGTAAACATCAGTGGCTGTGTTCAAATGACCCATAAAAGTAAAAATCAGCTTAACTGGAGATACATGTTGAATATGGACAGCGATGATGATATACAGTAGATTCAAAAAGTACGTAAAGGTTTACTTACACATGAGAGTGAGGAGAACCACTCCTAATCGCTCCTTCTTAGAGACTGGTGCTGGGGGGCTGGCGATGGTGAGGGTCTTTGAAGTGGATGTGTGTTGAGGTCTGATTGGTCCACGTCAGTGGGACGTTTCTATTTTTGGCTACAGCTCTTAGTAAAGTTGTGGAGGCCACCAGTAAGAGACAGGCAAAGGTTAATCGCATGCTTCCTGATTTGTCGGTGCCTAAAAGGGTGGGCTTTCATTCAGACCCCTGGTTCCACCCCAGTGGTGCTGGGGAACAGTAATGTCAACTAACGTAAACACAGTTGAATGTTAAAGATGATGAGCCTATATATCCAGAGTTCCACATCGATCTAGATAAATCAGAAGCAATGAAGCAAGGAGACTAAATTTACACCTGAGCCTTTAAGTTAGACAAACAACCTCTTTTTCAAGCGACCAGCCAAACCTTGTATCTCACCAGGTCCTCACCGTTTAATCTGACACAGGGAATGTTTGACTGATCCTAGGACAGTCACCATCTATAGCAAGTAAGGATAGTCAGTCTCTAGCTGATCAGGAATCAGTCCTAGGCAGTCTGATACAGGGCCTCATTGTGGGTTTCCTGTTTTGCATGCTTGACCTTTGATGCTGGGAGTACTCAGACTTAAAAGGCTTTTGTGACCAGCTCAGAGATGCCAGTCAATGATCAGGTAGTGATATGGGTCACTGGAACAGGTACAGTATGGTTAGAAATGTGAACCCAGAACTATCAGTACGCTGGTTGGGTACCTGCATCTGTCTTCCTATCAGCAGAACCGTGAACTTATTGATATATACTTCCGGCGCCGACGCGAGTGGCTGCCTGTTCCAGTAGCTCCGTCCGTATTGTGTGTTTTTCTAGAGTTTTCTACCTTTATTTATTTCTCTTTTTGCTTCTACACACGTCGGGTGTGTATCTTATCTATATCCTAAGGATATTTTTATCGTTAATATGCGGGACAGCGCGGAATATCGTGTTTATTCCCGCGAACAACTGCTGGCCCTCCGACCCATGGGGCGAAGGATCATTGTCCAAACAATACCGGCGGAACTTAAGCGGAAGTATCGAGGCTGCAGGGCTGGAGCTAAGCTAAAGGCTAGGAAGACGGAGAAGCGGTGGAGATACAAACCCTCGGTTCCGTCGGTGGTTATGGGGAATGTCAACTCGCTGACCAACAAAACCGATGAGCTGGCATGTCTGGTGAAGAATCAGAGGCTCTACAGGGAGTGCAGTCTGTTTTGTTTCACCGAGACTTGGCTCACCCCCGACACTCCGGATGCTAACGTGGAGCTACCTGGATTCTCTACAGTGAGGGCGGACAGGGACCCGACGCTAAGCGGGAAGCGCAAAGGTGGGGGACTCGCACTTTTTATTAACACCAGATGGTGCAACCCGGGACATGTAAACGTGAAGGAGGTGATCTGCTGTCGGGACATTGAACTGTTAGCGGTGAGCCTCCGTCCATATTACATGCCGCGGGAGCTCTCACACGCCATTGTTGTCTGTGTTTACATTCCGCCTCGGGCGGAAGTGCAGGCGGCGTGTGACGTCATTCACTCCACCGTCGCAGCGCTACAGACACAACACCCTGACGCCTTCTATGTGATTTCTGGTGACTTTAATCACGTTACATTGGACTCTACCCTGCCTGCCTTTTTCCAGTTTGTGGACTGTCCCACCAGGAAAAACAGGACCATCGACCTGCTGTATGCTAACGTGAGGGATGCATACAGGGCTACCCCACTACCACCGCTGGGGAAATCAGACCACAACCTGGTTTTCCTACAGCCTCAGTACAAACCACTGGTACTGAGGCAGCCCACTACCACACGCTCATTCAGAGTTTGGTCTCCTGAAGCAGAAGAAGCCCTCAAGGACTGCTATGATACCACTGATTGGAGCGTGCTGCTGCACCCACACGGAGAGGACATTGAGGAGGTGACGCACTGTGTTACGGACTACCTGAATTTTTGTATGGATGTTGCTGTTCCCACAAAGACTGTACGCTGCTTCCCAAACAACAAGCCCTGGATTACCAGTGACGTCAAGGACATCCTCAACCAAAAGAAGAGGGCGTTCAAAGATGGAAACTGGACAGAGCTGAAGCGTGTACAGGGGGAACTCAAGGTTCGACTTAAAGAGGCCAAGGAGTCCTACAGGAAAAAGGTGGAAAGGAAGCTGCAAGACAACAACATGAAGGAGGTCTGGGGAGCAATGAAAACCATCACTGGCTGCAAGAACAACAGTGGCAGCTCAGTAGATGGGGGTGTGGACAGAGCAAACCAGTTTAACAACTTCTACAACAGGTTTGACTGTCCTGCTCCTGCTGCCCCCTCCTCCGACCCGTCTGCAGCATTCACCACCCTGTCTTCACCACCATCACTCTCACCTCCACCATCACCCTCACCTCCATCATCTCCGTCACCTTCACCACCATCACCCTCACCTCCACCATCTCAGTCATCACCACCACCAACACCACCATCAGCAGGAAGACAAAGCAACACCCACGGTTCCCACTGTCCCCCAACCTTCACAGCAGACCAAGTCAGGAGACAGCTGAGGAGACTACACCCCAGGAAGGCGGCCGGCCCAGACAGAGTGTGCCCCAGAATGCTTAAGGCATGTGCTGCCCAACTGGGGGAGCCCCTCCAGCATGTCTTTAACCTGAGTCTACGTCTCGGGAGGGTTCCTGCCACGTGGAAGACAACCTGCCTCATTCCAGTCCCCAAGAAGGCACACCCGAAGGAGCTGAATGACTACAGGCCGGTTGCTTTGACGTCTCATGTGATGAAGACCATGGAGCGACTGCTGCTGAACCACCTCAGACCTCAGGTCCACCATGCTGAGGACCCACTGCAGTTTGCGTACCGGGAGAAGGTGGGAGTGGAAGATGCCATCCTCTATCTGCTACACAGAGCTCACTCTCATCTGGACAAGGGGGGTTGTGCTGTGAGGGTCATGTTCTTTGACTTCTCTAGTGCCTTCAACACCATTCAACCCCTACTACTGAGAGACAAGCTGATGAAGATGGAGGTGGACATGCACCTGGTCACCTGGATCACTGACTACCTCACTGGGAGACCACAACATGTCAGGATCAGGGACTGCACCTCTGATACGGTGATCAGCAGCACAGGAGCACCACAGGGGACTGTTCTCTCTCCAGTCCTGTTCACCCTGTACACATCGGACTTCAAATACAACTCGGAGTTATGCCACATGCAGAAGTTCTCTGATGACACTGCAATCGTGGGGTGTGTGCGTAATGGCCAGGAGAGGGAGTACAGAAGCCTGGTTGAGGACTTTGTGGAGTGGTGCACTACCAACCATCTGAAGCTGAACATCACCAAAACCAAGGAGATGTGTATAGACTTCAGGAGGTCCAGGCCCTCTCAGCAGCCAATCTCCATCAAGGGGGTTGATGTAGAGGTGGTCAGGTCCTACAGATACCTTGGTGTGCACCTGGACGAGAGGCTGGACTGGTCAGTAAACACTGACATGGTCTACAAGAAAGCACAGAGCAGACTGTACTTCCTCAGGAGGCTGGGGTCCTTCAGGATCTGCCAGAAACTCCTGCTGATGTTCTACCAGTCTGTGGTAGCCAGCGTCCTCTTCTATGCTGTGGTGTGTTGGGGAGGCAGTATCAGCAAGAGGGATGCTGGACGACTCGACAGGCTGGTGAGGAAAGCTGGTTCTGTGCTGGGACTGGAGCTGGAGTCCTTAACACCACTGGCAGAGAGGAGAGCCCTCAGCAAGCTGCTGCACATCATGGACAATGTTCACCATCCTCTGCACACCACGATTATCAGGCAGAGGAGCTCATTCAGTGGCAGACTGCTGTCCCAGTCCTGCTCCACAGACAGACTCAGGAAGTCTTTTGTCCCTCAGGCCATAAGACTGTTCAACTCCTCCCAGTACAGCAAATGAAAAACTCTGGACACTCTTTCCTTCCGGTCACTCCAATAGACACACCCCCATCTCTGCACACACTCCCTCCTCTGGACACACCCCCATCTCTGCATACACTCCCTCCTAAATGCCCTATTTCTATTTATTTCTATTTATATTGTATTGTTCTACTCCATTCTGTACTGTTTACACATTTTGCACTGATAAATTATTCATATTACTGCGTATTTGCACTGTCTGTATGGCTGACAACAGCCATCTTCTTAATTTGCTTAGCAAATTGTTTACCACTACCTCCATTTATACTTTATACCTTACCCAGACACTAAGGACTCTATTTTTATACTTTCATACTGTATATTGTATCTCTGTCTCTATTTGTACAATCTATCTTGCTTCTGTTGTTACTTCTGTATAGTTTGTATATCTGCTACTGGATGCCTTGAATTTCCCTCTGGGATCAATAAAGTATCTATCTATCTATCTATCTATCTATCTATCTATCTATCTATCTATCTATCTATCTATCTAACCGAGTTCACATGTAGCTAGTGCTCAAGGGATCTGTAGCATGGCCAGTAGGCAGAAAGTACTATCGAGGCAGGAGGCGGTTGATCCCTCATTAGATATCAAACCAGTGCTTAACGTGATTCACTGTTCTGCCTCCCAGGTCATTGTCCTCACTCCAGGCCTGTGCCTTCCTAGTTGTGTGGCCTCCCTGCAGATTTGTAGCAAAGGTGCCAGCCTCCTACTCACAGCTCTCAGAGTCTTCTAACCATCTTATGTAGCTACTGACCTCCACCTGCTCTCTCCTCCTCCTGCTATCTCAAGTGCCAGCACTTGTGCCAGAGCTGACTCTGGTTCCCAGGATCTGTCAACCCGCAAAGAACAGTTGAACAGTTTGAATTTGTTGAACAGTTTGAATATGTGCTGTAGGCCCCTGATACTATGTTTGTCCATTCAGAACAGAGTTTTGGGAAAACTGAAGAACATGTGAATGAAAGAGTGCTTAGAAACAATGAGAGCTGTGCGAAAAAATGATTGTGAGCTGAACAGTGGGATTGCTAGTGGCAAATCAGTGCTGATTGTGTGCACTGTCCATGGTGCTGAAGCTACTGCTGGATTCTCTCCTGATAACCCAAGCTTGCTTATACTGATAGCATGTAAACATTTAAATGACCAGGAGCCGCTGCAAGCATGGGTGTAAATGTAGCCTACCAGACTTACACGGAATCATCTGTAAGTTATATATCCTTAATGGCAAACATCTTCCCAGGAACAATGTGGAAGGGCCTCCTGCAGCAACACCATGTGCTCGTGCGAGATGTTCCTCAACCAGACTGCGATGAATCCATGCTTCCAAATGCAGTGCCTGTGCAGAACCAAGTCATCTCCTGGTCTGACTCATCTCCACATCTTGCTCCAGAGATCCTGGAGAACAGAACACCTGCAGCACACCGAAAACACCAGTTACAGTACAATACCAGTTCCTCTGAAGTTAGCACAAGCTGGTCACATGCTTCCTGACCTCCTAAAGCTGGGCTTTTTGATCTAAAGATGTGAAGGTTTTGACTAATAAGGTGAACAAACACCCAGTACAGTAAACATGATGAGTATGGAAGCAATGATGGGACTGATGTTTATATATCCATTTTCATTCATTCATTCATTCATCACTATCTAATCTGCTCATTTTTTTTGGGTAGATGGCCGCATGTCTTTGGATTGTAGGTGGAATCTTATGAGGAGCCTGGTTGCCCATCTGGGGAACTGACCAGGTCCTTTGGACTGTGAAGGTGGTTGTCTGTCAATGGCAGGACACATAAGGAACACAGTCACATACTGTGTCACCGAATTTCCTTAGTGCCTTCGGTTAGTGCCTGGAAATGGTCTGGGCTGAGACAGGGGTGAAGGTGCTACCAGTGTGTCTGGATGATGGATGGTGTGCTTGTGGGTGGAACCTCAAATGTTTGTTCATTTGCGTACACTATAAACTGACTGTAGGAAGTTTCTAATGAGAGAATTGCTTCAGTAGCTGATCTGAGATCAGTTCATTAATGCAGGCCACTCTGGGTTCCCTGGCTGAGCTTTGGTGCCAACATGTTGACCCACTAATGTGGGCAACTCTTTCCCATGAACTAGAAGTGAGTTAAACTGAAGATCATAAACAAGAACAAACACCTCTGTGGCCTGAGGTGCAGGGCCTCATATGCGGGTTTCCTGTTTTCACATTTCTGATCTTTGATGTTGGCTCACATCCTTTCTCTGTCTTTGTCAGAGAACACAGCAGATCATCATCAGATAAGCTGGAGAGCTGAACGCTACCTTCAGCTGGCCCTTAGGGCTCACTGTACCGACTCTCCACAGCCCACCTGATTACCCATGTTTTGAACCTTTGCGTTGTGTTTCCGGTTTTGTCCTTGTTTAGTCCTTTGGTTTGGTTTACTCGGTTGGATTTGTTTTCGTGTTTTATCCGGACTGTCTCATGGTTTTGATCTTGTCTTCTCCTCTTTGGTATGCTTGCCCTGGTTTCTACGTACATCCTGCTGTCTGCCTGGTCTGCTTTGGGCTACAGTCTTGTTAATAAAACCCATTTGCCTTTAAACTCTGCAGGTTTCTGCTCAGTTCAAGCATAGAAGATTTTAAGATTTAAATCCCTTATTGATTCCACAGTGGGGAAATTTCCACATTTAACCCATCCGTGAAGTGAAACACCCACATACACATGCACTAGTGAACACACACACTAGGGGGCAGTGAGCACACTTATGGGGAGTGGTGGGCAGCCCTATCCATGGCACCTGGGGAGCAGCTGGGGGTTAGGTGCCTTCGTTACTGTCAGTTCAGGGAATCGAACCGGCAACCCTCGGGTCACAAGGCTGGTTCCCTAACCTCCAGCCCATGACTGCCCCATGACTGCCCCATGAATAAGGACTCAAAATGCAACTGCTGTAGTACAAATAAAAATATTCACAAAGAAATCTACAACAGTACGAAGGAGTGAGTTGTTTATTGGGTTCTTTTGTTTGTGTAAAATCAATACCAGAAATTTGAAATTTCTGCTGAAAGATAATAAACAGAACTGAGACTGATCACACTATTCTTGTAAATAAAACAAGTTTACCATGGAGTGTGGGGATATTAATGTTTTTAATAATTAGCCAATGATCCCTGCTAATTAACGGTAGTTACATTAAACTGAAAGATTAGCTAATACAGCCATGGACCAAATATTTAGCACCCAGAAAGAGATGTCGGGTTGCTGCAAAGCTCTGCATTCCTTGGCAGGATAATGTTCGCCCAGACATGGCAAGGGTTTCCCAGGAACACCTCTGCCAGATTGCAACACTTCCTTGTTCTGCCTGGTCACCAGATGTATTGCAAGTCCAGCATTTATGGGACCAGCAGAGGTGCTAGCTTCAGCAACATACAAGTGTGCAGGATCTAATGGCTCAGCTGCAACAACTGTGGGCAAATGTGCTGCAGGATGCCCTATGGAACCTGCATGCCTCCATGCCCAACCTTAACTCATCTTGTACCCAGCCTAGAGGTGGTCCAACCGGGTCCTAGAGCCTACTTCAATAGAGTTCTCACCAGTAAACTTCTCCTCTCACTCTAATACTGTAACCACTTACATCATCATAGAAATATTGAGCAGATTCCAACAGTTATTTTGCGGTGTTATATTGTGTATATCATTAATAAAAGTATCTGAACTGATAAATGATAACATATTTGGATCAAACATAATAATAAATTGATATAATAAAAAGATCTGTCCTGTGAAGGACCGTCCAGGGCGTTTCCTGCCTGCCACCCGATGACCAAAGAGATCCCAGCAACCCAGAAGGATTCACTCATGACATCCTGGATGTCCTCCTCTGTGGTTCTTCCTACATCTGGCCAGCTCTAACCTCAGAATAGGTGCTGAACTCGGAGCTCTCCACTCTCTTCTTCTTCAGCCGCTTGTCTCGTCTGGGCTGGAGGTCCAGCGAAGCATAGCAAACCCCATCCTCTCCAACCTGCAGCGGGTTTAAAGACATCAGGCTTTCAGAGACCTGATCTGATCATGTTTAGTAGTTCAGACCAGAATGGAAGGTTCTCTCCAGGAGACCATTAAACCCATCTTCTTACTGGTTCCTACATGTGTGTGTGGGAGTGAGTGTTCTGCTCTGGTACCTTGTTAAGCTCTGAACTCTTCAGGTTCTCTGTGTTCTCAGCCTCCGCCGCTCTGAGCTTCTTCCTCCCTGTCAGAGACACAGATCAGAAAAAACACAGCTCCCACCTGACTGATAGGACCAGGTTCTGCTCAGAGGACATTGATTGGTTGGTTTAGTGTGGGATGATTGGTTGGTGGGTTTAGTGGGGTGATGATTGGTTGGTGGGTTTAGTGGGGGATGATGATTAGTTGGTGGGTTTAGTAAGGGGTGATTGGTTGGTGGGTTTAGTGAGGGATGATGATTGGCTGGTGGGTTTAGTGGAGGGTGATGATTGGTTGGTGGGTTTGATTGGTTGATTGGTTGGTTCTTACAGGACCAGGGACAATGTTATGTGTGTGTCGTACCTTTAGTAGTGTATCTGCACATCCAGTACACACAGGTGGAGGAGAGAAGGACACACACAGGACACACACTGACCAGCAGCTTCCAGCAGACACTACAGTCTGATACAGGAGGGGTGCCTGAAATCAGATTTACCACGTTTAAATAACCAGCTCATAAATCACTCCATCATTTCTACAGCTTGTACAGACAGAGGAGAAGCAGGAGTTTATGCTTTTAGTGTTCAAGATTCAGTAACAGTTCGAACACAATCCCACACAAGGACAACAAGAACAAAACAATAACAGAAGAGTGATCTCACCCAGGAGAGAGAGTCGAGTGGTTCTGTTTCCATAAGAATAAACATCTTGCTGAACACCACCTCCAGCTTTACCTTCAGTGATCTTCTTCTCATGTAGAGCGCAGTAGTACAGACCCAGATCTGACTCAGAGACGTTCTTCACCAGCAGGTCATGAGACCTGCTGTAGGAGTTCCACTCTAAAGAGTAGCGAGGGAGATTCCTCTCCATCAAATTAATGTTTACGTCATAATACTCCTGACCCGTAACTGATATAACAAGAGGAGTGTCAAGCTTGTAGGAGTCGTTTCTAAGCCAGACGATATAATATCCAGCCTTCCAAACACAGTCGCAGTACAGAGTGACGGAGTCTCCTGGTCTGACCCTCATCTCCACTTCTGTTCCAGAGATCCTGGAGGAGCCAATACCTACAACACACCAACCACACTTTAGAAACCAAACAAGGAAGGATGAAAAGATCTCGTACTGTTATTTAAAGGCTTTACAAATAAACTGACACATACAGCAGGGCTTAGAGTCGTGTACATTTCTCTATACATTTGACCCAAAACTTCCTTAGATTCTCAGAAACAAATGAGACTAAAATATTAGACTTAGTTATTTACTGTGTTCCGTATCTCTGGGGGTAGCAGTATGTGAGCATGTGGTCCCAGTATCTGACGTGATATTCTTGTGCAGCAGTAACTCAAGCTAAATGTTTCCTCTAACTGTTGAGCCGTCCTGCACATGGGCGGCAGAGGTCCAGTCCATTGCTCCGTACCCAGGAACTCCACCTCTGGAATCTTGTTGGGCTTCCTCCCATAAACTGCTCACTTGAGGTTTTTCCACAACATTCCTACTGGATTAGGTTCTGGGTTAGGTTAGGTTCTTTAACTGGTTGGTTGAGCTGATTGTGCACTTAGGATCGTTGATTATGCAGAAATATTGACCATTCTGAACAGTTCACAAACGTTCAAGCACCACTGTACCATATCGTCAATGTCCAATCAGAGACAAGTATCTCCAAAATGGCAACGTTACAGGAGAGGGGAAAACCTGATATGACTTGAAACGTACTTTATTTTTTTCTTTTTGTCAGTAAATTTTTTCAAAGCACCTATGGGTTGGTCTATTCACCATCAAATGTTCAAATGACCCATAAAAGTAAAAATCAACCAAAAAAAATGGAGATACATGTTTCATATGGACAGCGATGATATACAGTAGATTCAAAAAGTATGTAAAAGTTTACTTACACATGAGAGTGAGGAGAACTGCTCTCAATCGCTCCATCTCAGAGACCGGTGCTGGGGGGCTGACGATGGTAAAGGTCTTTGAAGCGGATGTGTGTTGAGGTCTCATTGGTCCACGTCAGTGGAACGTTTCTATTTTTGGCTACAGCTCTCAGTTAAGCTGTTGAGGCCACCAGTAAGAGACAGGCAAGCTAATAGCATGCTTCCTGATTCGTCAGCTCCTAAAAGGGTGGGCTTTCATTAAGGCCATGTTAACCACGTTTCTGTGAAGTGGTGCTGGGCAACAGTAATGTCAACTAATGTAAACAAGAATAAATGTTGAAGATGAGCTAATGATGATGTCATACAGCTTGTCTTCAATCTTTGCAAAGCTCAGTTCAACGTTCTCCCTGTCAGATCAAACATCAAAGCAAGGAACCCACTAAACACACTGGACCTTTCAAATTGGGCAAATAACCTCTTCTTCAAGTGATTAAACGACCAGCCTAACCGTGTACCTCACCAGGTCCCAGGTGTCAGCAACGTTCCCTTTGAATCCTACACAGGGAATGTTTGACTGATCCTAGAACAGTCACAATCTATTATCATCTAAGGATAGCCAGTCTCTAGCTGATCTGGAATCAGTCAAAGGCAGTCAGCTGCTGGGCCTCATTGTGGGTTTCCTGTTTTGCATGTGTGAACTTTGATGCTGAAGTGTACTCAGACTTAAAAGGTTTTTGAGACCAGACAGCGTTGAGTTGCCAGCCAATGATAAGGTAGGGTTATCGGTAACTGGGTAGTATGGAACAGCACAGTATGGTACACTGGTTTAGTACCTGTGTCCATTTTCCTCTTCATTAAAGGAACTGTGAACTAAGGCCTTTTCTCTTTAGCTCACATGATTTCCCACATGTACCTAGAGTTAGGGATCAGCAAGGCCAGTGCCACCCTGGGACCAAGAAGGATAATCAAGGCAGGAGTCTTCCTATTGCTGCCGTTTGACCCTCCCTCGCTCTCATCTTAGTGCCCTCCCTCGTTCTCCTCTCAGTGCCTTTGTAAGAGTCGCCCTAAGGGGGTTGCTAGAGGAGAGACATGGGTCACTGGTCTGCCTCCCAGGCCGCTGTCCTCACTTTAGGCTTGTGCCTCAGGATGGATGCATAGTCGTGTGGCCTCCCTGTGGAACAGGAGATGAGATTTGTAGCACCGGCGCCATCCTCATGCCACTCACCACTCTTGGCGTCCTCCAACAATCTCTTGTAGCTGTCAACTCCTCCTGCTATCTCTTCTCAGTCTCTTCTCTCGTCTCAGAACTCAGTCTAAGTGTGAAGGTCATGTCTTCTGAGGATGTGAGAGGGTTATCCACTATAGTCATCCATTTTTTTATCAATGTACTGCCAAATTTGATCATTTCAGAACTGAAGTCAGACCTTCTGCTTTTTGAGGCTTAGTGCGCAACAGCGCAGCAGTCGTATGACGGGGTTTTTCAAGATTACAGGTAATCATTTGAGACTTGACAGAATGACTTGATTACACACAGTACTGCATACTCAGTGTACTTCAGCCTGTTCACATTCTCCTCCCTCAAAAATGATACTGTCAGCTTCAAGTTTCTGAACTAATTCTAGAAAGCTACTAACTTGCTCAGTCTCAGAATGAAGGAGAGTTGACTGACAGGTCTGAGATCAGTTGTTAAAGGAAGTCAGTGTGGTGTGATCTAATAGAGTCCTGAGCTGCAGGCCTTGCTGTGGGTTTCCTGTTTGTGCGTGTCTGAGGCCCAACAGCTCTTGCACCTGAGTGGGTGTCATCGAGCCTTCATGCCCCCTAACCACAGTTTCCATGACAGTCTAAACTGAGCATGTATATGTCTGTGCTCAAGCAGTATTCAGCAGGTGGAGAAATTCTGACACAGTACACCCAGAGTGAGAGCTTTGTGATATTCATGGCCAGACTGTCACAGCAAGATCAGGTTGGCCAAGGTCAGAGGCAATATGTGTGGGTTCCAGAAGGTGGCTGCTTTTCACAGATGATGTCCTTTTGGCTTCATCCCTGGCCCTGTCCTCTGGAAAAGAGGGGCATGGCTGGGTAAGGGGAGAGGACCTGTCCCAGATGGAAGAGATCAAGTATCTCAGGGTCTTTTTCACAAGTGTTGGGAAGAGGGATTGCAAGATCAGCCACATCCTTCTGTTAACTAGGGATGCTTGGATGTCACCACTTAGCGAAGAGTTAGCAATAGCATGACTGCAGCCCTGATTACAAAATCCTCAAAAGTGTGAGAGAGTTTTATGTTTAACCCTGGGAAAAAGGTGTCTGGTGTAAAGTTGGTAAAGCCGACCGTAGCAAGGCACCTGATCCTACATGTTGGAGCATCTGAAGACACCTTGAAAGCTGTGCTAGCTAGTTAGTTAATTCTGAGCTGACCTACTTCAATAGATGGCCAAGTGTAGCAACCTGCTTTCCCCAGGTGGTAGATCTCAGGAGTTCTGAGTTACCTGCCTTGCTCTCCTCAGACAGTCACAGCCATGGAAGTCTGACATTAGAGAAGGTCTTGCAAAGACAATGAGGTTCTCATCAGGAAGTCAAATTTAGACTTCCTATTGATTTCCTATATGTGTCTGAGGTCAGGCACAATGCTCCACCTTGTCTAATGAACATAGCTATCTGTGCAAGAATGCTCTCGTTTAGCTCCTTACAAGCAATCAGGTTGAATCTGCCGAGCAACTCTAGATTTGCTTCATCGTCAACCTTAATCCTAAATTCCTGTCTGTTCTTGTCTTCAGTTATGGGATGCCATCATCTTTGTTCCATCTATTCTCTCTCATTGCTCTAAAAGCATTAGCAACACTGATTTCCTGCTGTTGTTCCAAACGTTCTTCGAACCTCTTTGTCTTCTCCTCTGGTAGGTGATTATTTTCCAGGGTTTGGGTAAGAAAGACATCAGTAACTCTGTGGATAATGGCTTTCTGTAAACATTCTTGCTGGGCTGGAACATGGATACTGGTCACATGTCTTAAAGGTTTTCCATACTTGATTACTTTTATATCCACAACAAGCTGACCCAAGGGCTTGAGGTGCAACGGGACTTTTAAAGGATACTGCAGCTATCGCAACTTGGCTGCGGGAATGAAGTAGCAAGTAACTTAACTACCTACTATTTCACTATGAATGTGCTCACATTCCAAATAATATCAAGACACTGCATCCTTGTCTTAACATCGAGCCCACAGGTGAGCTAAATGAACATGGGTGAATGTTTGCATACAGCTTCGTAGTTGCCCCTGAGTTGTTAGTGAACGTTTGCTCCAGCTCTTGCTGATGATGAAGTGTAGCAACCTGCTTTCTCAGTGTGGTAGATCTCGGAAGTTCTGGGTTTTCTGCTTGGCTTTCCTCAGATTATCACCACCACAGGTGTTTATGATTAGAGAGGGTTTAGCAAACACAATAAGGTTCTGATCAGGCCCAGCAGCGTCTTTTCTCTACTCAATCAGGAAATCGATTAAGGCTTTTGTTCGGTCATGTGAATCTGTGGTTTTGTTTTTCTATGTTCTCGTCACCAGAATTTCTGTCCAGGTTCAGGTCAGCATCTGGTGTACTGTAACCTAGTTGTGGTGGTTGCTGGGATGTTGTTAGGTAATTCAGATATGGTATTCCAAGTTGTGGTAAGTGTTCTTAGACTACTTATATATACACAAAATCTTAAGTACACATTCTTGATTGCATTTTTGAAGGATAAATATATAAAATTAATAATTTAGGGACACAATTACAATTTCTACACATAAGATGACCAAAAATCTGTATGGAAGCATGTTATTCCCTGTCAGTTGTAACAATCAAACTTGATTTGGTATCAGTATCTCAAAACGCACTACTAGTCAGTTGCAGAAAATGTAGCAGAAGACAAAGAAACTGGACAGCAGTATTTGTGCAAACTGTTTTGCTTTACGGTGCACTTGCTAAATAACGTAGCAGTTGATTTTGAGCCTGTTTGACTCCAGTAATACTGCCAGTAAAACCTGCATAACCCATGCTCTTTAGGGCACTGGGTAGGACGGTCCAGCTTCAGACAAAGTGAGTCAATAACTGTCTGAATATCTTGCCACTTGCTGTGTGGGTCAGTAGTCAGGAACGCTAATGCTCCCTAATTTGCTACAGAAGCTGTGGCTCAATCACTAACTACTTACTTGGGAGAATAACGTCATGAGTCAGCTGGAGACAGAAGCTGCAGTGATGGAGATCCTAGGCTCTTTTTCAATGTCTGTTCATTGCCTCTGGCTAGGAAAAAAGGGTCATCCAGCACACCGATATTCTAGTGCTTCCTGCTTTACCATGCCTGATCCAACTAACCAACTAATTATCATATTTAATTGGGGTTATTAGAGCAGTAATATGCTGAGTACTGAACATGAATTTTATTAGTATTAATGGACTGCTGATTCTCTTTTTCCATATGGCTATGAATAGAAATCATGACATCATACAGACTTATGCTATACTATGCTGTCTGGACCAAACTGGATCTGACCAACTATAAATGTGGGAAAGAACAAAGAACACATACCACTGGAACCATAGAACATTCAGAACACCACAGTGTGTCTTACTTCAGATAAGTATGGCTTTGTGTGCTCTGTCTCACATACAATCAAATCCAAACCAGAGGCAGCAGGCCTGTGTTAGCATAAGTATCAGCACCATGGACAGTACAACCTGACAGTCAGCTCTTACTGGCGTGTGGTTCTCCTAGTAAGGTGTGGTATCTAATTCCACCACAGCTCTCATCATACTGTATCAGTTTAAAGACTTACAGTCCCTGACATAAGTTCTGTCGCTTATCCATGTTGTGGAAACAAAAGCTTATAACCTGACTTTAAATTCATCCATTGGTTTTAGAAATGACTCATATGAAAGCTGAAACCCTCCCAAATGAGATTTAATTTACGAAAATAAATTTGCTTCACTGCAGAAATATTGATCATTTAATGAACACAGAAAGGTCAGATTTTGGCAAGACAAAAGTTTTGTCGCCTTGTCATATAATGCACCCAATCCTAGTTTACAGCCTCACCTGTGCTCACTAATTGATTGTTTAATTAGTGGGTGTGTATAAAAAGAACTCCAGCACCAGTGTCTCCAGTGTCTCAGCGTCAAGTACAAAGAATTAAAAAAAGATTTGAAGAGACTGGAGATGTTTTTGACAAGCCCAGGTCCGGCAGACCCCACAAGACAACTGCTCGGGAGGAACGTTTGTTGGTTAGAAAATCCAAAGCCAGTCCCTCTTCCACTGCAGCAGAGCTCCACCAGGCCTGGTCACCTGTCCCTGTGTCAACTAGAACAGTTTGTAGGATTTTGTCTCGAAATGGCCTCCATGGTCGAATCAGTGCCCAGAAGCCAGCACTAAACAAAAGGCAGGTAAAAAACCGTGTGGCATTTGCCAAGGCCCACAGCCTGCTAAACGGATGGATGCTGGAAAAGTGGCAGAAGGTAGATTTCTCAGATGAATCTTCAGTTGAATTACACCACAGCCACCGCAAATACTGCAGGAGACCTACTGGAGCTCCTATGGATCCAAGATTCACCCAGAAAACAGTCAAGTTTGGTGGTGGAAAGATCATGGTCTGGGGTTACATTCAGTATGGGGGTGTGCGAAACATTTGCAAGGTGGAAGGCAATATCAATAGCCTAAAATATCAAGAAGTATTAGCTACATCTTACATTCCCAATCATAAAAGGGGTCAAATTTTGCAGCAGGGTGGTGCTCCATCTCATACATCCATCTCTACATCAAAGTTCCTCAAGGCGAAGAAGATCAAGGTGCTCCAGGAATGGCCAGCCCAGTCACCAGACATGAATATCATTGAGCATGTTTGGGGTAGGATGAAAGAGGAAGCTTGGAAGACAAAACCAAAGAATCTTGATGAACTCTGGGAGGCATGTAAGATTGCATTCTTTGCTATTCCTGATGACTTCATCAATAAATTGTATGAATCATTGTCAAACCGCATGGATGCAGTCCTTCAAGCTCATGGAAGTCACACAAAATATTAAATATGGCTCTAATAGCACCACAACGTCATTCACCAGTGTTATGAAGCATATCTTTGTATATGAAGTGAATTATTTGTTTGATTTTCACATTACTTTCTGTGGGCGACAAAACTTTTGTCTTGCCAAAATCTGACCTTTCTGTGTTCATTAAATGATCAATATTTCTGCAGTGAAGCAAATTTATTTTCGTAAATTAAATCTCATTTGGGAGGGTTTCAGCTTTCATATGAGTCATTTCTAAAACCAATGGATGAATTTAAAGTCAGGTTATAAGCTTTTGTTTCCACAACATGGATAAGCGACAGAACTTATGTCAGGGACTGTATTAACATAAGCGTAAGCTAATACCAGTCCTAGCTCTAACTACTCATAAGCTCTCACTAACCCTAAATAATCTTTAGCAAACCCACTGGGACCACTCAGTGTCCTCCACAATGAGTCCACTGATGATGTACAGGCACCCTGCAGAGGGGGTGTGATGCACAGATGTATCTGATCACTTTATCAGATAAACGGAGCTGCCCCTCCCCTGTCTTCAACTCTGAGAGTTTAGGAGCTGTAAACATCAGCCCCACTCTGAAACAGAAAGCCCACAATGAGACCCTGCAACTCAGAGCACATCAGCCTCACTCTGAAACAGGAAGCCCACAATGAGACCCTGCAACTCAGAGCACATCAGCCTCACTCTGAAACATTGAACATTAAACCAGTGGTGCAGTACACTGGTTCTGTAGCCTTGGGGACCTGAACCACACTGGTGTCCATGGCTTCATGGGATAGGCACCATACACAGATCCTACCAACAGTCCAAACAATTGGTTAAGTGACTCATCAGACTACACCACATGTCCCCTGTGGTCCAATTAGCAACTCACAAGTGTTGTGGTGTTAACAGTGGTGTTAAGAGAGACACCCGCTGTGGTTCTTCTAGTCCATTACTGAGAGTATTAGGGAAATCTGCTCTGTATTAAAGAGCTTAGAAACTAGCACAGAGAGGGTTCAGCTGTCCTTGATCTCTGCAGTGGACATAGGACAGTGTGTGCCCAAGATCGATTTCAAAATAGACATATGATTCTGTGAGTTACAAGTGATGCATTTTGGCCTCAGAAGTTCCCCTACATCACCTCATGGGTTAAAGATGCTTTTGAAAGTCTTTAGAACTGTAGGTGGTGGGCCTTGATGATTAACCATGCAGTAAATTACAAAAGTTTATATACGGCCTACCGTTACCAATAATCGGCTCCTCCTGTAGACAGGTCATGTGACTCCTGTTACTTCAGTTAGTCTTTTGTCAAACCAGGAACTCAGATGAGGCTGCACTTCAGTCAGCAAATGATGGTCCACTCACTGTCTAACGTTATCACATACAGTAGGTGATTACCAGTGGTGATGAGCAGTGAGTAACTCCATTTGGGTGTTGGGTAAAAGTGACTAGAGGTGGTAAAATGACGTGGATAGAGATGTGGAAGTGCTTGACCCTGAGAATTACAAGCTGGATTTCAAAGTCTTGGCCTGTGCTGTGCTATCTGGTGAGTTTGAAGTAGTCAGATGAGCAGTGATGTGTAATCCCACCCCCACACTGACAGTTAGAGACTCACTCTAAAGCAGGAAACCCACCAAGAGACCCTGCAGCTCAGACATCATCAGACCCCTGTTCACTGACTGTCTGTACTGACTGATCTCACATCTGTGCCATGTTGGGTAGATTCAACCTTCAAGCTGAAATCCATATGACTAAACTACACATGGACACTTATCTTCCAGGGAAATGATGGACATTATGAATCGGGTGGGTGTTACTGTACCTCAAGTGGCAGTTTGTCTTCACCACCACACTTACATTCACATAGACTAATGGAAACATCTGTGGTTAGCAACAGTCACCTCTTCAGTATACAAAGATCAACAGAAGCTCCTTTCAGTTTCTAACTGAACCACAGCACCTGCACACAGACGCAGAAGAACCAGCAACATGCACAAAATAGCCTGGCTAGGTTTACACTCTGAGGTAGCAGAAAGAACCGAGAGAAAGTGAGCACACTTACACTGCTATTTAAATCCAGCAGAGACTGACGGTGCAACAGTGAACACCCCCTTCATGATGCACCTAGGTTCATCCACTTATGACTCCTAACACACCTATCAGTTTACATACCTAAAGATTTCTGACTTGATGTTTAACATGAAGGACGTCTGGCCCTGCCTCCAAAAGTCCCAACACCTACTGTACGCCATTCATGCTTTGGTGCCATCACACAATGTACTGCATAAAGCATGACTCAGTGCTGCAAAACCTCAATATCCATGTCGGGGAAGGAATCCAAGCTTTACATCCACCCAGATGCTTCAGTCAGGGTAAGCTTAGGTCAACTCAGGGCAACGTCAATGTAGATCTTAGTTTCTGGACCCAGCACCTCCTGCTCTGTGAGTTCAGTACATCTTGACCACACCCAGGAGAGGTCAAGAGAACCAATCTCAGTCCTGGGTGTGGATTCATGTAGATTGGCACAAATGCCCCCAAACCAGGACGATCAAATCAAGCTGTTCACAGCACCACTGGGACTCCTGGACCACTGGGCACACTGGTATTTAACCATCAGTGGGCATGTAACTGCTACAGACATCCTTCACCTCCATGTACCATCTACTGTTAAAGATCTTCCCCGTCTGTTCCATTGGATTTAAATGTAAACACTGGACCCTCATTGACCTCATTGGCTATTGGTAACTAAGTCCGTCCCCTGATAATAAAAAGGAAGTCAGTAAAGTGGCTAGAACTCTGACCAGGACAGATGGCTGTTTATCCTCATATCAGAGACACAGAGCATCAAGTCTGAGAGCTCAGCAGCATCAAAGTTCAGCCATGCAAAAACAGGAAACCCACAGTGAGACCCTGCAGCTCAGCTCATGAGCCACATAAGACCACTGCGCCCTGACTACCTTTAATAACTCGGGTCTCAGATCTGCTTGCAGTTGAGAGTCACTGATTTTGATCTTGGTCTTAAAATCAGTTTATAGTCTTAGATTTAGTCTTAGTAGTTTACCTCCTCTTGAGCTTAAACGGTTATGTTCAGTGTTTATAGCTGTGATCAACGTGAACATCACATTCCCATTGTCTTTAAAGCACTCCTGAGGGAGCTCAGTCCCGATGACTTCAACACCTGAAGAGACCATTCAGTAAACACACCAGCATTCATTTTTTAAATTCCCAATTAAACAGCCATTCTGTACAACTTACTCAGAGGCCTGAACACTACGTCACATACACGTCTTCACACGGTGGCTGGATTTTCTGCTTCTTATAATCCAATTTATTTGAATAAGCCCGTTGGATAGGTAGCTCATTCAGACAGGTGTGGGATGAGCCAGATGGTTTAGAACAAGGAGAACCCAAGCACGCCAGTACTGTTACTGTGCACTTACTCAGTCTCAGAGTTAAACATGTGTAGACTGATTAAAAGATGTGGTCATAGTGTGCAGTCAGGAAGCATGTGATCAGTTTGCACATCTCTGATTGGTGGACTGTCTGAACAGCAAAACTAACCGCTATGCTGTGGGCCGTAATCGAAAATAGAAATGTTCCACTGACGTGGACCAATCAGATCTCAGCACAGACATCCGCTTCAAAGACCCTCACCATCACCAGCCCCCCAGCACCAGTCTCTGAGATGGAGAGATCGAGAGTCGCTCTCATCACTCTCATGTGTAAGTAAACTTCTACATCTGTTCAGTTTCATCTCATAGTGGACTTTGTGACACTCTAGAACCATCAGAACATCTTGGTTCTGTACATGTTTGTTTGATCTGGGTTTGATTTTGTGTTCCAGGTGTTTTGATCTCCAGCATCTCTGGAATCGTAGTGGAGATGAGAGTCAAACCAGGAGACAATGCCACCATCTACTGCGACTGCACTCAGAGAACTGGATCTAAAATAATATGGTTGATAGAACCATCACATGAACATCAACCTCCTCTCATTCGAGTAAGTGAAGATTCCACACCACCACGTTACTCTTTTGAGTGGAACTACACCAAAGGAACCTATGACCTGCTGATGGAGAACATCACTGAGTCAGACCTGGGCCTGTACTACTGCGCTCTACATGAGATAAAGTTTACTAGAGGTAGAAATGGAGAGAGAGTCCGGGAAGAGAGTCATCATAAAGGAAACAGAAGCACGTTCCTCTCTTTCCTGGGTGAGTCTGTTCATTCTGGCCTACTGGTTCTTCTGATCTGGGTCTCCTTAATAAGTTAAAGCCAGAAAACATCAAGAACATTGTGTTCCAGGTTAAAATGTCACGCAGGCTGGTAAATGAGGTTCTGTTTACCTGATTAATGTAGTTCAAGACTGTAATCTCTGCTGGATACTGCTGGTCAGTGCGTGTCCTGGGTGTGTTCTCCTCGCTTCGGTTATTTCTGCCACCTGTATGTGCTGCATCTGCTGCAATAGAACTAAAGGTACTCTCCAACATCATAAACATCACCTCTAATATCTAGAACATTAGTTCAGATATGTAGCCTCGTTGTTTCTCCAAGTGAACAACGAATGAAGGACATTTCTAACTGTACTGAAGAACTTGATTGTAATGTGGTGTCCTTCCCAACCATGACAGCTGATGGTACAGCAGAGCGAGGAGGGAATATGGAAATGAGGAACCAAAATGAGGTAATCACACACAGCACACTTTATATTATACACTCATTTAAATACAGTCCACTCAGAGCAGCTCATTTCTCTGGGTGGGTTATTGTCTGTATAGAGATGAATGTCTATATGAATGTATAATAACTGCAGGTTGGAGATGGTGGTGGTGGTGGTGCAGATGTTTGCTACGCTTCACTGGATATCCCAAGCAGTGAACATACACGGCTGAAGAAGAGGACAGATGAAAGCTCTGATCGGTGCACATACTCTGAGGTTAAATTTGGGGAAATCTAAAATTTCTGAGGAGGATGCTGAATGTTCAGGAAGTGGAAGAATGAAGGAACCTCAGTAGGGGTGGAGATTAAGTGAGATTAGAAACTCTCTGTGGTCTGTGTTCTAGTTTTCTTGCACTTCTTGGCTGTTCTCTTTGATACCAGCTTTTGTGCTTTAATGTTCTCCCTTATTAAATACACTCATCATCAGTAGAATAGCTGAACCCAGAGGGAAACAACTGTCAGAACTGAAACTCGGTATGTAGGTTTGACATTGTGGGACATGCTAGTGATTCAAGTTTCACACTCAGTCACCCATGTGATTAGCAAGGATGGGCCTTCTCTGTACCTGACACAACAGCCATGACTGCAGACATGCAGACCGCAGACATGCAGAGCAGTGATGTCCTCCATGAGTCATCCTGTTAGTGCAGCACCATTGGCAGACGGCTGCTCCACGCAGGACTACATGCACACAGACCGTTACCATGACTGTCCTTAACACCCCGTCACCGTCACCAAACACTGCAGTGGTGTCGTACCAGACTGTCATGGAGTGACTCAGAATGGCAGCGGGTCATCTTCAGTGACGAGTCCCACTTTAGTCTTGGTGGAGACGCCCAACAAATCCGTGTGTAGAGGCACCGTGGTCAGCACCAAGATGAATGGTTTGGTGTCACACGTCCAGAAGGCCTGGTGTCCCTCCACCCCTACCGCACAATCTGCATGAATTGTGTGAGAATGTTCAAGCTGCATGGGATGGATTATCACAGGACACCATTAGGAACCTCTACAGCTCCATACCGAGACGCCTGGCGTGTTGGGTTAGCGAACACGGCGGCCCGACGCCATACTAAGAGACAGACTTCTGTATTTGTAGCTCAATAAATATTGATCATATCAGTCTAAATTTATCATCAGTTATTGATCCTGGTCACCTTTATCTTCCTTCCCAACACACCTGCACTCCCACACCTCCTTCTGGAAGCAGCTGTTACTTTGGTGATGAGTGTACAATATTGTAGCTGTCGCAAAATGACTTTGCAAGTATTGCAAATTGTTTAACACAAAGAAATATACCTTATTTTTCTACTTTGGTCCTAAAATACTGATTATGCCTATATGAGAAAATGATCAGACTTCTGTTCTAAACGAATAAAGTTTATTTGAATTCTAGTCAACGGTGTGGCAAATGGTTTATGCCAGCATTACTATACATTAAATATGATCATGGGTCCCATGTTTGACCTAATAAGTCCAAGAACTTGTTGGGATTGAGAGATGACTTTCACTACTGCAGTTGTGAGAGTGAAGCTAGCAGGAGTTTCAGCACTGTGGACAGGGACTGACTCTTAGAGCTGGTGGACCTTTTGTCACAGAGAGAGATGACATAGGAAATAGACAGGGTTCAGTAAAGAGGTTTGTGTCAGCAGTTCATAAATCGAGTACAGTGCTGGATCATTTAGGGGTCTACAGGTGAAGCACAAATACTCAGAGGGCCTACTGATCTGTCCTCAGTGTACATCAACCAGCTATACCACAATGAGACCCTGCAGCTCAGAGCACATCAGCCCATCTCTACTCACTGATCTCAGCTATGACCTGGTAGATCTCAGGCCTAGGTAAAGAGCTCAAACTGAGGCTCATTCTAAGTGAAAGTTCAGTGTACTGAAAATATAAAACTGGTGTTCAAACCACATAGACATTCACACAGTCATGGAAACATCTGTGGTTAGCAACACCTGCCTCTTACAGAAGCAGAGACAAACAGAAACTCCTTTCAGTTTCTGAGAAAACCTCAACACATCAACACACATACACACCAACATCCACCAGCTCGGTTCCACCACACACAGCTCAGAACCACACACAGCTCAGAACCCATGAAGGCCGTTCTAACCATTCCCAATTTTTTTTAGCCGGTTTTCTTGGACTAAGTCTACATATATTTAAACATCAACAGCAGACTCTGTAACTAGTTTCTATCTTTAATGTAGATAATAAAATATAAACTGAATAATGTAAAACAAGGTTCTAGCCAATGCAATCAATCACAAACTCAAACATGCATGCTCAGTTTAGACATTAACAGGTGCTGACTGTTAGATTAGACTGAGGTGAGTCTTTGAGAGGTCAGCCCTAACTCAGACATGCAAAGACGAGAAACCCACAATGAGGCCCTGCAGCTAAGGTCACATCAGGTCACTGTACACTGACTGTCTTAATGACTGATCTCACAGCTAATAAATGGCTACTGTTACCTGACTTACAGTTAGCCTATAGTATGACTAGGCAGTCACTGATTTGCTAAGCAGTATCATGAGGAGCTCAAAGTGCACTGGTGCCAAACTGTGGGCCTGGATTCCTGGATTACCTGCTTTGAAACATTATATTCCATGCTTTTGATGTGACTGATAATCAGCTGATGATCTTTGGTGCTCTTGCTCACGTGGTTCTCTCAAAAATAGGATCCTAAAAGGAGTTGATTGCAAAATGCCATAGAATAACCAATTTCATTTCTGACTGACTGTACAACAGTAAACACCACCGTCATTATGCACCTAGGTTCATCCACTCATGATGTTTCCAGTGTGTCTCATTTTTACATATCTAGTGTACATATCTAATAATTTCTGACTTAATGTCTACCATCGTGAGGGATGTATCGTCCTCACTCTACAAGTCCAAACCCACAGTGTACTGCATAAAGCAGTTCAGTATGCCCTGGTCAGGGAAGTAATCTAAGTTTTACATCCAACCAGATGAGGCCCCTCACCGACTGCTAATGACCATAATGGGCTATTTGCAACTGATTTCATCTTGTGATTATAAACAAGAGGTCAGAAAACTGACCAATGCGCCAGTGCACATGTTCATTCTTGACTTTAATATAAAGGTGGTTGTTTACTCTAACAACAGAGACACAGCAGGTCTGAGAGCTCACCAGCATCAAAGTTCAGCCATGCAAAAACAGGAAACCCACAGCGAGACCCTAATGAGCCACATGGAGCCACTACACACTGGATACACAGATCTCAGGCCTGCATGCATTGAAGTGCCACTGACTTGTTCACTCCAATCACTGTCCTAGAATCAGGTTATAGTCTTAAACATGCAAATTAGCTCCGCTTGAGCTTAAGAGTTTACACTCACTGATGACAGCAGTGACTTGAATGTTCAGGTACCCAATTTGTTCAGGTAACTCATTTGGTATACATTAAAGCACAGCTGAAGTAGTCCAGTTGTGGCATCCTGAAGATCTAAACCGTGTAGACGCCTCTCAAAATTAAGTTATTATGAACCAATCAGTATAAGGCCTGAAAACTAAATCTGATATAAATGTTCTCAAGGTCTGTTTATCACAATTCATAACTAACTGGAAATAAAATGGTGGTGCCCAAACAAGTTGACTTAGCTAATCTAAATCAGCCAGGAGGACAGGTAGAACAGCCAGCCAGATGTGTTACTTTGCACTTACTCAGTCTCAGAGTTAAACATGTAGTCTGACTGAAAGATGTGGTCATAGTGTGCAGTCAGGAAGCATGTGACCAGTTTGCATGTCTCTGATTGGAGGACTCTCTGAACAACAAGACTAACTGCTATGCTGTGGGCCGCAAATGGAAATAGAAATGTTCCACTGACGTGGACCAATCAGATCTCAGCACAGACATCCGCTTCAAAGACCCTCACCATCATCAGACCCCCAGCACCAGTCTCTGAGATGGAGAGATCGAGAGTCGCTCTCATCACTCTCATGTGTAAGTAAACTTCTAGATCTGTTCAGTTCCATCTCATGGTGGACTGTGACACTCTAGAACCATCAGAACATCTTGGTTCTGTACATGTTTGTTTAATCTGGGTTTGATTTTGTGTTCCAGGTGTTTTGATCTCCAGCATCTCTGGAGTCATAGTGGAGATGAGAGTGAAGCCAGGAGACGATGCCACCATCTACTGCGACTGCACTCGGCAGCACAGGTTCAAAATAGCATGGCTGAGAAACTGCTCACACAGGCAACAGCCTCCTCTGATCATGAGTGAAGACCTGATGCGTAATGCTCCTCCACGTTACTCCTTTGTTTGGAACATCCCCAACACCACCTTCGACCTGCTGGTGAGGAACGTCTCCGAGTCAGACCTGGGCCTGTACTACTGCGCTCTACATGAGATGAAGTTTACTAGAAATAGAAATGGAGAGATACTCCGAGAAGATGTTTATCATGATGGAAACAGAACCACGTTCCTCTCTTTCCTGGGTGAGTCTGTTCATTCTGACCTACTGGTTCTTCTGATCTGGGTCTCCGTCAAAAAAGCCAAAAAACAGTAAGAACATTGTGTTCCAGGTTAACGTGCAACCTATCATGGCAAATAAGGTTCTGCAGTAATTGATGTAGATCCATTTCCTCAGGTGTTGATCCTCAGCAGATCCCCTCTGCATCAGACTGTAGTGTCTGCTGGAAGCTGCTGGTCAGTGTGTGCACTGTGGGTGTTCTTCTCACCTCCACTTGTGTCTATCATATCTACCGAAGTAGAACAAATGGTACTCTCATACATTTAACAATATCTAGAACATCTATTCAGGTATAACTGTGTTGTAGTGTCTACAAACTAGCACTGAATGGCAATATTTCTAACTGTACTGAAGAACTTCCTGATCATAATGTCGTGTCCTTCCCAACCATAACAGCTGATGGTACAGCAGAGCAGCAACGGAATATGGAAATGAGGAACCATAATGAGGTAATAACACACACAGCACACTTTATATTATACACTCATTTAAATACAGTCCACTCAGAGCAGCTCATTCCTCTGGGTGGGTTATTGGGTGTATTGAGATGAAGGTCTTTATAATAACTGCAGGTTGGAGATGGTGGTTCTGATGGTGGTGGTGGTGTTGGCTATGCTTCATTGGACATCCTGAGCAGTGGACAGAGACGACTGAAGAAGAGGACAGATGAAAGCTCTGATCTGTGCACATACTCTGAGGTTAAATTTGTGAAAAAATTTAAAACTTCTGAGGAGGACGCTGGATGTTCAGGAGGTGGAAGAAAAAAAGGAACCTCAGTAGGGCTGGAGATTACGTGAGATTAGGAATTCTCTGTGATCTGTGTTCTCTTTGGTACCAGCTGTTTTTAAGGTTTTTGGTTTTTAATGTTCTCCCTTATTAAATACACTCATCATCAATAGAATAGCTGCACCCAGAAGGAAACAACTGACAGGAGTGAGATTTGGTGCGCAGGTTTGACATTGTGTGACATGCTAATGATTAGTTTCATGCTCAGTTGCGCATATGACACAAGCATGGACAGACCTTATCTCCATACCTGACTGACCCAACAGCCACAACTGAAGACATCCAGTAAGAAGTGGTGTCCTCCACGAGTCCTCCTGTTAGTGCAGCGCCATTGTCAGACAGCTGCACCACGCAGGACTACATGCACACAGACTGTTACCATGCCTGTCTTTAACACCATGCATCCATCACCAAAGACTGCAGTGGTGTCGTAACAGACTGTCATGGAGTGACGTAGAATGGCATCCGGTCATCTTCAGTGACGAGTCCCGCTTTAGTCTTGAGAAACCAAGAAATCCGTGTGTGGAGGCACCCGGAGCAGTTTGTTGTCACACGTCCAGAAGGCCTGGTGTCCCTTCACTTCCACCCCTACCGCACCATCTGCAGGAACTGTGTGAGGATATTCAAGCTGCATGGGATGGATTATCACAGGAACCTCTACAGCTCCATACCGAGACGTCTGGCGTGTTGGGTTAGCAAACACGGCGGCCCGACGCCATACTGAGAGACAGACTTCTGTATGTGTAGCTCAATATATATTGATCATATCAGTCTAAATTTATCATCAGTTATTGATCCTGGTCACCTTTATCTGCCTTAGCAACACACCTGCACTCCCACACCTCCTCCTGGGTGCAGATGTTGTTTTGATGATGAGTGTACAATATTGTATCTGTTGAAAACTGACTTTCCAAGTACTACAAATTAATTTACACAAAGAAACATACCTTATTTTCTCTACTTTGATCCTAAAATACTGATTATGCCTTTATGAGAAAATGATGCCACTTTTGTTCTAAACTAATAAAGTTTATTTGAATTCTAGTGAATGGTGTGGCAGATGGTTTATGTTAGCATTACTATACATTAAATATGATCATGGATCCCATGTTTGACCCATTAAGTCCAAAATCTTGTTGGGACTGAGAGATGACTTTCACTACTGCAGTTATGTACCTGAGTGGGTTCATAGTAGTTACTGAACAATTAATAGCAATTTTGGAATATTAGAATTAAAATTCATCACTACTTTAATTTAGCTAGAGATTATGAGGTGAAAACATTTAGTACAAAAAAGGCTCTGGAATGTCTGCAAAGGATTACCAACATCTTCACATCATCAGAGATGACCTTCAACCTGCCCTGTAGGAGATCTCTTTAAATTGATCATCTGATTTTGGTTCAGCTCCCCTAGATCTCTATAACACAACACTTGAGAAGGTTCACATTCAACACGGACAGCGGATTCTATCAGTTTAAGGTCATGCACTTTGGACTAAGAAATGCCACAGCTTCAGCTCATGGGTATGATTCAGCACAGCCTACCAGCATCACAATCACCTCACTCACAGCCCTTATAACAGCATGTATGGAGAGTGAAGCTAGTATGGGTTTCAGCACTGTGGACAGGGACTGGCTCTTAGAGCTGGTGGACCTATTGTCACAGAGACAGATCACAGAGGTGATAGAGGGGGTTCAGTATAGAGGTTTGTGTCAGCAGTTCATGAATCGAGTACAGTGATGGATTATTTAGGGGTCTACAGGTGAAATACAAATACTCTGAGTGCCTACTGATCTGTCCTCAGTGTACATCAACCAGCTATACCACAATGAGACCTTGCAGCTCAGAGCACATCAGATCATCTCTACTCACTGATCTCAGCTATGACCTGGTAGATCTCAGGCCTAGGTAAAGAGCTCAAACTGAGGCTCATTCTAAGTGAAAGTTCGGTGTACTGAAGAACATAAAACTGGTGTTCAAACCACATAGACATTCACACAGTCATGGAAACATCTGTGGTTAGCAAAACCTGCCACTTACAGAAGCAGAGACAAACAGACACTCCTTTCAGTTTCTGAGAAAACCTCAACACATCAACACACACACACACACACACACCCCAACATCCACCAGCTCGGTTCCACCACACACAGATCAGAGCCTGTGAAGGCCTTTCTAACCATTCCCAATTCTCTTCTCGGACTAAGTCTGCAAATAATTGAACAACAGCAGACTCTGTAACCTGTAACTAGTTTAATCTAGATAATAAAAGATAAACAAAGTTCTAGCCAAAGTTCTAACCTCAAAAATGCATGCTCAGTTGAGATTCAGGTTGTGACTAAGATCAGATAGAGGTGTGTCTTGGAGAGCTCAGCAGCAGCTCAGACCTGTAAAATTAGAAAACCCACAATGAGGCCCTGCATCTAAGGTCACATCAGGTCACTGTACACTGACAGTCTTAATGACTGATCTCACAGCTACTATTAGATGACTCACAGTTAGCACATTGCTTACTAAAGAAATTACTGATTCACCAAACAAGATCTTTTACCTGTTCATGAAGCACTGGTGCCCAAGTGAGGGCCTGGATTCCTGGTTTACCTCATTGGAACTATCATATTCACTACATTTGATGTTCTTGATAATTAGCTGATGAACTTTGTGCTCTTGTTCACTTGGATATGTAACGTTTGGTTGGCTATGCTGAGCTCTTAAAAAACAGGATTCCAAAAGGAGTTATTTGGATGATGCCAGAGAATAACCAACTTTGTTTCTGGAAACCCTTTTTTTCAGCAGACACTGACAGTACAGAAAACATACCCTCCATGATGGACCTAGGTTCATCTACTCATGACTAATCTGTTTTTTACAAAGTCAGTGTTCCTAATACATCTATCAATTTACACATCTAAAGATTTATGGCTTAATGCAACATCATGAGGGACGTCTGGTTCTCCCTCTAGAAGTCCAAACCCAACAGTGTACTTCATAAAGCACTTCAGAATGCTGAAAAAGCTTTAGTGTCCATGTCAGGGAAGAGAAATCTGAGCTTTATATCCTATACGATGCTTCAATAAGGGAAAGCTTAGCTCAACTCAGAACCAGTCTTGGTCCTGGGTGCGGACTCAGGTATTCAAGACAAGTGTGTGAACATCCTCAGACCAGGACAATCAAGCCATGTTGTTTACAGCATCAATGGGCTTATTGGACTACTGGGTCCCCTGGTGTTTAACCATCAGTGGGCGTGTACATGTTAGACATCCATCTCCATTTACCATTTACTGTTGTCTAAGACCTGCTACTTCTGTCTGAATTGACAGCCGTATAAACAATAGATCGTCATTGCCTATAATTGATCCTCCCCTGGCCTCAGTACTTCGTGTCGCTCATTTGATTAAGCCAGTTGAACAGGCAGATCATCCAACCAGATGTATGATGAGCCAAATGTGTTTGAACAGGGAAACCCAAACACAGCAGGAGAGCTATTGTGCACAGTTAAATATGTGCAGTCTGATTAAAAGATGTGGTTACAGTGTGCAGTCAGGAAGCATGTGATCAGTTTGAGCGCCTCTGATTGGTGGACTGTCTGAACAGCAAGACTAACCGCTGTGCTGTGGGTCGTAATTAAAAATAGAAATGTTCCACTGACATGGACCAATCAGATCTCAGCACAGACAGACTTCAAAGAGCTTCATCATCATCAGCCACCTAGTCTCTGAGATGGAGAGATCAAGAGTCGCTCTCATCACTCTCATCTGTAAGTAAACTTCTACATCTGTTCAGTTTCATCTCTTTGTGACACTCTAGAACCATCAGAACATCTTGGTTCTGTACATGTTTGTTTAATCTGGGTTTGATTTTGTGTTCCAGGTGTTTGGATCTCCAGCATCTCTGGAGTCATAGTGGAGATGAGAGTCAAGCCAGGAGACAACGCCACCATCTACAGCGACTGCACTCAGAGGACTGGATATATTTTAGAGTGGTTGATGAAACCCTTAGATGAGCATCAGCCTCCTCTTATTCGTCTAAGTGATCCAAATCATCCACGTTACTCCCGTGTGTGGAACAACTCCACAGGAAGATACGACCTGCTGGTGAAGAACATCACTGAGTCAGACCTGGGCCTGTACTACTGCGCTCTGTATGGGATAAAGGTTACCATAGCTAGAAATGGAGAGAGAGTCCGAGAAGATGTTTATCATGAAGGAAACAGAACCACGTTCCTCTCTTTCCTGGGTGAGTCTGTTCATTCTGACCTATTGGCTCTTTTGATCTGGGTCTCCTTCAAAAGCCAGAAAACAGTAAGAACATTGTGTTCCAGGTTAAAATGTGACCTAGGTTGGTAAACACCTCCACTGTGTTCAGTAAATGTTCTACTGATCTAATGAGTTCAGGTCTATTTCCTCAGGCATTACACCCACAGATCTCTGCCAGACCCCCTCCACCCTACAGACCCCCTCCACTCCTCCTGCATCAGATTGTAGCTTTTTCTGGAAGCTGCTGGTCAGTGTGTGTTCTGCGTGTGTTCTGGTCACCTCGGTCGTCTCCTCCACCTGTGTGTACTGTATCTTCAGAAGCAGAACTAAAGGTACTCTCTTACATTTAATAATATCTAGTACATCTATTCAGCTACAACTGTGTTATAGTGATGTCTGCAACACAATGCCTGAACGTTTCTAACTGTACTGAACTTCCTGATCATCTGGTCATGTCCTTCCCAACCATAACAGCTGATGGTACAGCAGAGCGAGGAGGGAATATGGAAATGAGGAACCATAATGAGGTTATAACACACACAGCACACTTTATATTATACACTCATTTAAATACAGTCCACTCAGAGCAGCTCATTTCTCTGGGTGGGTTATTGTGTATTGAGATTAATGTCTTTATAATAACTGCAGGTTGGAGATGGTGATGGTGGTGGTTGTGGTGGTTGTGATGTTGAGAATGCTCCACTGGATACCCTGAGCAGTGGACAGTGAAGACTGAAGAAGAGGACAGTTGAAAGCTCTGATCTGTGCACATACTCTGAGGTTGAATTTGTGGAAATGCAGATCTGAGGAGGAAGCTGGACGTTCAGGAGGTTGAAGAATGAAAGATGCGCATTAAGCAGGGCTGCAGATTGAGTCTGTTTCTGGCAGATCTCTTCGTCACCAGCTGTTAATTTTAATGATCTCTAATTAATATACACTCGTCTTTAAAAGAAATGTGCTGCACCCAGAAGGAATCAACCCACAGGAATAAAACTTGATGGGTGGATTTGACACCATGAGACAAATTATTAAAATTGTACACTCAGATGCACATGTGACGTAAGCATGGACGGGTCTTATCTCTGTACCTGACCTACCCAACAGTCACCATTACAGACGTACAGCGAGCAGTGGTGTCCTCCATGAGTCATCCTGTTAGTGCAGCACCATCGGCAGACGGCTGCACCATGCAGGACTACCGTCACCAAAGACTGCAGTGGTGTCGCACCAGACTGTCATGGAGTGACTCCAGCAGGTCATCTTTAGTGATGAGTCCCACTTTAGTCTTGGTGGAGATGACCAACGAATCCGTGTGTGGAGGCACCGTGGTCAGCATCGAGATAAAGGGTTTACTGTCACATGTCCAGAAGACCTGGTGTCCCTCCACCTCCACCCCTACCGCACCATCTGCAGGACCTGTGTGAGGATGTTCAAGCTGCATGGGATGGATTATCACAGGACACCATTAGGATCCTCTACAGCTCCATACCGAGACGTCTGGTGTGTTGGGTTAGCAAACACGGCAGCCTGACGCCATACTGAGAGACAGACTTCTGTATGTGTAGCTCAATAAATATTTATCATATCAGTCTAAATTTATCATCAGTTATTGAACCCGGTCACTTTTATCTTCCCTCCCAACACACCCACACTCCCACACCTCCTTCTGGGACCAGCTATTACTTTGACAATGACTGTGTTGTAGCTATTGAGAGATGGTCATGACTTTCCAAGTATTATAAAAGTATTAACTTATTATTCTTATATTCCTTTGTATGTTCTCACATATTTACTGAAATCCAATAAAGTTGGATTTTTAATTGGATTTTTAAAAAATTTTAATTGTGTGAACAGTGTGGGAGATGGTTTGTTAGCATTAGTATAGTTTATGTATGAACGTGTTCACCTGAGAGTTGCCCTTTTCCTGTTGTGTACCTCACCTGTTTCATAGCTGTTTATAAACAATTAACAGCACTTGTGAATAATAAGCCATGAAATGAATTATGTGACTAGGGATTACAGGGTTGAATTATTTAGTACAAAGGATTTACTCTGTCCAACAAATACTGAGCCTGGTTTCTCTGGACCACATGAAAGACTCTTGCACATCTACAAGGATTACGAATACTGTCACATCACCATTAGGGATGACCCTTAACCTGACTTGTCCTGAAGATCTCCTTACACTCACCATCTAGAAAACTGATGGACATTGAGCTGACCTAGATCTCTACATGAGAATAACTGGGAAGGCTCGCACGAACCACTGACAGCGGAGTCTATCAGTTTAAGGTTATGCATTTTGGACTAAGACATGTTCCAACATGCCCACCACTATGACAGTCAACTTACCAAGTGCATTGTGACTGCTCACTCATAGCCCTTATAACAGCATGTATGGAGAGTGCAGCTAGCAGGAGTTTCAGCACTGTGGACAGGGACTGACTCTTCGAGCTGGTGGACCTTCTGTTCTCATCCTAACCACAGTTGGAAAGACCGATCACAGAAGAGATAGAGGGGGTTCTGTTAAAGAGGCTTGTGCTGGATGTTCATCATTTCAGTAACAATACTAGAGTATATAGAGGGGTACAGAAGAAACTCAAATACTCTGAGGGCTGACTCGTTCTTCAGTGTACATCATCCAGCTATACTGGAGAATGCTACAGCTGGTGGTCTTATAGCAGAGAGATTCTAATAGAGCTTATAAAGAATCTTCCAAATGTACAAAGAGCGTACTGTTTACGCAGGAATGGAAATGTGTGGCTGGTCAGTATGGATAATCAGATAACCAGAGATGTGTGAGGCTCCTCCCCACACAGAGAGTTAGAGACATGCTACAACAGGAAACCCACAATGAGACGTTGCAGCTTACAGCCTATCAGACCATCCCTGCTCACCGATCTCACATATGATCTGGACTATGAAGATATCCGGCCTGGGTAAAGGGCTGAAACTGATTTAGGATTACTCTAAGGTTAAGGTTCTGTGTAATGAAGAATATAAAACTGGTGCTGATCTGAAACTGCAGTTCAAACTGTGTACAGACTCACACAGTCATGGAAACATCTGTGGTTAGCAACATGGGCCTATTACAGAAGCAAAGGCAAACAGACACTCCTTTCAGTTTCTGAGAAAACCTCAACACGTCAACACACGTACACACCAACATCCACCAGCTCGGTTCCACCACACACAGATCAGAACCTGTGAACGCCTTTCTAACCATTACCAATTCTCTTCTTGGACTAGGACTACATATATTTGAACAACAACAGACTCTGTAACCTGTAACTAGTTTAATCTAGATAATACAAGATAAACAAAGTTCTAGCCAATGTTCTATCCTCCAACATGCATACTCAGTTGAGACTCTGACTGTGCTGACTGTCAGATCAGATAGAGGTGTGTCTTTGATCGCTCAGCAACAGCTCAGACATGCAAAAACAGAAAACCCATAATGAGGCCCTGGTCACATCAGGTCACTGTACACTGACTGTGTTAATGACTGATATCACAGCTACCATCAGATGACTCACAGTTAGCACATTGCTTACTAAAGAGATTACTGATTTACCAAGCAGGATTATTTACCTGTTCATGAAGCACTGGTGCCAAAGTGTGGACCTGGATTCCTGGTTTACCTGCGTGGAACTATCATATTCACTACATTTGATATGCTTGATAATTAGCTGATGAACTTTGTGCTCCTGTTCACTTGGATATGTTACGTTTGGTTGGCTATGCTGAGCTCCCGAAAAATAGGATTCCAAAAGGAGTTATTTGGATGATGCCAGAGAATAACCAACTTTGTTTCTGGAAACCTTTTTTCAGCAGACACTGACAGCAAAGTAAGCACACCCTTCATGATGCACCTAGTTTTATCCAATCATGACTTTCCCATTTTTTACGAAGTCAGTGTTCCTAATACATCTATCAGTTTACACATATACCGATTTATGACTCAATGTAACATCACGAGGGACGTCTGGTTCTCCATCTAAAAGTCCAAACACCACACTGTACTGGGTACAGCACTCCAGAATGCGGCAAAAGCTTTAAGGTCCATGTCAGGGAAGTAATCTAAGCTTTACATCCTATCAGACGCTTCAATTAGGGAAAGCTTAGCTCAACTCAGAACCAGTCTTGGTCCTGGGTGCGGACTCAAGTATTCAAGATGAGTGTGTGAACATCCTCAGACCAGGACAATCAAACCATGTTGTTTACAGGATCATTGGGCTTATTGGACTACTGGGTCCCCTGGTGTTTAACCGTCAATGGGCGTGTACATGTTAGACATCCATCTCCATTTACCATTTACTGTTGTCTAAGACCTGCTACTTCTGTCTGAATTGACAGCCGTATGAACAATAGACCCTCACTGACCATAATTGTCTCTTGGTAACTGATTCCATCCACTGATCATCCACTGAGGTCAGAAAAACTTACCAACTGGCCAAAACTGGTGGTTGGTTATCCCCACAACAGAGACGCTCAACGTCAAGTCTGAAAACTCACCAGTAAAAACGTTCGGCCATGCAGAAACAGGAAACCCACAGTGAAGCCGTGAAGGTCAGCCAATGAGCCACATCTGACCACTGACTACCTCTTATATCTGATCCTCAATCTGCTTACAGTTAGATGTCACTGACTCTGATCACTGTTCTAGAGTCAGTCTGTAGTCTCATATGGCCAAACATGCAATTCAGCTTCCCTTTAGCTTAAAGGGTTACTCTCACTGAGTATATCTGTGATCTGAGAGAGTCTTAGTATAAACTGAAGTACTGAGGTAGTCCAGTCCTGGCAATCTGAAGACCTGAACAATGTAGAGACTAAATTCAACATACAAACCACCATTTGATATTCACAGTCCAGTCAACACAGCCATTCAACGTAGAGTTAAACGTGTGGTCTGACTGAAAGACGTGGTCACAGTGTGCAGTCAGGAAGCATGTGATCAGTTTCCATGTCTCTCATTGGTGAGCTCTCTGAACAGCAAGACTAACCGCTATGCTGTGGGCCATAATTGAAAATAGACATGTTCCACTGACGTGGACCAATCAGATCTCAGCAAAGACATCCGCTTCAAAGACCCTCGCCCTCGTTAGCCCCCCAGCACCAGTCTCTGTGATGGAGAGATCGAGAGACGCTCTCATCACTCTCATGTGTAAGTAAACTTCTACATCTGTTCAGTTTCATCTCATAGTGGACTTTGTGACACTCTAGAACCATCAGAACATCTTGGTTCTGTACATGTTTGTTTAATCTGGGTTTGATTTTGTGTTCCAGGTGTTTTGATCTCCAGCATCTCTGGAATCATAGTGGAGATGAGAGTCAAACCAGGAGACGATGCCACCATCTACTGCGACTGCACTCGGAGGACTGGATATAAAATAGCATGGATTATAAAACCCTCACATGAAAATCAACCTCCTCTCATTCGTTTTAGTGAAGATACCACACCTCCCCGTTACTCCTGTGTGTGGAACAACACCAAAGGAAAGTACAACCTGCTGGTGGAGAACATCAGAGAGTCAGACCTGGGCCTGTACTACTGCGCTCTACATGCTATAAAGATTACTAGAAATGAAAATGGAGAGAGAGTCCGAGAAGATATATACCATGATGGGAACAGAACCACGTTCCTCTCTTTCCTGGGTGAGTCTGTTCATTCTGACCTACTGGTTCTTCTGATCTGGGTCTCCTTCAAAAGTTAAAGCTAGAAAACAGTAAGAACATTGTGTTCCAGGTTAATGTGCTACCGATTAAACACCTCCACTGTGTTCAGTAAATGTTCCACTGATTTAATTGGTTCAGGTCTATTCCCTCAGGCACTACACACACAGAGGTTCCCTGTACCAATCTCTGCCAGACCCCCATCACCCCTCCTGTATCAGACTGTAGTGTCTTTTTGAAGCTGTTGGTCAGTGTGTGTTCTGCATGTGTTCTCCTCATCTTGGTCATCTCCTCCACCTGTGTGTACTGTATCTACAGAAGCAGAACTAAAGGTACTCTTTTGCTTACATTTAATATTATCTAGAACGTCTATTCAGATACATAACTGCATCGTAATGATGTCTGCAACACAATGCCTGAATGTTTATAACTGTACTGAGGAACATCATGATCATAATGTTGTGTCCTTCCCAACCATAACAGCTGATGGTACAGCAGAGCGACGAGGGAATATGGAGATGAGGAACCATAATGAGGTAATAACACACACAGCACACTTTATATTATACACTCATTTAAATACAGTCCACTCAGAGCAGCTCATTTCTCTGGGTGGGTTATTGTCTGTATAGAGATGAATGTCTATATGAATGTATAATAACTGCAGGTTGGAGATGGTGGTGGTGGTGCAGATGTTTGCTACGCTTCACTGGATATCCCAAGCAGTGAACATACACGGCTGAAGAAGAGGACAGATGAAAGCTCTGATCTGTGTACATACTCTAAGGTTAAATTTGGGGAAATTTAAACCTTCTGAGGAGGATGCTGGATGTTCAGGAGGTGGAAGAATGAAGGAACCTAAGTAGGGATGGAGATTGAGTGAAATTAGGAACTCTCTGTGATCTGTGTTCTGCTTTTCTTGTGCTCCTCTGACTGTTCTCTTTGGTTCCAGCTGTTTTTATGCGTTAATGTTCTGCCTTATTAAATACACTCATCATCAATAGAACAGAATAACTAATGATTCAAGTTTCACACTCTGTTGCCCATGTGATTCATACAAGGATGGGCCTTCTGTGTTTGAGAACTAACGACAACCTTCATTGACATGTTGTAGCCATTGAGAGATGTTCATGACTTTCCATGTATTACAAAACTATTTACTGATTATGCTAATATGCCTGTGTATGTTCTCACAGTTTTGCTGAATCTAATAAAGTTTATTTGAACTTTAGTGAACAGTGTGGGAGACGGTTTTTGCCAGCACTGGTATAGTTTGTGTAAAATGATCATTGTTCCCATGTTTGACCTACTAAGCTCTGTTCCACCTGAGAGTTGCCTTTTACATAGTTGTGTACCTCACCTGTTTCATAGCTGTCACTGAACAATTAACAGCACTTGTGAATAATAAGCCTTGAAGTTAATCATGTGCCTAGGGATTATGGGGTTGAACCATTTAGCACAAAAGAAAGGATCCATTAATGCCATCCGACAAATAATGAGTAAACCTGGTTCCTTTGGACCACGAGAGACTCCTAAACATCTTCAAGGATTACCGACACCCTCAAATCATCAGAGATGACCCTTAACCTGGCTTGTACTGACGATCTCCTTACATCCACCAGCTAGCAAACTGATGTACATTCAGCTAACCTAGATCTCTAGCATTCACCACTGACAGCAGATTCTATCAGTTTATGGTTATGCTTTTTGGACTGAAGAGTGTCCCTGGCATTGGCCCATGGGTAAGAGTCCAATCTATAGGTTCCACCTTTATGATGACCCCTGAGGCCCACCAGTATGATTAGCAACTCAGTCACAGCCCTTATAACAGCAGGTATGGAGAGTGAAGCTAGCAGAGTTTCAGCACTGTGGACAGGGACTGACTTTTAGAGCTGGTGGACCTTCTGTTCTACTCCTAACCACAGTCACAGAGAGAGATCACAGAGGAGATAGAGGGAGTTCTGGAAAGGGGTTTGTGTTGGCTGTTCACGAATCAAGTCCAGTACTACATCATTGAGAGGGCTATAGGTGAAACCCACACATATGCTGAGTGCTTACTGATCTATACTGGAGAATGCTACAGCTGGTGGTCTGATAGCAGTGGGTTTCTAATAGAGCTGATATAAAGCTTCCACACATACAAAAACAAAGTACTGACTGTTTAAGCAGGAATGGAAAGGTGTGGTTGGTCAGTATGAAATCAGAAACCATGATTTGTGAGTCTCCTCCCCGACACTGATGGTTACAGAGACATGCTACAACAGGAAACCCACAATGAGACCAAGCAGAACATCAGACCACCTCTACTCACTGATCTCACATATGATCTGGACCATGTAGATATCAGGCCTAGGTAAAGGGCTCAGACTGAGGATTATCCTATGGCTAATGATACTGGTATGTGGATCTGTAGTACTAAACGGTACTTCATCTGCACCACAGACAAACTCACACAGCCATGGAAACATCTGTGGTTAGCAGTGTCGCTCATAAAGAAGCAGAGGCTAACAGACACTCCTCTCAGTTTCTAAAAAAGCCACCACACACAGAGCTACATACACACTGACATCCTCTAGATCGGTTCCACCACACATAGAGCAGAACACAGGAACCCTTTTTAACTAGTGCTGAATCTTTGTAGACCGGTTTTCTTGGATCGTTCACATTCAAGGCATTCAGCTGACTCTCTTATCCAGAGTGACTTAGAGTGTTATTCGTTTTACAGGTAGGCCAGTGCCGTGTTAGGAGCCTTGCCCAAGAACTCTTATTGGTGTAGCTCAGCATATGCTACCTAGACTGGAATTCGAACCCCCATCTCCCACATGGGGTGGTAGCTCTCTGGTGGGTAGTGGTGCTAACCGCTGAGCCACACCCACCACAAGTCTACATATGTCTGGACATCCACAACAGACTCTGTAACCTGTAACTAGTTCCTATCTTTAACCTAGATAATAAAAGATACATCTAATAAGGAAGAGCAAGGTTCTAGGCAATGCAATCAATCACATACTCCATCGTGCATGCTCAGTTTAGACTGTAACAGGTTCTGACTAAGATCAGGTAGAGGCGTGTCTTTGAGAGCTCAGCAGCAGCTCAGACATGCAAAAACAGGAAACCCACAATGAGGCCCTGCAGCCGAGGTCACATCAGGTCACTGTACACTGACTGTCGTTACTGACGGATCTCACAGCTAATAAATTACCACTCCTAGCTGACTTACACTTAGCATATACACTGATTAGGAGGCCACTGTAATTTACCTGCTTATTAAGCCCTGCTGCCAAAGTGCAAGCCTGGAGGCCTGGAAGCCTGGATTCATGGTTGACCTGCTTTGAACGATCAGATTCAATGCACTTGGACATGCCACACTCGTTTGTCTATTCTATGTTAAATGGAAATTTGGATGATGCCATAGAATAGCCAACTTTGTTCCTGGAAAGACTTTTATTTTTTAAATTGTACACTATAAAAACAGGTAATAGGGAGAATTTCTCTACTGGTACCTTTACACTGAGATTCTGTTTGGTAGATGTCGTCAGGTCTCTCAGTGGACCCTGTATGGCTGCTTAGTTTTTGTCACAGGAAATGATGTTAAAGAAAAGAAAGTAAAAAGATAAAACTCAGGAAGTCCGTCTCTCATTGGTTGGTTGTTTTAACATCAAGAAAAACCACTATGCTGTACCCAAAACTAGAAAACCTCCACAGCTGCGGACCAATCAGACTTCAGGCATCTGAGGTAAAGAGCCCCACCATCAGCCACCCTGCACGAGTCTCTCTCACAGCCATGTGCAAGTAAACCCTATAGCCTATTTCATATCGCATCATGTCTTTAATTAGCCATAAAGAGAACCAACATAGCTATACTGGTGTAGCGTTCCATGCATGAGAACGTTCTGGAACAGTACCTCAGATCTTCTTTGTGTAAACTGTGATTGGTGTGGTGCAACTATTGTGTTCTCCTGGATCTCTCGAATAGACGATGGGAATCAGTTTAGGACAGCATCACTCACTGTAATGACCGGCATAACCCAGTGTGGTCTACAGTCAACCTCGACCACTTCTTGATGTTTCCACTACCCAATAACACCACTTGCTGTTGTCCAGGGCAGCTTTAGCAGAGCAGAAATTCAGTTAACTAAGTACAGTTAATAGAAAAGATGGCGCCCTATGACTGTCACATACAGGCCATAGTGTTTACCTGAACACTAAGTAGTAGCTCAGGGTGTGACGTAAGCATATTTGGGAAAAATCTGGAATACTGGAAACAGATGGCATTGGAGATCGTGAGTGGTTTAGTTTAACAATTAGAGGCCCAGGTTCAACAGTATAAGGAGAAACATGTCCATCTTTTCTTTACTGATTTTGTATGGAAAGACTGGGGAGACTGAAATAGGAAGTGACTGCTCATAGCACACCCGCTTCAATATCATGAAGACTGATAATAATCCTATTGGTTGACATGAAGGACGGGTATGGCAACACAGTTTTCACAGGTGTCCTCCTAGTGATGCTTGCTCCTGATGCTACACCACTGCACTGTTCAAAGCCATCCTCCAGAACTCCAAGAGGTAGAGTAGGAGCGGACATGCTAGCAGCAGCTAAACAACATCTGGAATCTCATATGCTGCTCTAAGCTGACTTTGTGATGTTTACAAGCATCCTCAAGTGGACCCTTAGACCACACAGAAGAGGAACAAAGAGGATACTTGATGCACACTGGATGAGGTAATGGAGACAGTCTCACACGAGTGTTGTCCTGTTGGAACAGCACATCGGAGTGGCAGGGCCCCCGGTTGTAGGACCTCATTAACATCATGGTGAGGTGTCAAAGAGCCTCTAATGAAGACCAAAGGTGATCTGGCATTGTCAGAAATCGCACCCCACACCATGACACCGTCCACCAAATCTGCCCCAGCTGATCAATTCTTTGATGTAAGAGCTGAACATTGATGTGGCTACATCCGGAATCGTGTCCAGTACATGCTCAATCCAGTCCCAGCACTTATTGGTGCTGGTGGAGGGACTACACACTCGTAGGTACGGTTCAGTCACAGGGGACTCATTTTACAAAGACCTCAGTGTTGATAAGAAGCACCTACACATGCAAACAGCAGTGGATGCCTTACGATTGGTTAGTTTGAAGTCAGAGACGCAGTGATGTGTGAGTCTCCTCCCCCACACTGAGAGTTACAGAGACACTCTACAAAAGGAAACCAACAATGAGACCCTGCAGCTCAGAGCACATCAGACCCCTGTTCCCTGACTGTACTGACTGATCTCACATCTGCTCTGTGTGGACGGGAGTTTCAGGCCTGGGTTAGAAGTTTAATCCAAGTTTAAAGTTCAGGATCCTCCCATCTGTTCTTCGTTGTGTAGATAACGTTCCGACCAGAACACGATTTAACGTTTCCTATCAGCACTTCACCGTCAACAGAACACCAACTACTATTGGTAGTTTGGTCCAATTCTCTGAGACACAATGAAGAAGAGTATGAAACGGGTGGATGAAACTAGGGTACCTCAAATGGACGTGTGTCTTCTGCACCACACGCACACACAGCAATGGAAGCAGTTGTGGTCAGGAACTGCCGCCTCGTCGATATATAGAGACATACAGAAGCTCCTTTCAGTCTCTAACTAAACTACACACATGTGCACACTCAAGTAACCACCCCATGCACACACTAGCCTGGCTAAGTTTACACTCTGAGGTAGCAGACAGAACCGAGAGACCGTGAGCACACTCACACTGCTATTTAAATCCAGCAGAGACAGTACGACAGTGAACACCCACCGTCATGAAGCACCTGGGTTTGGTCTCCTTATCTAATGACTTCTGTCTGAACGTTTATCATGAGGGACGTCTGGTCTTAGCTTTGGCATCCAGTCATATGTTCCAGTCAGGCTACGTTCCGGACATTCTCACACTGGAGCTTTGCTTTCTGATGCGCAAGATCCCAGTGCCATTCTGAGTCACTCCATGGCAGTCTGGCACAACACCATTGCTGCCCGTACTGCATCACGCAGCTGTCTGCCAATGGTGCTGGCACTAGCAGGATGACTTATGGAGGGCACCATTGTTCTCTGAATGTCCACAACCGTCTGACGGTTCCCTCTCTCCTGGGTTTGGGTTTCCCAGTTTCTACTTGTCACTGGTGTGCACCTTGATCTATCTATTCCTGCCAGCAGCATGCTATGGAAATATCCACATGACTGGTATGGCATGCCATACATTGATAAGACCATCCAGTTTCCTGGAGCCCTATGATACCACCCTTCTCCAACTCCTCCAACTGCTTGAGCTAACTTGTCCTCTGAGGCACACTCCCCTTTCAAAGGATGCTACCAACACAACATCACGAGTCAGACAGGAAAGCATACGCAGCAGGAGGACCTTATATATAATCAGCCAGGTTCAGCGATAAAGCCTGATCACTGTACCTTACTGACTATATCAGCTCCTACATCACATGCACAGCTGAGTGGGAAACATGAACCATTCGCATGTCTCATGAGGTCAAGCCTACCCAACATTCCAGAACTGACTGGAAATGAAATAAACGTTGGTGTCTGAACACAGTGCTGGGCCGTGTTAGGATCGGTAGGCCTCAAGCACTCCAGGACTGTTACTGTGCACCTACAGAGTTGAACAGGTGTAGTCTGATTGAAAGTCATGCTCATAACTAGTTTATGATCACTGATACAGTTTTTAATCCTGTGTTTGATAAACCTACATAGCAGTAATCAAAGAAACGCCTAACAGCGCCACAGCATTAAGAAGTGACCAGTCAGGAAGCATGCTGTCAGAACAGCAAGAATAACCACGGCACTGTGAGTCGCATTCGAAAATAGAAACATGCCACTGGCGTGGACCAATCAGATCTCAGCACAGGCACCCGCTTCAAAGACCCTCACCATCACCAGCCCCTCAACACCAGTCTCTGAGATGGAGAGATCAAGAGTAGCTCTCATCACTCTACTGTGTAAGTAAACTTCTACATCTGTTCAGCTTCATCTCATAGTGGACTTTGTGACACTCTAGAACCATCAGAACATCTTGGTTCTGTACATGTTTGTTTAATCTGGGTTTGATTTTGTGTTCCAGGTGTTTTGATCGCCAGCATCTCTGGACTCGTAGTGGAGATGAGAGTCAAACCAGGAGACAATGCCACCATCTACTGTGACTGTCCTCGGAGTGCCAGACATACAGTAATATGGTTGAGGAAATCCTCACACAATCTAGAACCTCCTCTCATTCACTTCACTGAAGATTCAGAACTCCCTCGTTACTCTTTTGAGTGGAACAGCTCCAGCCTAACCTACGACCTGCTGGTGGAGAATATCACTGAGTCAGACCTGGGCCTGTACTACTGCGCTCTAAATACAAGTGGAGGAAGACTCCCAGATGTTTATTATGAGGGAAACAGAACCACGTTCCTCTCTTTCCTGGGTGAGTCTGTTCATTCTGACCTACCGGTTCTTCTGATCTGGGTCTCCTTCCAAAGTTAAAGCTAGTTGTGTTGCAGGTTAAATGGCACCTAGGTTGGTAAATGAGGTTCTGTTTACCCAGTTAATGTAGCTCAAGACTGTAATCTCTGCTGGAAGCTGCTGATCAGTGCATGTCCTGCGTGTGTTCTCCTCGCCTCGGTCGTCTCCTCCACCTGTGTGTGCTGCATCTGCCGCAACAGAACTAAAGGTACTCTCCAACATCATAAACCTCACCTCTGATAACTAGAACATTAGTTTAGATGTGTAGCCTAGTTGTTATTCCAAGTGAATAACGAAGTACAGAATGTTTCTAACTGTACTGAAGAACTTCATGGTCATAACGTCGTGTCCTTCCCAACCATAACAGCTGATGGTGCAGCAGAGCGACGAGGGAATATGGAAATGAGGAACCATGATGAGGTAATAACACACACAGCACACTTTATATTATACACTCATTTAAACACAAGCAGGTCGTTTCAGGATTAAGGTCTTTGTAATACCAGCAGGTTGAAGATGATGAGGACGAGTATGACGATTTCGAAGACTCGGTGGACATCCCGAGCAACGAACAGACAGACCTGAAGAAGGGGACAGCTGAAGACTCTGATTTGATCTATTCTGAGGTTGATTTTGAGAAAGTGTAGACCTGAGGAGGACGCTGGACATTCAGGAGGTTGAAGAATGAATGGACCTCACTCGGAAGTAGTTGGAGTTGATGTAGTTCCAGTTGAGTGAGATCAGGGAGTCAGTTTGATTCGAGTTTCTGTGTATAACGCTAACTTCCAAAGATCTGGCTTATACTACATTTGAAGGGATGTTAACTCAGGGGACGGCTCGGGAATGCCCACACCTGAGTAAGTTGTGTGGTGTTCTCTTGTGAGTGGGGTTGAACACAGGCCAGCAACAGGCCTGAAGAGAATTACTGGATGTTAGGTTAAGTTACTGGCTAGGGGCATATACTGATTCTCATGTTGGACCACATGGGGGCGCCAATCACCGGGGTCTTATAAACTGTGGGCTCAGCTGGAAATGGCGGCTGGAGCAACAGCGGGAAAGCTTAGGGCGTCGAAGATTGCGTTTGGGCCCTCTATCTTTTCTTCCTTTGGTGGACATGCTTCCATCAACTGATACAAACCTGAATGCTACCATGAACGGAGCTTGACCTGGTGTGCCACAGGCTCATGGACTGAGCTGCCACCCCTCCAAGATGATTCGAGGACCCGGACAGGTGACTTGGTCTCTCATTGACTCCAACCAGTTAGGCACACACCTCTCTGTAGGGTTCATCTGCCACAACAAAGGGCAAGATGTAGGGGCAGTGTGTCTTCATCACAGTCAGGGGCAGCATCCTAATCCAAACCCTAGACAGTTTTTGTGAGTAGGACTTGTGGGTCCCTGGGCTTGTGAAACTGGATGTCAAAGAAGGCATCATAGTGGAGTTCTACGAGTGGGCTCATGCTGAGAGAACGTGCAGGCCACACTATCAAGTCTGGACGACCACAGAGGCACTGTGTCCAGTGTGGTGGTGTTTACAGGGGCACTCCGGTGGGTCTTCTGTTCCCACATCCCATGGAAGCTAAAGAACGCTGCACTGACAGGGGGATATGCATGTGGCGTCTCCTGGATTGAATGTGGATCTGATTCCTGCCAGAGTGGCTTGTCCGTTCACACGAGCAGCTCCAGTAAGACGATGCCGGTTACCATCATTAAGCACCCATGGACGGCTACTGCACTATCCACTGAGAGTTACTGTGAGTAGTGCTTCCTATGATGTCTTCCTGGTACAAACGTGACACTGGGGATAAAGGAATGTCCCATCCATCTGGCCCCCCATCTTGCCTCGTTCAAACTCGTTCATGTCTCCGTGCTATGAACACGCTGACCAGTGTTCAACCTCACTCATAAGAGAACACCTCACAACTTCCCAAACCATCAAACCACCAGTTTACATACTGATATCACATGACTTATATGTCAGTGCCTGTATTATAATTAGGTCCGGGACCCCTGATAGTGGGTCCCCCTGGGATCTCTCCCCATGTTGTGCTCTGTGTGTTCTCTCTGCTGCCAGCTGTTTGTGTGCTTTAAAGGTTCTCCATTAAGATATACATATTGTAGCTGTTGAGAGATGGCCACGCCCTTCCACAGCACTACAAATCTATATTTTGTACAGCTTATTTTCTCCACTTTAAGCTGAAAATGTTGATTACGACTTCCTGAGAGAATGTTCACACGTTTCGCTGAAATGGAATAAAGTCTGTTTGAGTTCTAGTGAAGAATATGTGAGACAGTTTATCCCAGTGTTAGCATTGCCTGCTATGATGACGGTTCCTGTGTTTAACCTACTTCCTCCAAGGGCCTGCTGGGAATGAGAGTTGTACACCTTACTAGTTTCATATCAGTTACTGAACATTCAGTAGCAATTTCAGAATAAAAAGATCTAAAATCCATCAATAATGCGCCTGGAGATCAAACAGAGCCTCCCCCCATATCATCCAGGAACTACTGAACAAGTCTGGTTCTGCTGGACACCATGAGAGACTGAGTTCCTGCATGGATTACTGAGGTCTTCACATCACCACCAGGAGCGCTCTTCTAACTGCCCTGTACCACAGACCTCTGTACTTTTATCCCCCGACTAACTGAGACAGCTAGACAAGAACCCTGGCCCTTGAGCTTGTTCCATTTAGGATTTCTAGAACCGTGGTGCTATTCAGAGTTTCAAACCATCCTGTGTTTACACCGTTTACACCACTACTCTGGAACCAAAGAACGTCAAGGGAGATAACATCCACACCAACAGAGGGTGCTACACATCAGTAGTAAACAGTGGTACCAAGATGGCGGAGCGTATAGATGACCTGCGAGTGTTTGGGCTGTTATTCCAGATGCGATTTTATATCCAGAACGCAGCACAGATCAACTACTGGAGATCAGAAGATCAGAAGAGGTTCTCCAGCAGAACACTGAGTGGCAGCATTATCGCCTCCTCCTATCCCATCAACCGGAACACCCCTGCTGAAGAACCTACTATTCTTTGGTTCCAGCTGGGAACAAGCTTAACAGAACCTGCTCCACCTTTGTGAAAAAAAAAGGCTAATGGAGGGCTGAGTTTCTCAGGCTACTACAGGTGACTGTTTTCTAACCGTGTGTTATAAGGAACTTCCACACATCCAAAGACGCTTACTGACAGTTCGAGCAGGGATGGAAATGTGTGGTGGGTCAGTATGACTGCAGATAGAACAGTGATGTGTGAGTCCCCTCCCCCACACTGAGAGCTAGAGAGTCGCGCTACAACAGGAAACCCACAATGAGACCCTGCAGCTTAGAGTCGTACTGACTGATCTCCTGCACTGTGTAGATATGACTCGCAGATCTAGTTGAACTGGTGAAACTGATTTAGAATTTGGTTCATGAGTTTAGTACAGGTCCAATCTAAGGTCTAATCTAAGGTTAAAGTTCAGTGCAATGAAAAAACTGTGGTACGTGGGACTGCTTGATCGTGCAGTCATGGAAACATCTGTGGTTAGCGACGCCCCCCCTTACAAAGAAGCAGAGACAAACAGACACTACTTTCCGAGAAAGCCACAACACATAGAGGCACATACACGCCAACACCCTCCAGCTCGGTTCCACCACACACACATACACAGATCACAACGCAGATACCATTGCCTTCATTGGTGTAGGTCTTCAAGGCTCTGGCTAATGCATCCAACCACAAACCTGAGCATGCATGCTCAATTTAGACCATAGACCACAGCTGCTGACTGCAAGACCAGCTATAGGTGCGTCTTTGAGAGCTCAGCAGCAGCCCTGACTTTCAAAAACAGGAAACCCACAATGAGGCCCAGCAGCTCAGCTTTACTGACTCTCACACCCAATAACTGGCTGTCCTTAACTTGGGGATCACCAGCTTTATTTTCTATAAAGCGCTTCTGGTTCTCTAAAGAAACCATGTAAATACACACATACAATACATCATATATATGTTCTGAATGAATTCTTCTACTGGCACTTTTCCATTATGTGGACTGTGGAGGCCTTTACCCTCCTACACAGCCCTTTAATTCCAAAGGTCTCTTCAACTGTTATATTGGTGTATATGTGGCTTTCTATTTTTAGGAGTGTACGTCACAGGAAATGTGAAGAAAAAAGAAAGAAAAAAGAAAAAACCTCAGGAAGTCATCTCTCCCAATGGTGGGTTGTTTTAACATCATCAAGAAAAACCACTACGCTGTACCAAAAACTAGTCAAACTCCACTGATGTGGACCAATCAGGCTTCAACACAGACATCCGAGTCAAATGTTCTCACCACCATCAGCTCAAGTCTCTGAAAACAGAGTCTCTCATCATTCCCATGAGTACGTCAACATTTACATAGCTCCTCTTTCCTCTTTTACACTCGCCATCAAAAGAATAGTCACACAACCCTGTATGAAAGTCTTACAGCATGGCTGACTTACCCCACACCTGGAACCCCCATGCTGAGAAACCAGAGGGGTGAGCCACCATCCAGACACAGGGGTGGCATTCAAGTGCAGAGCACCTCAAGAATACACTTCTGAAACAAGCCCAGCCTGGAGTCCAAGATATCTGGAGAGGTTTCTCTTGCCCCCAAGAGAGGGTGCCGGTGAGGTAAAGCCTGCCTGCCTTGAGAGACTGATCTGGGCCCGTCCCTTTCACATCAGGCCCTGGCTTTGCCACCAAGCCAAACACATCCTTGGCAGAACTTGCTGGCTTGCCCACGGTAGAGACACCTACCGTCCTCCAAGAAAGAGTCATGGTCCTGACAGGAACTGCATGGGCTGCTCAGCCAGCTGGGAAGGAATACAGCATAGCGGAGGGCCCATGCTACCGGAGGATGGGACCCAGTACTGAGGCCATGCAGCTTCATGGCCTGTTCAATGGGCTCCTTGTGTGTATCAGGGGCATCTCCAGTGGAACTCCTCTCTGACCTCTTAGTAAGGCCTTCTTTCCAGCTGCCCTTCCCTTCCCGCTGCCGTCCACCGAGGTGTTGACACCGGCGAGAGTGCTACTCCAGTGTGCTGGAGCCTATACTCTATGCCTTGACTAACTCTACTGCTGGTGCCCACAGCACCCAGCACACACCTTCCCATACACGTGTTCCAGAGCCATCACAGCTTCCACATGTCCTTGGTTACTGATCATTGGGATCTTCTCGACTAAGGTGTCCCTGTTAGGGCACTCAGTCACAAACATAAATATCAAGAATAGGCCTCAATGGCATCCTAGTGGCTAATTGTAACATCAGGTAAACAAAGATGTGTGAAGAATCAGCCCCTCCCAACACACCCACACACACTCTATATCTCAAGATCTCTCCAGCATCAAAGTTCAGACATGTTAAAACAGGAAACGGAGGGTGAGGCTGCACACTGCACACTGATTCCCTTATATATCTGATTTTCTATCTGTTAATATTTCACTATCATTATCTCCGAAGCTGGCTTGTAGTCAGATAGGGCTGGTAACAATGACTTTCATAACTCTACATAGTGATTTTAGAGCAGACCACTACTCACAGAAAGTACCTGCTAGCTACATGTTCAGGGAATGTAATCTAACCGGTCTCAGATCAATATAAAATAGATAGGTTTTTGAACCTCTCTGTTTTATATTTACCTGAGACCACCTAGCTTTATTCAGAACAGTCCATTTGATGGGTTTCATGATGATTTGACTAGCCAGCTGCAGTGGTAAAGGGGTACAGTCAAGCTGCCTTGCTGTGGTTTAGAGTTAAACATGCAGGGTCTGGTTAAAAGACCACTCTCTCAGAAGGACCAATCAGGAAGCATGAGACAAGTTTCCACTTCTGTCATTGGCCGCTTGTCTGACGACCCGAGCCATGAAACATGATCAGAAATAGAAATGTCCCACTGACGTGGACCAATCAGATCAGACATCCACTTCTAAGACCTTCACCATCACCAGCCCCCCAGCTCCAGTCTCTGAGATGGAGAGATCAGGAGCTTTTCTCCTCACTCTGGTCTGTAAGTAACCCAAGTTCTTATCTCGAGACATGGCAGATATGGGCTCTGTCTGTGTCTACACTGAAGTTTGTATGTTGCAGGTTTTTGGTTCTCCAGGACCTCTGGAGCAGAAGTGGAGAGGAGGGTCAGACCAGGAGACAATGTCACTCTCTACTGTGACTGTGTCGTAGGTCAGCGATCAGAGCTTGCGTGGTTTAGAAACTGTTCAGATGAGAGTCATCCTCCTCTCCTTCTTACATCGAGCTCTGAATCACTCCCTCATTACGGTTTTGTGAGGAACTCTTCTAGCAAGTCGTATGACCTCTTTGTGAAGAACGTCATGGAGAAAGACCTGGGACTGTACTACTGCGCAAGACGGGAGAAAGATCTCCGCCGCAACATCACTGGATATCATTATGGAAACCTGACTACACGGATCCTTCTTAGAGGTGAGCTTGCAGAGGTGGGCATGTTCCATCTGTGATGGTGTCTATGTGCCTTACCGGTAAACACTGGAAGCTACAGCCCGTCTTTACTTATTCCAGACACTACAGCTCCTTGTGCAGATCTCACCCAGACCTCCTCCACCCCTCCTGTATCAGACTGTAGTGTCTGCTGGAAGCTGCTGGTCAGTGTGTGTCCGGTGTGTGTCCTCCTCTCCTCAGTCGTCTCCTCCACCTGTGTGTACTGGATCTACAGGAGCAGAACTAAAGGTACCCACTCTCTCTCTCTCTCTCTCTCTGTGAGGTTCCTCTGTTGTAGCTCCACCTTGTTGGCGTACAGTTAGAGATTGAGGTTCTCCTGTTGTGTCTTGGTCATTCTCTAGTTCTTTATCAGTCGTCCGGTCTGACCACAGGACCATTCTTGTCTAGAAACTTTATTGGTGGTGGGAGATTCTTCATCTAGCAGTAAAACTGATGAGTGTAGAAGAACTCAGCAGGACTAGACACTTTCAGGGGCAGGTCTTCAGGCAATAGAAAGAAGTGGATCAGACACAGCACTGCGGTGACACTGACGTGGTGGTGGTGTGTTAGTGTGTGTGGTGCTGGTGTGAGTGGATCAGACAGCAGTGCTGCTGGAGTGTTGAGACACTGTGTCCACTCACTGTCCACTCTATTAGACACTCCTACCTTGCTGCTCCACCTTGTAGAGGGACAGTCAGAGACAATAGCTCATCTGCTGCTGCACAGTGCAGTGTTGGTCATCCTCTAGTCCTTCATCAGTGGGCCCAGGACCCTGCACACAGGACACACACTAACAGACCACCACCATGTCAGTGTCACTGCAGTGCTGAAAATGATCCACCACCCACATCATACCTGCTCTGTGGGGGTCCTGTGGGGGTCCTGACCATTGAAGAACAGGGTAATACAGTACACAGAGAAACAGATGGACTACAGTCTGGACCTGTACACCTACAGAGTGTCCTGTACAGACAGTGGAGCTGATTGAGTGGACAGTGAGTGTAGACAGAAGGAGGGGGTTTTAATGTTATGGCTGATGGGTGGATATTTTCTGATCTATTCATGTACAGCGAGGAAGGAAACCGGCACAAGTGAAAGTGAAACTGAGGAGAACCAGAAAACCAGAAGAAATGAAAAGGTAACCGAGCACAAGCGCATGGAGACATCCACACATAAACGTCCATGCATTAAACAAACAAATAAACAAACAAACAAACAGACAAACAAACAAAACAGAGTTTGCTTTTACATTTAAAGGAAGGTAGAGTTCCGCTCCTCCACCCCAACATACTGGACTTGTATGTTCAATGACTATGTCCGCTAAAAGACAGAAACAGATCTGTAGTAAACTCAGTGTTATGTAAACTGCCTGCAGGTTGGAGGAGGTGATGTGTGTTATGCGGCGCTGGACCTCCCGAGCAGAGGACAGAAACCTCTGAAGAAGAAGAAGAGGAGAGTGGAGAGCTCTGAGCTCAGCACATACTCTGAGGTTCAATTTAATCAGGTGTAGAACTACAGAGAAAAAACCCTGGGCTTTCAGAATGTCCAGACACCCAGGCAGAGACCTGAGCTGGTTTAGTCCTTATGGTACATTGACCTGGTCATAAACTCGTTTTAATAATTTCAGATGATTAGATTTCATTCATGCAGCCATGCCACTCCTTACATACACACATGTATTACCACATTACACCAGATACTATGTGGTGAGCACCAGATACTGTGGGGTGAGCACCAGATATTATCAGTTGAGCACTAAAACTACGTTGTGGTGCACACCAGATACTATCTAGCATGCAACAGATAAAAGGAGGTAAGCCCCAGATACTATGTGTCGGTGTATTTCTTTGATAGCATCAGGTGCTCACCACATAGTATCTGGTGTGCACCAAACAAGGCTCTGCATACAGTGACATATTAAATGTATTGTTTGTTGCATAAATACAGAATTTTCATAGCACATATTTATGTATGCAGTTCATTGGGGGTTAATGAACTGGCTCTTGCCCCCTCATGTACGGTTATCAATAAACGATCAATAAACGATTCTGGTGTCGACTGAGTGAAGTACTCTTTAACAAACGGACAGACGCTGTTAACACCAAATCTTCTACCAGAGATATTCACCAGGCCAACCACATCCACCGAATCCTCACTGTGATTAAAGGTCTGGTAATAATGATATACGGTAATGTGGATTAGCACATCACAGCAAGGCAAGGTGGGATTAGGAAAGATGCATTGAAATGCACAAGACACTACTAATGATGCACACTGCTAAACCTACACGTAACAAGCATATGTCCATTTATCCACCACTGCTTCACAGTGCAGTGTGCTTCTGTCCGGCTCACCAGTGGGTTACAGTCCTGGTCCTGGAACAGCCTTGACTGGATCAATATGTATGTTTGACCCAACTAATAATAAATTATTTAATAAATTACGAAGTTCTTCTTAGGTTTTAGTGGGAATGTGAACAGGTCCTGGACAGGGGCACCAGGTCCAGGAACCACCAGTATATGCTAAAGCTGACTGACCGAAATCTCAGAAACCAGCACAATACATAGTGGCATTAAGGAGCATGCAGTGGACTCCAAACTCCTCAGCTGGAAAAGTGGACAGGAAGACACATACCGGTCGTAAGGGACAGGGAAAGAAAAGAATTACAGAATGAAACGGTCCCAAGAAGGCTTACTGACTTCTCACTTGGATAGGCACGTCCTCACCAACAGTTTAAAACCTACCCGAGGAAGCAGGCTTGTGTTAGCACCAGGGTCAGCACCATGGACGTGGTGCAGATCATATCACTGTCCTGTTGTCTTCCTGCATATACACTGACTCGGACTCAGCCTCTGTGTGTGACAGGACTGGAAGCCACTTAACGCTGCTGTTTGGACTCTCCTGCACTAATGAATGCCAGAAGTGTGAGAAACGGGCCTGGCGGTCAGAGTCTAGATCATAACCATGGCTTTTGATAACTCTAAAACAGTCAGTCGTGCCTGCCTCTGACTGTGTGCACTGTGTCTACAGAACACAGGACTAATGGTAGAGAACTTGACGGTTTACTACAGACTTGTTAATCTACCAAGCCATCTAGCGCACCCCCTCCCCCCCCTTCCTTTATGTCACTGAGATGAAGGACTGTAGTCTTCCCCAACCATAACAGCCTGACCAAAGGTACGAAATATGGAAAACGAGGAGGTATCATGAGATACAGCACGCTCACTGAACCATGCTTTCAGCCGTCCCCTAACTAGTCCCCTAAACACACAGTGTGCTTCCCTTTCCAGGTCCCTGGGCACCGTTAGACAGGGCTGCCCATCACTCCAGGGAAGTGTGTGCCCTTACTGCCCCTAGTCCTGTGTGGGTCTCGTGTTTTAGAGCATGGGGCACGGAGATCAAAGTTGTCCCAGGGACAGTCGTGGACCTGGAGGGTGGGACCACTTTTGCCCATCTCCAGCCACATGGTGGTGCTCCAGACAGTGCCCCCTAGTGTGTTACTGTTTCACTGCATGGAATGGGGCAGGCGTTCTGAGCCCACCCCCACCCCGTCAGTCAGCCATTGCGCAATGTCAGTGTTTACACTGTATCTTGTGGGGGAATTTTTTCTGGTTTATATTTTCTATTTCATTAGTTTTGTTTTACCACATGTTCTTGCATATGGTACCATTTGGGGAATAGGAGCAGACAAATGGTGACTTCGTTACTGGGAAACAACGGGTTCTATCAACTTCACACCAGCCCAATCACAGGGGGCTCACGAAGATCAGTAATCAAACACAAGGACATCAAAATAGCTACGGAAAGCAGAGCGTTTTGGGCAAATGGACATCAAAGGCCAGCCTGGTCAAAATGTGTGAAAGTCACGTAGCACAAGAAGACGTCATCATGTATCCGTGGTATATAACAATGTACCATGACCACTGTACGGCAAGGTTCTTGTCAGACGCGAGTTCTGAAACCTTTCCGCCGGCGTTAATTCCACGTTGACAGGATTAGATGCCCTAGTGTTTATCTACATTCCCTAAAGGCTGACTGATCGAGTTGATTCTTTGAGCACGGGGTAGCGAATACGACTACCACAATCCTCATGGACTGTAGTCCCTGTCTCAATAACGCCATGTCTTACTCATCGCTAACAAACTGATAGCGTTTCCCGACATCTGTGTATAGATCCCAGCGTTTTCTTACCTGTTACCTGTAAAACTCGGTGTAAACACCTGGCTGTTTTATTCTAACATCGCAAAGACAATGCAGCATCAAGTCTCCCCAGTAATCAAAAGTTCAGCCATGCAAAAACAGGAAAACCCACCGTGAGGCACACTGCATACTCAAGGCCACATCAGACACACAACTACCACTGACTACCTTAATAACTGATCTCAGACCTGCTTACAGGGTTACAGAGGGCCCTGCACACTCTGTGTCCTCCGGGTCCATTAACCCAGCTATACTGGATAAATGGTACAGCTGGTCAATCTTATAGCAGGGTGACACACTGATGGTGCTCATGAGGTGATGTTTAAGCCAGGCTTGTAGAATAGTGTGGGTGGGTCAAGTATGAAACTCAGATAAGCAGTGATGTGTGAGGGGGGGGGGGGGGGGGGGGGGGGGGGGGGGTGTCTCCTCCCACACACAGAGATAGAGACACCGCTACAAAACAGGGAAACCCACAATGAGACCCGGCAGCTCAGAACACATCCAGACATCAGATAAACAAAGTGCTCCTTTTAGTTGTCTAACTTAAGACACACACCACAATCACACACACACACACACCAAGCCTGTCGGCAGTTTTATACTCCGAGAAAGCTGGACAAGAAGCCCCCCCCCCCCCCCCCCTGAGAGGAAGCATGATCAGTTCACCACTATTTAAGAGATCAGTTTAACGAATCTAAATGAATTTCTGGAACTTAAGGTTTAAACATGAGGGACATGAGGGGTGGTGTGATTTTTCATTTTAGAACGTACCACTGCCTGAACCATACTTTCCCTCTCATTTTTTGTAATGGCGGGTAAAAGCTTGAGAGTTGGTAACCATTAGTCCATTGGGATATAATGACTGGTGGACATGTGGAATGATAGGACATCCTCTACGTTCTGCACTTTTACCCACTGTTGTCTGAGACCTGCTTACTTTCTGTCTGGAATACACTTCATTGAAATTCCAAACACTGATTAATGGGAACTGTTTCAATGTGATGATGACAAAGAGTTAGTAATGTTACCCAGGACCTCACACATGCTCATTCTGGGAACTTGTAAGTAATGACAAGGTCGGATGTTTTATTCTGAACATCAGATTCACAATATCGAGTCTGAGATCTCACCGGAGCATCAAAGTTTAGGTCTTAGCAGAAAACAGGAAACCCACAGTGAGGACCCTCTGCAGGCTCAGGCCACATCAGACCACTAACCCGCTGACTACCATATAATAACTGATCCTCAAGATATTAGTAAGAGTGTCTTTGACTTTGAAACTGAACTGATGAGCCGTAGCTTGTACTAGAATCAGTTTGTAGTCCTTATAGGAATTCAAACATGCAGCGTAACTTCACACCTTGAGCTCTAAAGTGTACCGATGTTGGTGAGAACCCCCCCCCCCCCCCCCCCCCAGTGAATCTGCTGAAGGAACACCTTTAGCTAGTTCCTACAGTCACATTAGCCGCACTGCCGCAGTAGATCTGGAGGACCTGAACCATATTCCTGTAATATATATTACTTGTGCAAAAGTCAGAGACCACCATTTCATGTCCTCTACTGTCCGTACATTACCTAAAGAAGCCCATTACGGTAAACAACTTACTTCAGAGGCCTGCCTCAGTAGTGTATATACCTCGATTATTTTGATTCAGGTCAGTTTGGACAGGTAGCTCATGGATCCAGATGTGTTCAGAACCAGGGAAGAACTCCAGCACTCCAGGGACTGTTACTGTAACACGGTTCTACACAGTCTCGGAGTTAAAACAAGGTATAGTCTGATTTGGACAGGTGTGCTTGTTTAAGTATGTGTTACTGGGTTTAATCCCATGCTGGACGTCTAAACCTACCTACCCAAATAATCAGAGAAATGGAACAGTGAGGTTATTCACGACTGTCTTAGATATACAATAACATCACAGTGTTAAGACTGGACCATAATAGGCACACAATGATCATGTGAATCAGCTTTTAAAACCCCCCCCCCCCCGTTCCCCCCCCCCCCCCCCCCCTCCCCCCTCTGATTGGTTGAGCTCTCTGAACAAACAAGGACTTAACCGTTTATGCTGTTGGGCCGGAATTAGGAAAATGTAGAATATGTTCACTGAACGTGGACCATACAATCCAGGATTCTAAGGCACGACTCATCCGCTTCACAAAGGACCCTCGCCCTCATCAGCCCCCCGAGCACCAGTATCTCTGGGAGGATGGAGATCATTCGAGCGAGTCGCTTCTCATCACTCTCCATGTGTAAGTAAACTACTACATCTGTCTCGTTTCATCTCATAGATGGACTTTGTGACACATCTAGAAACCATCAGAACATGTCTTGGTTCTGTACATGTTTGTTTAATCTGGTTTGATTTTGTGTTCCAGGTGATTTGAATCTCCAGCATCTCTGGAACTCATAGTGTGTGAGATGAGAGTTCAAGCCAGGAGACAAACGCCACCATCTACTGTGGACCGTTACTTATCAGCAGTAAATTTACACTAGTGTGGTTTGTATAAAACCCTCCATGAACATCAAACCTCCTCATCATTAACTGAACTGGAAGATTCCACAACTCCACGTTACTCCCGTGTGGGAACTACACCAAAGGAACCTATGACCTGATGGTGAAGAACATCAATGAGTCCAGACTGGGCCTGTACTACTAGCGCTCTACATGAGATTAAGGGTTACTAGAGGTAGAAATGCGAGAGAGAGTCGAGAAGGACATTTATCATGAAGGAAACAGAACCACGTTCCTCCTTTCCTGGGTGAGTCTGTTCCTTTCTGTGGAACCTACTGGTTCTTCTGATCTGGGTCCGTTCAAAAGTTATAAATGTTCTCCTAGAACACAGGTTAATGAGGTTCTGAAGCTGATCTAATAATACGTCTATATTCTCT